>JAZDUA010000084.1:1002500-1602500 GCA_038098605.1 Gryllus longicercus | reverse complement strand
TAATTTATTACGTACTCATAACTTAGATTTAGATTTATTCAGTAAAAAAAAAAAAAAGAAAAAGAAAAAAATGTAAAAGCTGTATGAGACGTAGCGGGGAGAAGATTATCTGCGCACGTTTACTTGAGTTCCAGAATCCCTTCCCGTCATTTGAACTACATATAGTTGAGAGATAAGTAAAAGTTTAACATAAATAAAATAAATTTTAAAAATCGCAAGACTAACAATATTTGAAAAATAGTAATTTTTGTTTCTGAGTTATAGAAAACTTATTTGCATCGGTACACGAGTTGCAAGTATGATTTTTCTGCATTGCTAAGAAAATAGAAACTCGCTCTTACCTCGCTCTACCATTACTCTTACCATTACAAGCAAAAGGAGAGTTCAACAAAACGTGCGCATAGTGAAGCTACATTTACGCCCACAAGCAAAACAAGGGGCCATCTCAGCACTTGCTCAATGGATCAGGGAAAATGGACAAAAACCTGATGGAAATGGGGGTCATTGACCCGGAAGCTGAAGTACATTACTTGTTACAAACATATTAGGTCTTTAAAAAAATTATACAATACAAATGTAAACTAATCCATTATATATCACTGTTTTGTTAAAATAAACATTATTTTTCTTTTTGATAATCAGTGTAGTCTCTAATTGTATTGAAACAGTTATGCAGCAGAAAAGATTTTACTTTTAACTGAAATTTGTGAACCGACTTCAATTGTTTTTCATCTGGCAGTGCGAAGTAAATTGTATGCGGTTTTCTGATAGTGAGCTGTTGATACTGACACTTGATGAACACTTTACGACGTGTGTTGTAATTATAAATATCAGTATTGCATGAAAATATGTTCCCACCGTTAAGTAAGTCACTTTTGACAAATATTAAGATCCGTAAATATATAGGCAAGGCAATGGTAAGATTCCAAGCTCAATGAAGAGAGGCTTACAAGGGTAACGCGGATGGCATTTTTTCATTATTCGAATAATTTTCTTTTGCAATCTAAAGGTCTGAGTACTACATGATGAGTTTCCCCAGAATTTTAGACCATATCTCAGGCGGGAATGTACATTTGCAAAATACACGCAACGAGCTGCATGAAGGCTGACAGAATTTGATAGAATTCTGAATGCGTAACATAATGAAATTAATTTAGTGTTTAATTTCGTTATATGTACATTCCATTTGAGGTTTGACTGAATTGGCAGACCTAGAAATTTTGTTACCTGAACAACACCTAATTGCAAATTATTCATTTTCAATTGAGCATGCGATTGCTGATTTGAAATGCGAAAATGCATTGAAACTGTTTTTCCTTCATTAACTATTAATTTGTTATTGTAAAACCAATTAGAAAATTCTAAAATCGTACTATATATTGTTTCTTTTTTGCAAAGAACATTCGTGTCATCGGCAAACAGAACCGTTCTTCCGTTTTTAACAGACGACGGCATATCGTTTACGTATAACAGAAAGAGGATAGGACCTACGATCGAGCCTTGCGGGACTCCATATTCAATTGGTAAAAAATTGGAAAGATAAGTAAATAATATTCTTTCGTCCCAGTACAGTATTTTACTCTTTGATATCGATGTTTAAGGTACGAGGTTATCCAATCTAGGGCGATACCACGAATTCCAAATGAAGGTAATTTCGATAGCTAGATGTTATGGTCAATAACGTCAAAAGCTTTCGAAAGATCTAAACATATTCTAATGGGTGCTTCATTTTGGTCCATTGATGAAGCAACAACTTTAAGAAAAGAAAAAATGGCAGTTTCCGTAGATTTTGATTTTCTAAATCCGTGTTGTGAGACTGAAAATGCTTCGTTTTTCCTGAGAAAAGTTTCCATTCGCGTATAGAAAAACCTCTCTAATATTTTAGAGAAACCTGACAAAAGAGAAATTGGTCGGTAATTTTGAATTTTGTTTTTGCTCCCTTTTTAAAAAGTGGCTTAATTTTTGCTGTTTTGAAAATATCTGGAAATATTCCTGTGCGTAAAGCAGCATTGAAAATGTGAGTTAACGTGTGTATAAAGGCAGGTGCACAAGTTTTCAATAATCAATCCGGAAATTCATCTAAACCAGATGAATATTTATTTTCTAGTTTACTGGCTATTCGTAATATTTCGTTAGAAGAAGTTTCTGAAATAAAAATCGTGTCGAAATTTTTTTGGGAAAGTAATGATGTTGAATTTGACGCTTTTAGTCCCTTCGTTGATTGGTTTGTGGGCCGCAATTGTAGAAAAGTGTTGGTTGAAGAGATTTGGCACTTTTTCCGGACTACTGGCTTCTACTTCATTATCTTTTAAAACAACATTCTCTACTAAGTAACGAGATGTGGTCGTATTTTTTACGATATTCCACATTGCTTTAGTTTTGCTACTAGCGTTTAAAATATGATTATTTTTAATTACATTTACCTGAACTACTCCTTTTCTTAAGATTCTTTTGTATTCTCGGAAGTAGACATGGAAACCGGGTGATGCGTTATGATGTTTAGAAATAAAGTAAAGCTTACCTTTGTTTTTACACGATATTCTTATATCTTGTGTGATCCAAGTATGATTTTTCCTTCAAATATTTAATTTTCTCTTTTTGAGAGGAAAGCATGCGTTGAAATGAAATTAAAGTTTTGAGAAAAATAGAATAAATTTTTCATTTGTGTCAACAGCATTATAAATTGTGTCCCATGATTCCTTCAGCAAGTAGTCCGTAAATAATTTTGTTAACTTTAGTGAATGCTCTGCACATGCGTGAATAATTTGTGTCAGTGTTCATGTTATTAGTAATTGTAAGAATTTGTGTATAATGGTCACTGAAACCTAGATTAGTAGTTTTTATTTCATATCTAGTTGTGTTTTTGTTAATTATAATTAATTGCTTTTTATGATGTAAATGTATTCCGTGTAGGTAGATTCACTGTAAAATATAAATTAAAAGAATGTAATCAATTGAGAAACTGCTCTTTTTCATGGGATTCTCTCAGAAAATCAATATTGAAATTTCCACATATAACAATGGATTTAAAAGATAGATTACAAATTTTGTTCAGAGTTATCTCTATATTTTCTAAGAAAATGAAATTATCTAAAGCTCGCTTTGTTGGAGGTCTGTAGATGCAATGTAAGATAGTTTTGAGCGTAGTAAGATGTACGGCTGTAATTTCAAAAGCTTTTTCAATTGCATATAAATTGAATTCTGACAAGAAGATAGAATCAATATCATTTCTTACGTACACGAACCTCCGTAAGCGGGGCCCTTATTAAATTCCCTCGCTCTACAATACGATCCTGCAAGGTAAAAACTAGGAATTTGGAGTGTGTTTAGATCATTATGAGACAACCAAGCAAAAATCATGTATTTGACCTAGATCACACTGTAATGCTGCCTCGATAAATTCAATTTTATTTGGAAGAGATTATACATTATTGCATGCATTATTTGAATTTTTTGCATGTACCTACACGGATGTTTTTCTGCTGCATTTAACTCGAGTTGCTATTTATTTATCTCATTTTTACCGCAAGTGCGTTGTCGAAGGAAGTATCGAGACCCCGCAATGAAAAGAGATAAGGAAGGAGGGGCGACAAATGTAGGTAAATCAATAATGGGAGAGGTAGTTCAAGGATTTGATTCAGGGGATAAGGTAATTGGGTCCAAAGAGGTACCGAAGGATGGAAGAGAACTAGGAGATGTGGGTGGGGATGGGTGTTGGGCAGGACACTGCCGAGGTTGTGAAAGGATGTGTTTTGCAAGGTCACTACCGAGTGCATGTTTTCCGACAAGGTTCAAGTGAAGAGTATGCTGGGTGAAGTGTTTTTCTGACAGAAAGTTTAGCTCAAATAATTTAACATGTGTGTCTCTCAATTGGTTGTTTGCGTGTTTAATTTCTTTGCACAGTGTTGGTTTGTTGCACTAGAAGGGCAGAGTCGACCCTATAATGTTCGTGCTTTGGGCGGCACGTTGTAGTTTGTCAACATGTTGTTCAGATGTAAAGCGACCACCCAAATTGATGTCAGTCTGCCCTCCTATGATGATGACTGTATCCCGCTTAGTGAGAGTTTTTGTGTGGGTGTCCAACTCACTGACAGAGAAATTGGATGGGAGTTTCCCACTGAGCAGGGAGGAAATTTGTCGCCCATGGCTATCTGCTAAAATCAGTACCTTTTTGATGGGCTCAGTGGTAATGTCCTTGTTTAATTGTGAGCCAGGTTGCGCAGCTCTACGTGTGTTTGTTCCTTTGCGCATGCTAGCCTGTTTGCATTGGTTTGTACGTGGTCGTGTCGATGATGGAAGAGGGTAGTGAGGATTGGGAAGGCAAGGAAACTCTTGTCATAATCTAAAGCAAATAATCTGTTTTCAGTCGTGATTGGTAGTGGTGATTGTGTTTTCGTTTGCGCTGTTGGCAATCGGAAATTTCTGCTATGTTGCCTATTGTTGTCCATCGGTCTGTGTTTTGAACGACCTCTTCGTTCGGATAGGTTCATCTAAATTATTATTTATATGTGTGAATGCTTTCAGAAGGTCGGCTTTGAGAGTCTATAGAGTAGAAAGTGTATAGCGAATAGTAGCCATGTCACGAATGCGTATCAAAGTGCGTGGTAAATATGATAATAAATAAATAGATAAGAAATCAAACTGATGTAGAAAGGATCTCCTAAACCAATATCCTTTTAATTTAAGTGTATTAAATTATGTAAGTCACGTTGTTATTCAAAAAATAACAGGTATGTGATTCTAAGTGTGATTGATGTGATGTGATTGGTTAATTTAATGCGCAAGAATATCAATGTGTTTAAAGTAATAGATCTAAGCTGCAAACTAATAAATACAATTAGATTAGTATACTTTACCTATTGTGAGGTACGAAATTCACCACTTTTATATTCTACAATTCGAAATACAAAGTTCAAGTTTTTCCGTTACTGTTATAGACGAGACCTTGAATTTTGATGTTTTCCACAATTTTCACAATACTTTCACTAATAGTTTAAAACTTTACGCAAATCTAAATTACTTTATAAGTCTATAAGTTTCTGATTTAGTAAAGTTTTGGAAGTCTATAAACGCGTACAAATACAAGCTTGTCCGTTACACCACTTACTTCTTTTTCTCTGCAGGGACAATATAAATCTCATTTCAGCTTATCTGTAACAAGTAAACAAAACAACTTAACAACAAAAGGTACCTGAAAGATATAGAAAAGTAGTAAAAATTAAGTGAAATATTTGAGCACAGCAAGAGCACGTCAGTCACGTAAGCTATTTTTTATAGCCAGACCACCATCAGTCACTTACCTTTTTTCATCGGCCTTGCGTGTGAATGTGTACTTTTTCAGTATTTTAATTACTAAGAGCTTCGATATGAAATATTCTGTTTCTTAGTGTTAGCTCAATATGATGACACAATACCCCTGTGACTCTCTTAATCACTTTCTTGTCTATTGTACCTATACAGTTTTTTAATGGTGAGAAAAATAGGTCGAGATTTTTAAGGAAATACACGTCCCTGATACCGAAAAAATTATTTCTTTCAAAACGCCTGTCGATTCGTCTGTGAATAACACTAGCTCCTAACCGGTTAGGAAAATATTCGACAAAATGAACATCGTTTTGGACCGTATTGTGTGGCGTTACGAAATTAAATTGATCTAATATTTTTTTAGGGTACCTATATAAAGCACCTAGAACACTCAAAATTTCCTCAAACATTTTTTTTTTCCTTTAAATTGTTTGCTTGAATATAGCAGAGTTCGATTATAAAATTACCCATTTCAGATTTTCATTAAAACTTCAATTTTAAAAAAATGGCAAAACCTTTTTTAATTTCCTCCAAATTCGTTACAGGTAGACTTTCGATCTTTAGGTCCTAAAAAAGTTCTATGTCCTTTAGGCAAATAGTTTAGGCATTTAATGCCTTAATTTAATGCACTTAAGGCAATTAATAGGCGTAATACATAAACACATTTTATGCATCACGTCATGCAAAACAGTGATTTATTGAACACAATGTTTAATTTCAAAACACACTTAAATGCAGTGTGATAAATAAGATAATATTGTAATTGAACAATCATTCTAATGAGAAAATATTTGCTTTTATTCTATAAAAAAATCTGTGTCACTGTCAGTTAATTAAAATATCAATGATACAATATCTAAAATGAATTTTAAGAATTAATGCAAAATTGTTATTTTTTAAATAACATTCAATTTTACCTTTTGCCGCAGTTTTGTTCACAATAAAAAGCAACATTTCCATATGAAGTGGGGAAAGTTTGTCTTTTGTCGATCAGAATGAGCTTAAATACTGAAAAATATCTCTCATTGTCGGCAGTGATGACTGAAACATTTCAAAAGTGAAACCATATGCGGATTAAATCCTGAAGAGAGAACTGCCTCACGTCCGCTAAAAATACCTGATCCTTTTTTTTTTTTTTCAGAGCCGTACATCCAGGATGTCGTGAGCATCATTAGTAGTTATTTGGAAATAATTTCCCCAATAGCTTTTTTTAACTGATTATATGCTCTTGTAATTAATGTGATTGATTGAGTGAGACTGAGCTTTGATGATTCTAATTGCTCTGTAGTAACTACTAAAAATTGTGAAATTAGCGCGAATGTCAGATCCTGCCTCAAACCTTTCTCTCGCAGGACATTCGGACCCACGGTATTGGAATGAAATAATCTCCACAAAAGTTTATTTTGGGGTGGAATTTATTCGGACCCACCTTAATACACTGCGATTCTACCGAAAAACTATTAAAAACCTCTTCCAACACTGTTAAAGTTTTCGCTGTAATACTTCACAGCCTGCAGCCACGTACTTGTCATAATAGGCGCTTGAGACACTGGCAGATTGAGACATCTTTCTTCAAAAGCTGCAATTTTAGAACTTGGCTTTAAAATATTTTCTTTATGGAGGATATTAAATAATTGATTTGGGGGAACTGGTTTCGAACCTCCTCTGCTACTCGGTGAAGTCCATGAGCCAGACAAGTAACGTGAGTTAAATTCAGGCAAAATACCTTCATTAGTTTCCCAGCTGCTATCATATATGGTGCTGCATCGGTGTACAGTAACAACATCATTTCTTTCTTTACCCCATTCGGATGAAGTTCTACACAGCACTGCTTGATACGGTCGCGTTCATGCGACATCTAGCGGCATGGCCAAGAAAGACGCGAGATGCCGTGACATTTTCCATCGTGAAGACGGGCCTCGATGAGCCAACATATAAAATCCGAAGTATAAAATGCACATATGTAATCGTTATGAATGTCATACCAGTTGAATAAATAATCTTTTTTTTTAAAACCGCCGAACATGGATTATTATTATTATTATTATTATTATTATTATTATTATTATTATTATAAAGGGCAAATATGCAGGTAAATTTATTTTTCTAGGAAGTAATTTTTCATGAATGATGTATTTGATTCCATGGCTCAGTTGTCTGGATAATGGGTCCTGGGCTCTGATCCAGGTGGGATCAAGTATTTGCGCTTTGTGACAATCCCTTTTTAGTATGATTATGTGTTATATATTAGACTCACAGTCCTGGCAAAAATTGCTTCCAAAAACAAAGTGCATTTGAGCCAATGTGCAATCATTCCATCGTGATCTAAAACCATGCATGCCAATTGCTCCATATGAGCAATAATATTTATGACAAGTGTCGCAAAAATGACATTTTATTTTGGGAATAGGGTAGATTGCAACACAATACCGACAGGCCCAGTGGCACAATCCTACGAGCAAAATAAAATCAATTTTACTTGTGTGATACACTTTTTTTTAGACAGCCTTACTGACTTCATATTATATTAATTCATGTATACATATCAACTAATGTTACATTAAGGAAGTAGTAATTCATGCGGTCAGACGCAATTATTTTGTTTTCTTTGTTGCAATCAGTGATATATCTGAACACTTGAGCATCATCTATTTTTTACCACCAATATTACTCGCGCAACTTTCTTGAACGATGGATTGAAGAAATGCGGGTACAGTGGGGGGTTCTTTAGATTTTTTTTGGGGGGGGAGAAAATAAGGGATAGAAGTTCTCGCCTTCAAAAGAAAATTGTTTCTATTTCTCGCCAGTTAAGATGTGTTTGGAATGTTGACATTAGTGCTCTCTGCGAGCTTTGCCTTTTAACTGTTTGTTGTGCCAGAGAGGGGGAAGCAAGGTCATCGTTCAAGAAAATACGAGTAGTACAAGTAATACTAAAAATTCTTAGACGCTACGCTCGCTATGAAAGAATTGATTTTGTTAGAGGTTAGTACTTAAAACATGGGCATGATATATCTAGAATTTTCGTGTTAATATAAAATTTTTACATAGGCTAGTAGTGCTTGCATTCAATAATACATTTTTAGTTAAGACATTCTCTATTAAATATAACAATTTTTTTTTTATTTCACATGCCATTTTGGTAGAATGATATACTTTACTTATTACTACATATTTCGTTTCATTTGAATATATTTTTATGTCGAAACGTGACATTTGGAATGCGAGTTCGCATTATAGGCTATGTTGGTAGAATTTTTTGTCTTAGAAAGCCATGCAATGTGCTTCTATTAACACCGAACCTGCGCTATTATTAGTCAAACTTACCTCTCTCCGGTTCTTGGAAAACGCGTTGGTAGCCATCGGCATCACGAATGAGCGGATGTTTGAGATGCAGAAGTATAGTCAACCACTTGCTTGCTCATGTTTTACATACCCCACGGGCAACTCGATAATAAAAATAAAAAAAAAATAAAATAAAAAAACAACAACAACTAGCAAGTATTTTTCAGATTTGTCAGCCCCCCTACAGGATCCACTACTGGCTACATAGCACTATTTAGTGGAGCGCCGGCTCCTCGAAAACTCATGGTATATACTGTAGCGAAACCGATTTCGTCATACTTTTCGAAACGAAATTCATGCTGGAAAAATTAAATATAACAAACTCGGACCACCCAGAATTCTACCGGGAGCTTAAACAGATTGCAATGCACGCGTAGTCTCACTTATCGCGGGGGCCATTACCGCCTCCTCCCTATTAAGCAGGCCGTTTTGAGGACTGCCGTTGACAGATACTGTGCACGTGCGCGCGGCCAGCTGCAGATTTCGAGACCACCCACTTTCGGGGGAGCCCAGAGCAATACTTCCGTCATCGAACGCGCCCCCTACGCAAGCGAGGGCTAGATTTCTAGAAGGTTCGAGAACAGCCCGCATGCTCGCAGCCTGCACAAAGGGTGGAAGTTTCCTTCGCTTCTCACGCTGCGATTGGGTTAGAATGTTTCACTGCGACACAACTTCTGACCAATAGCGACACTGCTATCAAAGGGAACTAGGACACGTAAGAAATTGGGGTGGGGAGAAGAGCTAACCTGGTGCGATTTCAACGGAGAGAACGGCAGAAGGGATTTGATTTTTAGACAGAACAGTCGGGGCAGAAGTTTCTCTTGGGGGGGGAATATTATTCGGTTAGAGGCAAGTTCACCTCTACCGGACTTCAATTTTTTTCGACGCAGAAATTATCTGATTTGATTTGAGTTTTGGGCTGACGGGAGTCGTGAGAGAATTACTTCTCTGGGAGGAAATTATTCGTCGAGGAGAGGCCAGTTTGTCTCTGAAAGATTTAGAAAGATTTCGGAAGGAGCTAAAGCTACTAGCTGACAACAATTGAGAAAATTAATTCTCTGGGGTGGGATTTATTCGTCGGGGAGAGGCAAGTAGACCTCTGTGGCGTTTAAAAAGGGGGTAGAGAAAAATTATTTCTCTGGGGTGGGAATTATTTGTCGCTAGACTTTCCGAAGTTATGTTAAAAAAATTAAAGAGACATTAGGCTGATTACTACGTTCCGGAGATAGAGATCGCCCGACTTCTACCAGTTTCTACCAGTATCAACCAGTTCTGCCAGAATCTTCAAGAACTTCTAGTCGCCTAGACATCGCGGGCAGTTCGCCCGGGACATCGCCTCCCCTGGTTGAATGACCGGAGGACCGCTCAGCTGACGCCACGCGCCAAGAGGGGTGAGGGACGGCCGCGGTCGCCCCCTCGCCCAAGGCCGCCGCCCTCCTTCCAGACGCCGGCCGAGGGCCCCCGCCTGGGCACACAAAGGACCCTACGAGGTTGATGACCTGACGGGTATTCATCTACAAAACTTATGTAACGCAGTAATGTGCTTGGGCACGTCAAATTATCATTCTGTAACGCTTGTAAATATTATTTGTAATAAGTTGACCTTCTTCCTAGTTATAAGTCTTTTTCTATAATTACTAACATGCCTAATTTTCTTTTCTCTATGATTTTTCTTTTCCATTGTTAGTGTAAGAATTGTAATCTCCCTGGTGCAACTTTGTTTATTTTTTTTTTTTGCTCAGGAATAAAGTGAATCATTTTACCAGTGAACAAGTGTTTATTTTTTGTTGTGTTTCTCTTGTACTGTGTAACAGTTCCTTCCATCACCGATCTGAGCTAGTGGCAGGGTCGCTAATCGATTCCACAGGTAATCGTTAGTGTTACAATACGAATGTCAAATGTATATACGAATTTCAAATGAAGCTATTGAATAATAACATGTAGATGTAAAGTTTATTTCAGCCTCCCTAAATCCGTGTTAAGATCTCATCGTTGAGATCGGGAAACGCTTGTAGAGAGGAATTTTAAACGTTATTAAGAAATTTCATTGTCTATATTTTTATTTTTTTACACATTTTGATATATATATATATATATATATAATTATATAACGTTTTTTATTAAAAATTCCTTTTCCTAGTTGTAACTTGTAAAGCCGGTGAAGTTACTAATATAATTGTATTTATACACATGTGTAGATATGCGTGTCAAGATCTGTTTACAGAGTAATGAAATGTCTACTACACCAGATTCTTCTTTTGTACCTGTGTAGTGTTGCTCTATGATTATTCAAGTTTGTTTTCAGAATATATTTTATAGCTGCTATACATAAAAAGAACGTTTGTTTTCTTGTAACTGCAAATTGATTATTCCTCTAATCACGTCCATGCATAAAATAATCGACGTGGTTGGCCGAAGGAGCTAAGAGCGTGTACCGACTCGAATTGAAGGGTCACGGGTTCGAGTCCCGCCTAGGGTATGATGGATTTGTGTCACATTCATGGGAAGTCGAGGCGTCCCGTTCTGCTGACCCCAGATCAGAGGTGCCCGCAAGTGTGTGGGCGTCTAGTGTACGGTCGAATATACATCGCATCGGGTCGTAAAGCGTAACCGACTGGCGGCTGGATATAGACCCTAGCAATAAAAAAAGTTCAAAAAGTATATATTGGGTACTACCGTGCACTTATGCCACAACGGTAACGAAGTATCGATTCTGGCCACTCGATTGCAAAACTGTCGATTTTCACCGAATCATATTGTAGACGGTGCCCCACGAATGTCCACTATTACATATTTTTCCATGCTCGCACATTTAAGACTCCCACAGACCGGCGCGAAAAGTTCCCCGCTAGACGCGGCGACGAAATCCACGGGTCCGTTCACACCGGAGCCTCAATTGTGACTCAGCGTTTGGTGACTTTCTAGTCCGATAACGAGGGCTACGGAGCTCGACCCAAGAGGGGACCGAAGACACCCGAAGTTGGGCGGACTTCCACGAAACTCGAGCGGCTGCAGACAAAACGCGTCCAAAATCCGCGTTACAAAATCCGCCTGCCGCTCAGGTCTGAACGAGCTCACAAGGCAACACGTGAAGCGAAATGTCCGCGCCGGCCATTCCGCGTAGGCTGCGGATCTCCCGCACCGGCCTCTGGGAGCCTTTACTGCGATTCCTTTTTGGTCGCGCGTCACAAAGCTTCAACTCGGTCTCCGATTTCGCACCGCCGCGAACCACCGGCTTCCATCGCAGAGCGAAAGAGGCTGCGCGCCAGCCGGCAATACCAATTTTGTCTTCGTCAAACTCCCTTTTTCCTTTCTCCGTTTAAATACGTATGGGGAAAGTTATGTAATGCTGCGAGAAAAATTATCAAAATTATCACGGCGGACATCCGCAGGAAAAAAGTTCATTTCCGGACCCTGATAACGAAAAAGTTAATAAATCCAGTTGAATTACGGAAGAAAATCCTCTTACACGTGGTGTAGCCACAATCCCCGTTTTGTGGGTCCCTGATACAGAAAAATCAATTGAAAAAAGTGTTTGTTCGTCCATCCGTCTAGTCTGTGAACACCACTAGCGCCTAAACCATGCGTAGGATTTTTTTCTAAATTGAAGAAACCCAGTCGATCTGGCTCGAGTCGAGACAGAGATTTTGAAAAACATTCTTCACAATTCGGTGGTATTTTACATAAAGCACCCCGGACATATTCAAAATTTTCTCAAAAACGGCTTTAAATTTTATTCTTTAAATTTGTTGTAAGAATAGAGTAACATACACTTATAAACGTGGCATAGGTCCGAATTTCACGGTTAACTCTGAATTTTCGAAAATTTCAAAAGTATGATTTTTTTTCGGTGTCTTCCTTCAACTACAAAATTGAAGATAGAGATTTTTCCTGCAAATAAAATTTGTTCTACAAAGTGAGTTTTCAGTAAGGTCATGTACATTTTTTTAAAAAATGTTAGTAGTTTTCGCGCAACATTAAAAAAATTACAAAGATTTTCTCAAAAATGGCTCCAAATTTTATCTTTAAACTTTTGAGAGGAAGTGCTAAATATATTCTATAAGATGTATACGCCATATTGCTCTATTCTTTTATGGTTGGTTTTTCAAAAATTACAAAAACCTAATGACTCATATCGTTAATACTTATATTAGCGGCAATTTGTTTATGATATTATATTTATGAATACATGTGCTTTAAAGAATGTCAAAGTTTCTCGAAAACAAAACAGTTTTCTGTGAAAACTAGCTCGAAATCCCGCATTTTGAGAAACGCTCAAACGCCATTTTCTCAAAAACCGTTGCAATTTTTTCTTCAAACATTTCGGAGTGACAATCGCACTCTTTAATATAACGTAAAATTCATTTCGGTGTATTTTTTTTTAATTACACAAATGTAAATCTTTTGAAAGATCTCTCACGCCGATAATACGCAATTCCAGCAATTGGTAAACACTTTTGTATATGCGAGTTAAAGTACTTAAAATGACTTTAAATTAAGTTTTTCGAAAACTCGAAAATTTTCTGAACAAGCTTCAAATTTCGAATTTACAGTAGCGCTTAAACCCTTTTTTTAAACTGTTCCAAATTTTTCAAAGAAAATTGCCATTTAAGACGAGGTTTTCCTTTTCTTTAATTTTTTGAAAATAATATTTCCGTTCTATTAGGAAACCGAAAAATTAAGAAAATATGGAATAATGTACTTTGGGCGGCGATAGATGGCAGCTGGAAAGAGTATGTGGCAAGTTCGAGAGCAAAGGAAATAGAAAACTAATACGGGAAAGTCTGTCTTATTCTCTAGCACTAGTTTATTTTATGAATTTCGCGATATTGAACACCAGTTCCGTCTATTCTTGTCGGTATTCATTGTATTATTCATGAATGGGGAATTTATTTTCATTTGATAGGTTTGTTTATTCAAAAAATATTTGATGAGTACAGTAGTCGCCCGTACACCTTTGAAGGAGACGCCAAGAGAGGGATCAAACGCCGCTCAAGAGAGGACGACAGAAGCAGCCGCTTCGGCGCCGTCTCCCTCAGCACAGAGCGCGCCATAGCCCGTACTCCAGCGGACCTTTAGCCTCGGCGGGTTATAAAGCGGCGCCCAACCAGCAGTCAGCGCCTCCTGGTAGTCGAGTGTACTTCAGGGTTGTAGTGTTCAGTGACTACGAAGCGGCTAAGTGAAACGGACTCTCTCTCTCCTGGACTTGGAAATCAACGACTACTGCAGTGAATTTTGGACATCTTGGTCGACTTTGGCTTTACACGGTACATCTATTGGAACATTGTTGAACTCGCTTATTTATGGTTACTCTGTACCTGTGGAAGATTGTAATAAACTTTATTGTATGAGAGTACGTGTTTTGGACATAACTATGAGTCCTTTTTATAAAGTTGCCTGTTCTGGAAGAAAATCACTCTTTCTCCCTCGATGTGTGCATGATTTTCCCGGCAGCAACGGCAGTTCTTCTGCTAGCATCGTTGTGAATACGAGTGTATGGGGAAGATTTTACCTACTGCTACACACACCATGGCAATGAGAATTTCGAAATAAAATAATTTTATTTCGTCACTAGTAGCAGAAATAAATAAGATCATGAAATGAACTAGTTTAAAACTTATCCAAATAATAGACATTGCAAAGTGCAGAGTGCGATCACCGTAATTTGGTAGAGGTCGTTTTGTTTTGAATGACTTCTATTACCGGCAATTGTGTCATGACAGAACTAATACAAAAATCCTAGTGCCCACTGGAAATCAAAGCCATGAGCGAGGGAGGCGAACATGCATGACACGGACACTGCATATAATTATGTACGTACTGTTTGAATATTGTATTAAACTTAGTTTTTAAGTATTTTACTTGAATTGGTTACATTCTATTGTAAATTAATTTTCTGCATTTGGAAAATTACATTTTACAATTCGATGGATATGAAACCTCTAGATTGTTGGAGCACCATTCGCCAATGCATGCAGCTGTCCTTGACTTATAAAATACCTACAAGTTTGATGAAATTTTCAGCTACAGAATTGTGTAGAGTGTACTGTACTCACCTTTCTTAAGTCTTCATGAGCTGAAATTATGAATTCATACATGCAGTTACCATAACACAGCACCAATGAAGAATGGAACCAACTGGTTTGTGTAGAAATTAAGTTATGACCAGTGGAATTAAGTGGAAAGAATTTGGAGGAGCCGGCAAGGTATAGTTTAATGTCAAAACCGCATTAATATTGTGCAACATTTTAAGTTACCGACATATTTTGAGCCTGACATACTTATCTGGTTATCGTTACCTTAACTGGATTCAACGCATAGTCAAAAGTGTCGTGTGGCAAAGTATATATTTGTTTTGTTTCCTGAACACCAAAATGCTTAAACCGATTGGTCGGTTCTTACATTTGAGTTAAGAGAATTTACTAGCAAATATATGAACAAAATATTGTCGAAATTTCGAACAAATGGTTTTGATTTGGATGTCCATTTGGCCCATCTCTTGTGCAGTTTCAGGAGCATCCTTTTCCATCATCCACCAGAAATTAATTCGCATGGCTCCATTTCGCTCCCCCGTTGTGCCAAGCACTGTAAATAACCAGGAAGACGCCTCTTTCAGAAAAGGCGAATTTATTTGCATCTAATGCACTTACGTTGATACAAGCAAAGAAATTAATTGTTGAAAGTGAACAATTACTCAAGAGCCATGCATTAAGTTGCCAAATTATATATTGTGACGTGTTATTTAATTTTAATCAGTTCACACACTTGGGGCGGTAGGTTCTAAATAATTCACGGAACTTCGTGAATGAACAGCAGTCGTAGTGATGCGAGATAATGCAACTAGCTATCGAAATTAACATTACTCTGTACCTGATCATAACTAACGCGCCTAGCATTTCCACTTCATGTTCATTAATATATTCAGACGCTCCATCGCGTCCCGAACTTCGATCTGCTCAACGATCTTCCCACAAGTTTAAAGATTACTTTACTGAACGATTGCGTACGAGATGAACGCCATCTCTCACTTCGCGATCCGCTCTATTAAAAGATCGGACACTGTCTTCCCGTCAGCGATCCGCGCAACTCAGCAGTCTTGCTTCTTCTACTTTTCCTTGCTTTATACTTCTGCCCTCCCTTATTTTCTCCCTGCCCTTTAAATACGCTCTGAGGATGGTCTAAACCAGTTGCACATTCAAGTTTTAACGGCCTATCACTACCTGCGTCTCGAATGTTCCAGTGGAAATTTCTCTAGTGCCCTGTCACTCAGAAAATGCAAATGATGCAAGACTCGAGGTCCGCAGCTGAGTACCGAGAACGACGCAGGTGTGTCTATTTATGTACACAAGTCATAATTCTCGTCCATCGGTCGGGGATTTTCCATTTCCGTCCATGCCCTGGCCGGAGCGTCGAGGGAGTGAAGTGAGAATGGAAGTAGGTTCGTGCCATCGGCACGTAGAGGGGTCGGCGGGGTGCGAAGCGAGCACGCGTCTCGAACATGACCTTGGGCCGGAGGTGGGATCCGACCTCGGCTGCCCTCGGAACGGCGCACTCCACACACAAAGAACTACGCGTTTCCTAATGTTACGACAAATTTACAAAGAACCGAGTATAATTTCAGATAGAATAATCCCTCAACCTTTGTACAGCCCAATATAGTATTATTTAAACAATGACAAATGGAGTTTCAAATTTGACGTATGAATACGACTGCCAACGCCATGACTCGTGTAAGACGACCGTTTCGTATTTGCTCTGCATGGATCTGCACGAAACGACCTCTGGAGTGAAGCCTCCAGGAAACACTTGACAAGGAACATGTCATGTGAAATGGGAGTTTCAAGCAAAATACATTCACTAACTCATGTAATGAAGCAAACGACTAAATGTTGATTTGAATTTCATTAACTTTATTGTCAGTTTCACAATATTAGATGTATTAATAAAACAGACCATACAATCAAAATTAACTAAAACATTAACATTAAAAATACAGAATAAGCAACATTTCTATAACTGCCTCGTATGTGCTAACAACTCATTTTTTGTTATAGAAACATGGCAGTTCTCGTATTGAAAAAAACCAACAACTATCAGCACAAGCATACGTTTACATCACATCCGTGGTTTCCATCAACCCATGTGAAGGGAACCATTACTATACCATTTATTGTAGATGATCTTTAACATTACACATCCTGCAAAATGAGTCATGCTCATTCTATTACAAAAGAATACAAGAAAAATAAGAATCCACAAGTTGAACAAGACCTAACGGCAGAGGCGGATCCAAAAGGATGGAAATAAAAGCTATGTTCGATCAATCACTTTTGTAATTTAACCCAATTATCACCAATTACCCGAATACAAAGCATTCTCCACCCACAAAATACGAATACTAATTACCCGCATGCATTCCAAAGTGGAATTTCCATTATGAACACAATTTTATAACGCTAAATATGATTTTTAAACAACAAAACTTATATGGATTAGGGGTGCAAACTGAAATGGACTATATCCCCTAATATAATTTTGTGGATCCGCCGCTTAAAGTGAAGTCTTGTTTTTATGTTGGCTCTTGGTGTCTTCGTTCACATCCTTATACACAAGATAAATCTAGACAGGAGCCAATTACAACACAGTCTTGTACGATTCATTCTTATGAAAAAATAACATCTCGCTCGCTTTATTCCTTAATTTTACACTGGATACATACTTATACACTTTATGCACAATGTTTGCAGAATTATTCATTGAACTTGTCCATCAATTACCTTTGTCTATTTTGTATCTTTTATGAAACACAAGTTTGTTCGTCATTAAATTTACTTATTTTTACACTAAAAAATTTAAGGACTACACCGCTGAAAACTGTTTAAATGACAAAATAAGTTGGGTTGAAGTAACCTCCTGGCCATTTTAAAAATTCAATGTACTACGAAAAGAGATCTTCCACAACATTCCTGTGACATTCCAACATTTTGCCCAAACTTGGACAATTCTCTAATAGATATTGTTACGTTTCCATCAGCTTCCTTAGTCAACCACTGTTACCAGTGTTGTCAGATGTATCAGCATTTACCACGCCTTCAATAGGTGTACCACGATAAAACCATTCTGGTAGTTTAAATACCAGAATTGGAATGCTATGGTAGGAAGGGGAGGAAGGTGAGTACTGAGACATTTATGACGTTACAGCAAGTATCTGCGTCACAAGTGTCCCAGAACTCTCGCAGTCATTGAATAGGACATGATGACGTCACAGTGTTGCAGAACTCTCAATGTTATTGAATGGAGAGTAACCTACGTCATAAATGTCCTAGAACTCTCACCCGTGTTATTGAATAGGGAGTGGTTTTCCAAGAACGCCCAGGAGATTGGGGGAGTGTAGAAAACACGATGTCAGCGTCATGGGGGAAGGTGCTGACGTCACCGTTGAATGCCTGCGAGGTTGACGTCATAGGCAGAGCGCACACAATCGCGATGGGACTAGAGGTGCAAAACAGAATGGGACCATAACGATTTTTTTATTGTATTGGGGGAGATGATCGATATTGTATTAGGGGAGATGTGTTATTGACCTGTGTATTCCCTCTCCCATTCCACCATTCGCACAACTAAGAGGGACGGAATGTCGCTGACGAGCTTCCATTCATCGCCTCCGTGGTTAATAAGGTTTGTGGTGGACCCATCTTTGGCAGACTGCATGTTGAAGGGGCGTCAGTCCTTCCCGGTTCACGAAGTTTACACATTACGAAAGACAGCAACGATGCCCGATTGCAGTGTACGTTGACACTCCTGTTGAATGTTAGACACTCCTGGTTTCATCGTGTCGACCACGGCCAGACCAACCCTACCTTCAGCCCTATCAATTACATGAACCTTTAGCTGTCGGTGTAAAGGTTGTATGTGACTTTGATGCCCGCTCGCGGTATATCTCACATCGAGATACCGATGCTACTACAAAACGTTTAGAAATTTTTAAATCACATGCCAAAGATTATGAATGCCTGCTGGATCATACTATCTCCATCTTTATGATGGAGGCAGATGAGTTGGCTTTTCGAACTCCCAACACTTGCCACGTTTGTTAGACACCTCTTTTGGATAATGGAATAAATCCTCCTGTTCGTGATCACGATCATTTCACGAGATTACACTTGGTATGTACCCAGGAATCTCAACCTCAAGTACACAGTGAAAACCGCCTCGAGTCCGAAGGTCAGGCAAACATCCAATGAACCAATCGGGTATAAACAACCCACGGTGTCGCCACTGGAGGAAAACTCCGTATCCGAAAAGAACAAGAGCAAGAAGAAATAGCCAAAGATTTTACTCCTTTTACCTCCTTACCGCGAACACCTCGGATATGCAAGTGTCAGATCTTTCACAAGCCTTAGGAACTTGTCGCGATTTCGATAACAAAATGTCCTATGAAAATCATATAGATGCTTTACGAAACAAAAAATCTCACACCTTTTCTTCATACCAACCTACCAGAATCAACCTAATAACACGAACGACATCGGTCAATTAGTCGTACGTGTTCTTGACTCGTGCGTTGCGCTACGCTCCTCTTGCGACATGCTCCTCCGCGTGATTTTTCACCGACGGTAAAATATTCCTGGAAATATCTATGGGCGGAGGCGGCGTTTTCTTTTCGCGCGCGCTCAGACTTGCATGTTATTCGCTTTTCACAAAATCCTCCAACGATTGTTCGTGTTTCGCTAAATCATCACGACGATCGAATTCCACGGCGTGTCTTCGGACGTCGTCGTTCATGCGCCGCCGCTTCAGTGCGCTTCGACGTACTCGCGCGCTGTGACCGAATATATCCATCGCGACGACTAAAATAACGCTATTGTTGTATACACGCAGTGTTTTATAGTAGGGTGTGTAGAGAAGAAAAAAACGCAAACCGTTAGAGTATAAAAAGAGAAATAAAAAATGTGTACGGGAGACCTTTCAAAGCGCGCTGCATGCGCGCTCTCGTAGCAATCATTTTAACTCGACATGCACTGCAGTGTGCTCTAGTAGCAGAAACGGAAAGTCTTTGCAAACAGTCATAAGCGCAAGCGCTCGGCGCGCGGCTCAGAACTAGCGACCGGATCTCGCGGTTGATAAAGCTCTCGCGCGCGCTGCGCTGCGCTCATTAAAAGCCGGATGCTCGGTCTTCCTATCGCAGCGAGCCGCGTGAACCAAGCCGCGCCCCGACACGCTCAGTCTCATTTTCTCCACACTCGCGTGCAGTCGTGATAGAGAAGAATCCGATGTGGTACGGGAATTATTTAACGGATAACATTCCGAGTTTTTTTCCAGTGGACTTATTCGGTAGAAGTATTATTCACTACGCAGCGGCGTACAATAAACAAAAAATGCAGAACTTAGTTAACAGTGTGGGGTGTGAGTATCTCCACAGATTCCAAGAGTTGTTAGAACACTTCGACCGCACTAGAACTAACTTTCCAGACGATGAAAGTGAGAGAAATCCCAGACCCTATCAGAATAGGGGCCAGCGTAATCAACAGCCCTGGCAACGCGACGGCAGAAGACCCGGCGCTGATAATAGTGAGAGACGACTGCCTTCAGCACCGCCCGGGAGTAGACCAGAAAACCTGACCGATAGAAACGGCCCCAGTCATAGTGGCAACAGCAACACGAAGGTGAATCCGAAAAACTAGAACCGTTTGGGTCGTCTCGGTATCTGGGTCCCAACGAATTTTGGCAGAGATACCATTTGCCGAAACAATGTCCGTAGATTACACCTTCCACGATTAACAATGACGCCGCTAACCAAATTAAAGAGCGTGTCCGGAAATGCCCTGTTTTAGAGTTTGATCTGAATACTATTCCTGTCCGTGCATTGGTTGACACAGGTAGCGAGATCAGTTCGAATTTGCTGGTCTGGATATCCGCCGCCAATTCGATTTCATTATGAGTCGAGGGTTTCCTACTAAGCCAAGAGGCCGAGGGCTTTCGCGCAGCGTACGCGAAGTGGCATCCATGCCGTTTGAAGATCAAAATTTCTATTCCCAGCAGTGGTTCACGGAACAGCCTCCGCGTCAAGGTCGCGGTAGAGCAAGCTCCTCAAAAAGTTCGCGCGACCAGGCACGTTTTGTAGCCCTAAGAAAAGAGAAAGGGGCGGAAACACAGCGTCAAGTAAGAGAAGGCTTGACTGATAAAATTGGGGTAGGGCTAGATGGCATTGCCGACGTCCTTAAGCAGATAGAGGCTCAAAAGACCCTTCAGGCATTGACTGCTTATGTGACAACACGCACATTAGGATTTTCTGCTGCGACTATCTACTACCAGTCATCTTTTCAACGCAATGCAGTTGTTTGTAACATCTATGCGTTTTATCGCGTGAATTTAGCGCTCTTTGAGTGCTATATGATGAAGGTAATTAGAAAGCAGAGCGTTCCAACCTTGAATCAGCAGTTAACATACACCTTTGTGCATAATGTTGCAACACGGGATGCAACAGCGTGTGTAAATGCCTATCCTGATATGATTGGACGATATCTATCAGGTCTCGGCCAGGTTTCTGACGGGGCAGAAATCATTGTTACGGCATTTGCAGCCAATCAAACCACGCTAGCAGGGCAATTTATTCCACAGTCGGAGCACATTGCGCTATCAAATCTTCGTCAAACAGTGGTAGCCCTTGCCGACCCCAACGTGCCACCCATTTTAAGAAATGCATTCTATGGGAACAATCCGATTCCAGGGGCAATCTGGAACGCCGAGCCGGGAAACCGGCTATTATTAAACCCTGATGAGATAATGCCAGCTGGATATGAAGAGAACGCGTTACGTTACGACATTAATCAGTATAATGCAATGATGCAATGGCTTCAAAAGAAGCTTCCAAAATTTGTTAGAACCTCGCGTCTCAACCCCGGGGAGAAAGGTGGCTCCTTATCCCAGATGATGACCAACGCTCAAGAGACAATGCGAATGCCTAATAGGCGAATCGGCGAGGACCTTGGAGATTATTATCAACGTCTTATGCCTGAAGGAAATATATTTGATTTCTGGTCAGCCCGGACGTTGGATGCGACCCAGATAGTAGAGGGCCAGATGGGCTTGTATTGTGAACTGCCCAACATAGCAAACTTTGTTTATCCAACTTATGGTGGGCGCATCAAGAATTATTCAACCTGGCATTATAATACGGATTGGCAGGAAACTATTCAAATTCTCTACAACTGATAGTAGAGATCGAAGGAAAACGTTAAAACCCGCCCGGCGAAAACTGGCGTAAAATAGTTAAGTGTCAGACCTGAGAAGGATAACTTGACACAGTAAAGCAAACCGTTAAGCAAACCGTAAAACCAGTATAACGCAAACCGTTAGAGTATAAAAAGAGAAATAAAAAATGTGTACGGGAGACCTTTCAAAGCGCGCTGCATGCGCGCTCTCGTAGCAATCATTTTAACTCGACATGCACTGCAGTGTGCTCTAGTAGCAGAAACGCAAACCGTTAGAGTATAAAAAGAGAAATAAAAAATGTGTACGGGAGACCTTTCAAAGCGCGCTGCATGCGCGCTCTCGTAGCAATCATTTTAACTCGACATGCACTGCAGTGTGCTCTAGTAGCAGAAACGGAAAGTCTTTGCAAACAGTCATAAGCGCAAGCGCTCGGCGCGCGGCTCAGAACCAGCGACCGGATCTCGCGGTTGATAAAGCTCTCGCGCGCGCTGCGCTGCGCTCATTAAAAGCCGGATGCTCGGTCTTCCTATCGCAGCGAGCCGCGTGAACCAAGCCGCGCCCCGACACGCTCAGTCTCATTTTCTCCACACTCGCGTGCAGTCGTGATAGAGAAGAATCCGATGTGGTACGGGAATTATTTAACGGATAACATTCCGAGTTTTTTTCCAGTGGACTTATTCGGTAGACGTATTATTCACTACGCAGCGGCGTACAATAAACAAAAAATGCAGAACTTAGTTAACAGTGTGGGGTGTGAGAATCTCCACAGATTCCAAGAGTTGTTAGAACACTTCGACCGCACTAGAACTAACTTTCCAGACGATGAAAGTGAGAGAAATCCCAGACCCTATCAGAATAGGGGCCAGCGTAATCAACAGCCCTGGCAACGCGACGGCAGAAGACCCGGCGCTGATAATAGTGAGAGGCGACTGCCTTCAGCACCGCCCGGGAGTAGACCAGAAAACCTGACCGATAGAAACGGCCCCAGTCATAGTGGCAACAGCAACACGAAGGTGAATCCGAAAAACTAGAACCGTTTGGGTCGTCTCGGTATCTGGGTCCCAACGAATTGTGGCAGAGATACCATTTGCCGAAACAATGTCCGTAGATTACACCTTCCACGATTAACAATGAGGCCGCTAACCAAATTAAAGAGCGTGTCCGGAAATGCCCTGTTTTAGAGTTTGATCTGAATACTATTCCTGTCCGTGCATTGGTTGACACAGGTAGCGAGATCAGTTCGAATTTGCTGGTCTGGATATCCGACGCCAATTCGATTTCATTATGAGTCGAGGGTTTCCTACTAAGCCAAGAGGCCGAGGGCTTTCGCGCAGCGTACGCGAAGTGGCATCCATGCCGTTTGAAGATCAAAATTTCTATTCCCAGCAGTGGTTCACGGAACAGCCTCCGCGTCAAGGTCGCGGTAGAGCAAGCTCCTCAAAAAGTTCGCGCGACCAGGCACGTTTTGTAGCCCTAAGAAAAAAGAAAGGGGCGGAAACACAGCGTCAAGTAAGAGAAGGCTTGACTGATAAAATTGGGGTAGGGCTAGATGGCATTGCCGACGTCCTTAAGCAGATAGAGGCTCAAAAGACCCTTCAGGCATTGACTGCTTATGTGACAACACGCACATTAGGATTTTCTGCTGCGACTATCTACTACCAGTCATCTTTTCAACGCAATGCAGTTGTTTGTAACATCTATGCGTTTTATCGCGTGAATTTAGCGCTCTTTGAGTGCTATATGATGAAGGTAATTAGAAAGCAGAGCGTTCCAACCTTGAATCAGCAGTTAACATACACCTTTGTGCCTAATGTTGCGACACGGGATGCAACAGCGTGTGTAAATGCCTATCCTGATATGATTGGACGATATCTATCAGGTCTCGGCCAGGTTTCTGACGGGGCAGAAATCATTGTTACGGCATTTGCAGCCAATCAAACCACGCTAGCAGGGCAATTTATTCCACAGTCGGAGCACATTGCGCTATCAAATCTTCGTCAAACAGTGGTAGCCCTTGCCGACCCCAACGTGCCACCCATTTTAAGAAATGCATTCTATGGGAACAATACGATTCCAGGGGCAATCTGGAACGCCGAGCCGGGAAACCGGCTATTATTAAACCCTGACGAGATAATGCCAGCTGGATATGAAGAGAACGCTTTACGTTTCGACATTAATCAGTATAATGCAATGGCTTCAAAAGAAGCTTCCAAAATTTGTTAGAACCTCGCGTCTCAACCCCGGGGAGAAGGGTGGCTCCTTATCCCAGATGATGACCAACGCTCAAGAGACAATGCGAATGCCTAATAGGCGAATCGGCGAGGACCTTGGAGATTATTATCAACGTCTTATGCCTGAAGGAAATATATTTGATTTCTGGTCAGCCCGGACGTTGGATGCGACCCAGATAGTAGAGGGCCAGATGGGCTTGTATTGTGAACTGCCCAACATAGCAAACTTTGTTTATCCAACTTATGGTGGGCGCATCAAGAATTATTCAACCTGGCATTATAATACGGATTGGCTGGGAACTATTCAAATTCTCTACAACTGATAGTAGAGATCGAAGGAAAACGTTAAAACCCGCCCGGCGAAAACTGGCGTAAAATAGTTAAGTGTCAGACCTGAGGGGGATAACTTGACACAGTAAAGCAAACCGTAAAGCAAACCGTAAAACCAGTATAACGCAAACCGTTAGAGTATAAAAAGAGAAATAAAAAATGTGTACGGGAGACCTTTCAAAGCGCGCTGCATGCGCGCTCTCGTAGCAATCATTTTAACTCGACATGCACTGCAGTGTGCTCTAGTAGCAGAAACGGAAAGTCTTTGCAAACAGTCATAAGCGCAAGCGCTCGGCGCGCGGCTCAGAACCAGCGACCGGATCTCGCGGTTGATAAAGCTCTCGCGCGCGCTGCGCTGCGCTGCGCTCATTAAAAGCCGGATGCTCGGTCTTCCTATCGCAGCGAGCCGCGTGAACCAAGCCGCGCCCCGACACGCTCAGTCTCATTTTCTCCACACTCGCGTGCAGTCGTGATAGAGAAGAATCCGATGGTGTACGGGAATTATTTAACGGATAACATTCCGAGTTTTTTTCCAGTGGACTTATTCGGTAGAAGTATTATTCACTACGCAGCGGCGTACAATAAACAAAAAATGCAGAATTTAGTTAACAGTGTGGGGTGTGAGAATCTCCACAGATTCCAAGAGTTGTTAGAACACTTCGACCGCTCTAGAACTAACTTTCCAGACGATGAAAGTGAGAGAAATCCCAGACCCTATCAGAATAGGGGCCAGCGTAATCAACAGCCCTGGCAACGCGACGGCAGAAGACCCGGCGCTGATAATAGTGAGAGGCGACTGCCTTCAGCACCGCCCGGGAGTAGACCAGAAAACCTGACCGATAGAAACGGCCCCAGTCATAGTGGCAACAGCAACACGAAGGTGAATCCGAAAAACTAGAACCGTTTGGGTCGTCTCGGTATCTGGGTCCCAACGAATTGTGGCAGAGATACCATTTGCCGAAACAATGTCCGTAGATTACACCTTCCACGATTAACAATGAGGCCGCTAACCAAATTAAAGAGCGTGTCCGGAAATGCCCTGTTTTAGAGTTTGATCTGAATACTATTCCTGTCCGTGCATTGGTTGACACAGGTAGCGAGATCAGTTCGAATTTGCTGGTCTGGATATCCGCCGCCAATTCGATTTCATTATGAGTCGAGGGTTTCCTACTAAGCCAAGAGGCCGAGGGCTTTCGCGCAGCGTACGCGAAGTGGCATCCATGCCGTTTGAAGATCAAAATTTCTATTCCCAGCAGTGGTTCACGGAACAGCCTCCGCGTCAAGGTCGCGGTAGAGCAAGCTCCTCAAAAAGTTCGCGCGACCAGGCACGTTTTGTAGCCCTAAGAAAAAAGAAAGGGGCGGAAACACAGCGTCAAGTAAGAGAAGGCTTGACTGATAAAATTGGGGTAGGGCTAGATGGCATTGCCGACGTCCTTAAGCAGATAGAGGCTCAAAAGACCCTTCAGGCATTGACTGCTTATGTGACAACACGCACATTAGGATTTTCTGCTGCGACTATCTACTACCAGTCATCTTTTCAACGCAATGCAGTTGTTTGTAACATCTATGCGTTTTATCGCGTGAATTTAGCGCTCTTTGAGTGCTATATGATGAAGGTAATTAGAAAGCAGAGCGTTCCAACCTTGAATCAGCAGTTAACATACACCTTTGTGCCTAATGTTGCGACACGGGATGCAACAGCGTGTGTAAATGCCTATCCTGATATGATTGGACGATATCTATCAGGTCTCGGCCAGGTTTCTGACGGGGCAGAAATCATTGTTACGGCATTTGCAGCCAATCAAACCACGCTAGCGGGGCAATTTATTCCACAGTCGGAGCACATTGCGCTATCAAATCTTCGTCAAACAGTGGTAGCCCTTGCCGACCCCAACGTGCCACCCATTTTAAGAAATGCATTCTATGGGAACAATCCGATTCCAGGGGCAATCTGGAACGCCGAGCCGGGAAACCGGCTATTATTAAACCCTGATGAGATAATGCCAGCTGGATATGAAGAGAACGCTTTACGTTTCGACATTAATCAGTATAATGCAATGATGCAATGGCTTCAAAAGAAGCTTCCAAAATTTGTTAGAACCTCGCGTCTCAACCCCGGGGAGAAAGGTGGCTCCTTATCCCAGATGATGACCAACGCTCAAGAGACAATGCGAATGCCTAATAGGCGAATCGGCGAGGACCTCGGAGATTATTATCAACGTCTTATGCCTGAAGGAAATATATTTGATTTCTGGTCAGCCCGGACGTTGGATGCGACCCAGATAGTAGAGGGCCAGATGGGCTTGTATTGTGAACTGCCCAACATAGCAAACTTTGTTTATCCAACTTATGGTGGGCGCATCAAGAATTATTCAACCTGGCATTATAATACGGATTGGCAGGGAACTATTCAAATTCTCTACAACTGATAGTAGAGATCGAAGGAAAACGTTAAAACCCGCCCGGCGAAAACTGGCGTAAAATAGTTAAGTGTCAGACCTGAGAAGGATAACTTGACACAGTAAAGCAAACCGTTAAGCAAACCGTAAAACCAGTATAACGCAAACCGTTAGAGTATAAAAAGAGAAATAAAAAATGTGTACGGGAGACCTTTCAAAGCGCGCTGCATGCGCGCTCTCGTAGCAATCATTTTAACTCGACATGCACTGCAGTGTGCTCTAGTAGCAGAAACGCAAACCGTTAGAGTATAAAAAGAGAAATAAAAAATGTGTACGGGAGACCTTTCAAAGCGCGCTGCATGCGCGCTCTCGTAGCAATCATTTTAACTCGACATGCACTGCAGTGTGCTCTAGTAGCAGAAACGGAAAGTCTTTGCAAACAGTCATAAGCGCAAGCGCTCGGCGCGCGGCTCAGAACCAGCGACCGGATCTCGCGGTTGATAAAGCTCTCGCGCGCGCTGCGCTGCGCTGCGCTGCGCTGCGCTCATTAAAAGCCAGATGCTCGGTCTTCCTATCGCAGCGAGCCGCGTGAACCAAGCCGCGCCCCGACACGCCCAGTCTCATTTTCTCCACACTCGCGTGCAGTCGTGATAGAGAAGAATCCGATGTGGTACGGGAATTATTTAACGGATAACATTCCGAGTTTTTTTCCAGTGGACTTATTCGGTAGAAGTATTATTCACTACGCAGCGGCGTACAATAAACAAAAAATGCAGAACTTAGTTAACAGTGTGGGGTGTGAGAATCTCCACAGATTCCAAGAGTTGTTAGAACACTTCGACCGCACTAGAACTAACTTTCCAGACGATGAAAGTGAGAGAAATCCCAGACCCTATCAGAATAGGGGCCAGCGTAATCAATAGCCCTGGCAACGCGACGGCAGAAGACCCGGCGCTGATAATAGTGAGAGGCGACTGCCTTCAGCACCGCCCGGGAGTAGACCAGAAAACCTGACCGATAGAAACGGCCCCAGTCATAGTGGCAACAGCAACACGAAGGTGAATCCGAAAAACTAGAACCGTTTGGGTCGTCTCGGTATCTGGGTCCCAACGAATTGTGGCAGAGATACCATTTGCCGAAACAATGTCCGTAGATTACACCTTCCACGATTAACAATGAGGCCGCTAACCAAATTAAAGAGCGTGTCCGGAAATGCCCTGTTTTAGAGTTTGATCTGAATACTATTCCTGTCCGTGCATTGGTTGACACAGGTAGCGAGATCAGTTCGAATTTGCTGGTCTGGATATCCGCCGCCAATTCGATTTCATTATGAGTCGAGGGTTTCCTACTAAGCCAAGAGGCCGAGGGCTTTCGCGCAGCGTACGCAAAGTGGCATCCATGCCGTTTGAAGATCAAAATTTCTATTCCCAGCAGTGGTTCATGGAACAGCCTCCGCGTCAAGGTCGCGGTAGAGCAAGCTCCTCAAGAAGTTCGCGCGACCAGGCACGTTTTGTAGCCCTAAGAAAAGAGAAAGGGGCGGAAACACAGCGTCAAGTAAGAGAAGGCTTGACTGATAAAATTGGGGTAGGGCTAGATGGCATTGCCGACGTCCTTAAGCAGATAGAGGCTCAAAAGACCCTTCAGGCATTGACTGCTTATGTGACAACACGCACATTAGGATTTTCTGCTGCGACTATCTACTACCAGTCATCTTTTCAACGCAATGCAGTTGTTTGTAACATCTATGCGTTTTATCGCGTGAATTTAGCGCTCTTTGAGTGCTATATGATGAAGGTAATTAGAAAGCAGAGCGTTCCAACCTTGAATCAGCAGTTAACATACACCTTTGTGCCTAATGTTGCGACACGGGATGCAACAGCGTGTGTAAATGCCTATCCTGATATGATTGGACGATATCTATCAGGTCTCGGCCAGGTTTCTGACGGGGCAGAAATCATTGTTACGGCATTTGCAGCCAATCAAACCACGCTAGCAGGGCAATTTATTCCACAGTCGGAGCACATTGCGCTATCAAATCTTCGTCAAACAGTGGTAGCCCTTGCCGACCCCAACGTGCCACCCATTTTAAGAAATGCATTCTATGGGAACAATCCGATTCCAGGGGCAATCTGGAACGCCGAGCCGGGAAACCGGCTATTATTAAACCCTGACGAGATAATGCCAGCTGGATATGAAGAGAACGCTTTACGTTTCGACATTAATCAGTATAATGCAATGATGCAATGGCTTCAAAAGAAGCTTCCAAAATTTGTTAGAACCTCGCGTCTCAACCCCGGGGAGAAGGGTGGCTCCTTATCCCAGATGATGACCAACGCTCAAGAGACAATGCGAATGCCTAATAGGCGAATCGGCGAGGACCTTGGAGATTATTATCAACGTCTTATGCCTGAAGGAAATATATTTGATTTCTGGTCAGCCCGGACGTTGGATGCGACCCAGATAGTAGAGGGCCAGATGGGCTTGTATTGTGAACTGCCCAACATAGCAAACTTTGTTTATCCAACTTATGGTGGGCGCATCAAGAATTATTCAACCTGGCATTATAATACGGATTGGCTGGGAACTATTCAAATTCTCTACAACTGATAGTAGAGATCGAAGGAAAACGTTAAAACCCGCCCGGCGAAAACTGGCGTAAAATAGTCAAGTGTCAGACCTGAGGGGGATAACTTGACACAGTAAAGCAAACCGTAAAACCAGTATAACGCAAACCGTTAGAGTATAAAAAGAGAAATAAAAAATGTGTACGGGAGACCTTTCAAAGCGCGCTGCATGCGCGCTCTCGTAGCAATCATTTTAACTCGACATGCACTGCAGTGTGCTCTAGTAGCAGAAACGGAAAGTCTTTGCAAACAGTCATAAGCGCAAGCGCTCGGCGCGCGGCTCAGAACCAGCGACCGGATCTCGCGGTTGATAAAGCTCTCGCGCGCGCTGCGCTGCGCTGCGCTCATTAAAAGCCGGATGCTCGGTCTTCCTATCGCAGCGAGCCGCGTGAACCAAGCCGCGCCCCGACACGCTCAGTCTCATTTTCTCCACACTCGCGTGCAGTCGTGATAGAGAAGAATCCGATGTGGTACGGGAATTATTTAACGGATAACATTCCGAGTTTTTTTCCAGTGGACTTATTCGGTAGAAGTATTATTCACTACGCAGCGGCGTACAATAAACAAAAAATGCAGAATTTAGTTAACAGTGTGGGGTGTGAGAATCTCCACAGATTCCAAGAGTTGTTAGAACACTTCGACCGCTCTAGAACTAACTTTCCAGACGATGAAAGTGAGAGAAATCCCAGACCCTATCAGAATAGGGGCCAGCGTAATCAACAGCCCTGGCAACGCGACGGCAGAAGACCCGGCGCTGATAATAGTGAGAGGCGACTGCCTTCAGCACCGCCCGGGAGTAGACCAGAAAACCTGACCGATAGAAACGGCCCCAGTCATAGTGGCAACAGCAACACGAAGGTGAATCCGAAAAACTAGAACCGTTTGGGTCGTCTCGGTATCTGGGTCCCAACGAATTGTGGCAGAGATACCATTTGCCGAAACAATGTCCGTAGATTACACCTTCCACGATTAACAATGAGGCCGCTAACCAAATTAAAGAGCGTGTCCGGAAATGCCCTGTTTTAGAGTTTGATCTGAATACTATTCCTGTCCGTGCATTGGTTGACACAGGTAGCGAGATCAGTTCGAATTTGCTGGTCTGGATATCCGCCGCCAATTCGATTTCATTATGAGTCGAGGGTTTCCTACTAAGCCAAGAGGCCGAGGGCTTTCGCGCAGCGTACGCGAAGTGGCATCCATGCCGTTTGAAGATCAAAATTTCTATTCCCAGCAGTGGTTCACGGAACAGCCTCCGCGTCAAGGTCGCGGTAGAGCAAGCTCCTCAAAAAGTTCGCGCGACCAGGCACGTTTTGTAGCCCTAAGAAAAAAGAAAGGGGCGGAAACACAGCGTCAAGTAAGAGAAGGCTTGACTGATAAAATTGGGGTAGGGCTAGATGGCATTGCCGACGTCCTTAAGCAGATAGAGGCTCAAAAGACCCTTCAGGCATTGACTGCTTATGTGACAACACGCACATTAGGATTTTCTGCTGCGACTATCTACTACCAGTCATCTTTTCAACGCAATGCAGTTGTTTGTAACATCTATGCGTTTTATCGCGTGAATTTAGCGCTCTTTGAGTGCTATATGATGAAGGTAATTAGAAAGCAGAGCGTTCCAACCTTGAATCAGCAGTTAACATACACCTTTGTGCCTAATGTTGCGACACGGGATGCAACAGCGTGTGTAAATGCCTATCCTGATATGATTGGACGATATCTATCAGGTCTCGGCCAGGTTTCTGACGGGGCAGAAATCATTGTTACGGCATTTGCAGCCAATCAAACCACGCTAGCAGGGCAATTTATTCCACAGTCGGAGCACATTGCGCTATCAAATCTTCGTCAAACAGTGGTAGCCCTTGCCGACCCCAACGTGCCACCCATTTTAAGAAATGCATTCTATGGGAACAATCCGATTCCAGGGGCAATCTGGAACGCCGAGCCGGGAAACCGGCTATTATTAAACCCTGATGAGATAATGCCAGCTGGATATGAAGAGAACGCTTTACGTTTCGACATTAATCAGTATAATGCAATGATGCAATGGCTTCAAAAGAAGCTTCCAAAATTTGTTAGAACCTCGCGTCTCAACCCCGGGGAGAAGGGTGGCTCCTTATCCCAGATGATGACCAACGCTCAAGAGACAATGCGAATGCCTAATAGGCGAATCGGCGAGGACCTTGGAGATTATTATCAACGTCTTATGCCTGAAGGAAATATATTTGATTTCTGGTCAGCCCGGACGTTGGATGCGACCCAGATAGTAGAGGACCAGATGGGCTTGTATTGTGAACTGCCCAACATAGCAAACTTTGTTTATCCAAATTATGGTGGGCGCATCAAGAATTATTCAACCTGGCATTATAATACGGATTGGCTGGGAACTATTCAAATTCTCTACAACTGATAGTAGAGATCGAAGGAAAACGTTAAAACTCGCCCGGCGAAAACTGGCGTAAAATAGTTAAGTGTCAGACCTGAGGGGGATAACTTGACACAGTAAAGCAAACCGTAAAGCAAACCGTAAAACCAGTAAAACGCAAACCGTTAGAGTATAAAAAGAGAAATAAAAAATGTGTACGGGAGACCTTTCAAAGCGCGCTGCATGCGCGCTCTCGTAGCAATCATTTTAACTCGACATGCACTGCAGTGTGCTCTAGTAGCAGAAACGGAAAGTCTTTGCAAACAGTCATAAGCGCAAGCGCTCGGCGCGCGGCTCAGAACCAGCGACCGGATCTCGCGGTTGATAAAGCTCTCGCGCGCGCTGCGCTGCGCTGCGCTCATTAAAAGCCGGATGCTCGGTCTTCCTATCGCAGCGAGTCGCGTGAACCAAGCCGCGCCCCGACACGCTCAGTCTCATTTTCTCCACACTCGCGTGCAGTCGTGATAGAGAAGAATCCGATGTGGTACGGGAATTATTTAACGGATAACATTCCGAGTTTTTTTCCAGTGGACTTATTCGGTAGACGTATTATTCACTACGCAGCGGCGTACAATAAACAAAAAATGCAGAACTTAGTTAACAGTGTGGGGTGTGAGAATCTCCACAGATTCCAAGAGTTGTTAGAACACTTCGACCGCACTAGAACTAACTTTCCAGACGATGAAAGTGAGAGAAATCCCAGACCCTATCAGAATAGGGGCCAGCGTAATCAACAGCCCTGGCAACGCGACGGCAGAAGACCCGGCGCTGATAATAGTGAGAGGCGACTGCCTTCAGCACCGCCCGGGAGTAGACCAGAAAACCTGACCGATAGAAACGGCCCCAGTCATAGTGGCAACAGCAACACGAAGGTGAATCCGAAAAACTAGAACCGTTTGGGTCGTCTCGGTATCTGGGTCCCAACGAATTGTGGCAGAGATACCATTTGCCGAAACAATGTCCGTAGATTACACCTTCCACGATTAACAATGAGGCCGCTAACCAAATTAAAGAGCGTGTCCGGAAATGCCCTGTTTTAGAGTTTGATCTGAATACTATTCCTGTCCGTGCATTGGTTGACACAGGTAGCGAGATCAGTTCGAATTCGCTGGTCTGGATATCCGCCGCCAATTCGATTTCATTATGAGTCGAGGGTTTCCTACTAAGCCAAGAGGCCGAGGGCTTTCGCGCAGCGTACGCGAAGTGGCATCCATGCCGTTTGAAGATCAAAATTTCTATTCCCAGCAGTGGTTCACGGAACAGCCTCCGCGTCAAGGTCGCGGTAGAGCAAGCTCCTCAAAAAGTTCGCGCGACCAGGCACGTTTTGTAGCCCTAAGAAAAAAGAAAGGGGCGGAAACACAGCGTCAAGTAAGAGAAGGCTTGACTGATAAAATTGGGGTAGGGCTAGATGGCATTGCCGACGTCCTTAAGCAGATAGAGGCTCAAAAGACCCTTCAGGCATTGACTGCTTATGTGACAACACGCACATTAGGATTTTCTGCTGCGACTATCTACTACCAGTCTTCTTTTCAACGCAATGCAGTTGTTTGTAACATCTATGCGTTTTATCGCGTGAATTTAGCGCTCTTTGAGTGCTATATGATGAAGGTAATTAGAAAGCAGAGCGTTCCAACCTTGAATCAGCAGTTAACATACACCTTTGTGCCTAATGTTGCGACACGGGATGCAACAGCGTGTGTAAATGCCTATCCTGATATGATTGGACGATATCTATCAGGTCTCGGCCAGGTTTCTGACGGGGCAGAAATCATTGTTACGGCATTTGCAGCCAATCAAACCACGCTAGCAGGGCAATTTATTCCACAGTCGGAGAACATTGCGCTATCAAATCTTCGTCAAACAGTGGTAGCCCTTGCCGACCCCAACGTGCCACCCATTTTAAGAAATGCATTCTATGGGAACAATACGATTCCAGGGGCAATCTGGAACGCCGAGCCGGGAAACCGGCTATTATTAAACCCTGACGAGATAATGCCAGCTGGATATGAAGAGAACGCTTTACGTTTCGACATTAATCAGTATAATGCAATGATGCAATGGCTTCAAAAGAAGCTTCCAAAATTTGTTAGAACCTCGCGTCTCAACCCCGGGGAGAAGGGTGGCTCCTTATCCCAGATGATGACCAACGCTCAAGAGACAATGCGAATGCCTAATAGGCGAATCGGCGAGGACCTTGGAGATTATTATCAACGTCTTATGCCTGAAGGAAATATATTTGATTTCTGGTCAGCCCGGACGTTGGATGCGACCCAGATAGTAGAGGGCCAGATGGGCTTGTATTGTGAACTGCCCAACATAGCAAACTTTGTTTATCCAACTTATGGTGGGCGCATCAAGAATTATTCAACCTGGCATTATAATACGGATTGGCTGGGAACTATTCAAATTCTCTACAACTGATAGTAGAGATCGAAGGAAAACGTTAAAACCCGCCCGGCGAAAACTGGCGTAAAATAGTTAAGTGTCAGACCTGAGGGGGATAACTTGACACAGTAAAGCAAACCGTAAAGCAAACCGTAAAACCAGTATAACGCAAACCGTTAGAGTATAAAAAGAGAAATAAAAAATGTGTACGGGAGACCTTTCAAAGCGCGCTGCATGCGCGCTCTCGTAGCAATCATTTTAACTCGACATGCACTGCAGTGTGCTCTAGTAGCAGAAACGCAAACCGTTAGAGTATAAAAAGAGAAATAAAAAATGTGTACGGGAGACCTTTCAAAGCGCGCTGCATGCGCGCTCTCGTAGCAATCATTTTAACTCGACATGCACTGCAGTGTGCTCTAGTAGCAGAAACGGAAAGTCTTTGCAAACAGTCATAAGCGCAAGCGCTCGGCGCGCGGCTCAGAACCAGCGACCGGATCTCGCGGTTGATAAAGCTCTCGCGCGCGCTGCGCTGCGCTGCGCTCATTAAAAGCCGGATGCTCGGTCTTCCTATCGCAGCGAGCCGCGTGAACCAAGCCGCGCCCCGACACGCTCAGTCTCATTTTCTCCACACTCGCGTGCAGTCGTGATAGAGAAGAATCCGATGTGGTACGGGAATTATTTAACGGATAACATTCCGAGTTGTTTTCCAGTGGACTTATTCGGTAGACGTATTATTCACTACGCAGCGGCGTACAATAAACAAAAAATGCAGAACTTAGTTAACAGTGTGGGGTGTGAGAATCTCCACAGATTCCAAGAGTTGTTAGAACACTTCGACCGCACTAGAACTAACTTTCCAGACGATGAAAGTGAGAGAAATCCCAGACCCTATCAGAATAGGGGCCAGCGTAATCAACAGCCCTGGCAACGCGACGGCAGAAGACCCGGCGCTGATAATAGTGAGAGGCGACTGCCTTCAGCACCGCCCGGGAGTAGACCAGAAAACCTGACCGATAGAAACGGCCCCAGTCATAGTGGCAACAGCAACACGAAGGTGAATCCGAAAAACTAGAACCGTTTGGGTCGTCTCGGTATCTGGGTCCCAACGAATTGTGGCAGAGATACCATTTGCCGAAACAATGTCCGTAGATTACACCTTCCACGATTAACAATGAGGCCGCTAACCAAATTAAAGAGCGTGTCCGGAAATGCCCTGTTTTAGAGTTTGATCTGAATACTATTCCTGTCCGTGCATTGGTTGACACAGGTAGCGAGATCAGTTCGAATTTGCTGGTCTGGATATCCGCCGCCAATTCGATTTCATTATGAGTCGAGGGTTTCCTACTAAGCCAAGAGGCCGAGGGCTTTCGCGCAGCGTACGCGAAGTGGCATCCATGCCGTTTGAAGATCAAAATTTCTATTCCCAGCAGTGGTTCACGGAACAGCCTCCGCGTCAAGGTCGCGGTAGAGCAAGCTCCTCAAAAAGTTCGCGTGACCAGGCACGTTTTGTAGCCCTAAGAAAAGAGAAAGGGGCGGAAACACAGCGTCAAGTAAGAGAAGGCTTGACTGATAAAATTGGGGTAGGGCTAGATGGCATTGCCGACGTCCTTAAGCAGATAGAGGCTCAAAAGACCCTTCAGGCATTGACTGCTTATGTGACAACACGCACATTAGGATTTTCTGCTGCGACTATCCACTACCAGTCATCTTTTCAACGCAATGCAGTTGTTTGTAACATCTATGCGTTTTATCGCGTGAATTTAGCGCTCTTTGAGTGCTATATGATGAAGGTAATTAGAAAGCAGAGCGTTCCAACCTTGAATCAGCAGTTAACATACACCTTTGTGCCTAATGTTGCGACACGGGATGCCACAGCGTGTGTAAATGCCTATCCTGATATGATTGGACGATATCTATCAGGTCTCGGCCAGGTTTCTGACGGGGCAGAAATCATTGTTACGGCATTTGCAGCCAATCAAACCACGCTAGCAGGGCAATTTATTCCACAGTCGGAGCACACTGCGCTATCAAATCTTCGTCAAACAGTGGTAGCCCTTGCCGACCCCAACGTGCCACCCATTTTAAGAAATGCATTCTATGGGAACAATCCGATTCCAGGGGCAATCTGGAACGCCGAGCCGGGAAACCGGCTATTATTAAACCCTGATGAGATAATGCCAGCTGGATATGAAGAGAACGCTTTACGTTTCGACATTAATCAGTATAATGCAATGATGCAATGGCTTCAAAAGAAGCTTCCAAAATTTGTTAGAACCTCGCGTCTCAACCCCGGGGAGAAGGGTGGCTCCTTATCCCAGATGATGACCAACGCTCAAGAGACAATGCGAATGCCTAATAGGCGAATCGGCGAGGACCTTGGAGATTATTATCAACGTCTTATGCCTAAAGGAAATATATTTGATTTCTGGTCAGCCCGGACGTTGGATGCGACCCAGATAGTAGAGGGCCAGATGGGCTTGTATTGTGAACTGCCCAACATAGCAAACTTTGTTTATCCAACTTATGGTGGGCGCATCAAGAATTATTCAACCTGGCATTATAATACGGATTGGCTGGGAACTATTCAAATTCTCTACAACTGATAGTAGAGATCGAAGGAAAACGTTAAAACGCGCCCGGCGAAAACTGGCGTAAAATAGTTAAGTGTCAGACCTGAGGGGGATAACTTGACACAGTAAAGCAAACCGTAAAGCAAACCGTAAAACCAGTATAACGCAAACCGTTAGAGTATAAAAAGAGAAATAAAAAATGTGTACGGGAGACCTTTCAAAGCGCGCTGCATGCGCGCTCTCGTAGCAATCATTTTAACTCGACATGCACTGCAGTGTGCTCTAGTAGCAGAAACGGAAAGTCTTTGCAAACAGTCATAAGCGCAAGCGCTCGGCGCGCGGCTCAGAACCAGCGACCGGATCTCGCGGTTGATAAAGCTCTCGCGCGCGCTGCGCTGCGCTGCGCTCATTAAAAGCCGGATGCTCGGTCTTCCTATCGCAGCGAGCCGCGTGAACCAAGCCGCGCCCCGACACGCTCAGTCTCATTTTCTCCACACTCGCGTGCAGTCGTGATAGAGAAGAATCCGATGTGGTACGGGAATTATTTAACGGATAACATTCCGAGTTCTTTTCCAGTGGACTTATTCGGTAGAAGTATTATTCACTACGCAGCGGCGTACAATAAACAAAAAATGCAGAACTTAGTTAACAGTGTGGGGTGTGAGAATCTCCAGAGATTCCAAGAGTTGTTAGAACACTTCGACCGCACTAGAACTAACTTTCCAGACGATGAAAGTGAGAGAAATCCCAGACCCTATCAGAATAGGGGCCAGCGTAATCAACAGCCCTGGCAACGCGACGGCAGAAGACCCGGCGCTGATAATAGTGAGAGGCGACTGCCTTCAGCACCGCCCGGGAGTAGACCAGAAAACCTGACCGATAGAAACGGCCCCAGTCATAGTGGCAACAGCAACACGAAGGTGAATCCGAAAAACTAGAACCGTTTGGGTCGTCTCGGTATCTGGGTCCCAACGAATTGTGGCAGAGATACCATTTGCCGAAACAATGTCCGTAGATTACACCTTCCACGATTAACAATGAGGCCGCTAACCAAATTAAAGGGCGTGTCCGGAAATGCCCTGTTTTAGAGTTTGATCTGAATACTATTCCTGTCCGTGCATTGGTTGACACAGGTAGCGAGATCAGTTCGAATTTGCTGGTCTGGATATCCGCCGCCAATTCGATTTCATTATGAGTCGAGGGTTTCCTACTAAGCCAAGAGGCCGAGGGCTTTCGCGCAGCGAACGCGAAGTGGCATCCATGCCGTTTGAAGATCAAAATTTCTATTCCCAGCAGTGGTTCACGGAACAGCCTCCGCGTCAAGGTCGCGGTAGAGCAAGCTCCTCAAAAAGTTCGCGTGACCAGGCACGTTTTGTAGCCCTAAGAAAAGAGAAAGGGGCGGAAACACAGCGTCAAGTAAGAGAAGGCTTGACTGATAAAATTGGGGTAGGGCTAGATGGCATTGCCGACGTCCTTAAGCAGATAGAGGCTCAAAAGACCCTTCAGGCATTGACTGCTTATGTGACAACACGCACATTAGGATTTTCTGCTGCGACTATCTACTACCAGTCATCTTTTCAACGCAATGCAGTTGTTTGTAACATCTATGCGTTTTATCGCGTGAATTTAGCGCTCTGAGTGCTATATGATGAAGGTAATTAGAAAGCAGAGCGTTCCAACCTTGAATCAGCAGTTAACATACACCTTTGTGCCTAATGTTGCGACACGGGATGCAACAGCGTGTGTAAATGCCTATCCTGATATGATTGGACGATATCTATCAGGTCTCGGCCAGGTTTCTGACGGGGCAGAAATCATTGTTACGGCTTTTGCAGCCAATCAAACCACGCTAGCAGGGCAATTTATTCCACAGTCGGAGCACATTACGCTATCAAATCTTCGTCAAACAGTGGTAGCCCTTGCCGACCCCAACGTGCCACCCATTTTAAGAAATGCATTCTATGGGAACAATCCGATTCCAGGGGCAATCTGGAACGCCGAGCCGGGAAACCGGCTATTATTAAACCCTGATGAGATAATGCCAGCTGGATATGAAGAGAACGCTTTACGTTTCGACATTAATCAGTATAATGCAATGATGCAATGGCTTCAAAAGAAGCTTCCAAAATTTGTTAGAACCTCGCGTCTCAACCCCGGGGAGAAGGGTGGCTCCTTATCCCAGATGATGACCAACGCTCAAGAGACAATGCGAATGCCTAATAGGCGAATCGGCGAGGACCTTGGAGATTATTATCAACGTCTTATGCCTGAAGGAAATATATTTGATTTCTGGTCAGCCCGGACGTTGGATGCGACCCAGATAGTAGAGGGCCAGATGGGCTTGTATTGTGAACTGCCCAACATAGCAAACTTTGTTTATCCAACTTATGGTGGGCGCATCAAGAATTATTCAACCTGGCATTATAATACGGATTGGCTGGGAACTATTCAAATTCTCTACAACTGATAGTAGAGATCGAAGGAAAACGTTAAAACGCGCCCGGCGAAAACTGGCATAAAATAGTTAAGTGTCAGACCTGAGGGGGATAACTTGACACAGTAAAGCAAACCGTAAAGCAAACCGTAAAACCAGTATAACGCAAACCGTTAGAGTATAAAAAGAGAAATAAAAAATGTGTACGGGAGACCTTTCAAAGCGCGCTGCATGCGCGCTCTCGTAGCAATCATTTTAACTCGACATGCACTGCAGTGTGCTCTAGTAGCAGAAACGGAAAGTCTTTGCAAACAGTCATAAGCGCAAGCGCTCGGCGCGCGGCTCAGAACCAGCGACCGGATCTCGCGGTTGATAAAGCTCTCGCGCGCGCTGCGCTGCGCTGCGCTCATTAAAAGCCGGATGCTCGGTCTTCCTATCGCAGCGAGCCGCGTGAACCAAGCCGCGCCCCGACACGCTCAGTCTCATTTTCTCCACACTCGCGTGCAGTCGTGATAGAGAAGAATCCGATGTGGTACGGGAATTATTTAACGGATAACATTCCGAGTTCTTTTCCAGTGGACTTATTCGGTAGAAGTATTATTCACTACGCAGCGGCGTACAATAAACAAAAAATGCAGAACTTAGTTAACAGTGTGGGGTGTGAGAATCTCCACAGATTCCAAGAGTTGTTAGAACACTTCGACCGCACTAGAACTAACTTTCCAGACGATGAAAGTGAGAGAAATCCCAGACCCTATCAGAATAGGGGCCAGCGTAATCAACAGCCCTGGCAACGCGACGGCAGAAGACCCGGCGCTGATAATAGTGAGAGGCGACTGCCTTCAGCACCGCCCGGGAGTAGACCAGAAAACCTGACCGATAGAAACGGCCCCAGTCATAGTGGCAACAGCAACACGAAGGTGAATCCGAAAAACTAGAACCGTTTGGGTCGTCTCGGTATCTGGGTCCCAACGAATTGTGGCAGAGATACCATTTGCCGAAACAATGTCCGTAGATTACACCTTCCACGATTAACAATGAGGCCGCTAACCAAATTAAAGGGCGTGTCCGGAAATGCCCTGTTTTAGAGTTTGATCTGAATACTATTCCTGTCCGTGCATTGGTTGACACAGGTAGCGAGATCAGTTCGAATTTGCTGGTCTGGATATCCGCCGCCAATTCGATTTCATTATGAGTCGAGGGTTTCCTACTAAGCCAAGAGGCCGAGGGCTTTCGCGCAGCGAACGCGAAGTGGCATCCATGCCGTTTGAAGATCAAAATTTCTATTCCCAGCAGTGGTTCACGGAACAGCCTCCGCGTCAAGGTCGCGGTAGAGCAAGCTCCTCAAAAAGTTCGCGTGACCAGGCACGTTTTGTAGCCCTAAGAAAAGAGAAAGGGGCGGAAACACAGCGTCAAGTAAGAGAAGGCTTGACTGATAAAATTGGGGTAGGGCTAGATGGCATTGCCGACGTCCTTAAGCAGATAGAGGCTCAAAAGACCCTTCAGGCATTGACTGCTTATGTGACAACACGCACATTAGGATTTTCTGCTGCGACTATCTACTACCAGTCATCTTTTCAACGCAATGCAGTTGTTTGTAACATCTATGCGTTTTATCGCGTGAATTTAGCGCTCTTTGAGTGCTATATGATGAAGGTAATTAGAAAGCAGAGCGTTCCAACCTTGAATCAGCAGTTAACATACACTTTGTGCCTAATGTTGCGACACGGGATGCAACAGCGTGTGTAAATGCCTATCCTGATATGATTGGACGATATCTATCAGGTCTCGGCCAGGTTTCTGACGGGGCAGAAATCATTGTTACGGCATTTGCAGCCAATCAAACCACGCTAGCAGGGCAATTTATTCCAGTCGGAGCACATTACGCTATCAAATCTTCGTCAAACAGTGGTAGCCCTTGCCGACCCCAACGTGCCACCCATTTTAAGAAATGCATTCTATGGGAACAATCCGATTCCAGGGGCAATCTGGAACGCCGAGCCGGGAAACCGGCTATTATTAAACCCTGATGAGATAATGCCAGCTGGATATGAAGAGAACGCTTTACGTTTCGACATTAATCAGTATAATGCAATGATGCAATGGCTTCAAAAGAAGCTTCCAAAATTTGTTAGAACCTCGCGTCTCAACCCCGGGGAGAAGGGTGGCTCCTTATCCCAGATGATGACCAACGCTCAAGAGACAATGCGAATGCCTAATAGGCGAATCGGCGAGGACCTTGGAGATTATTATCAACGTCTTATGCCTGAAGGAAATATATTTGATTTCTGGTCAGCCCGGACGTTGGATGCGACCCAGATAGTAGAGGGCCAGATGGGCTTGTATTGTGAACTGCCCAACATAGCAAACTTTGTTTATCCAACTTATGGTGGGCGCATCAAGAATTATTCAACCTGGTTCCCAGCTACAGCAGTTGCTCCTGAAATTTTCGAATGTATTCGCGCGTCCAATCCATCCCGTAAAAGACTTGTTTTCGAATCAAAGTAACTGACGATACCCCTTTTAAGATCCGTAATTATCCAGTACCGCAATCACTTAGGGAACAAGTTGATAAAACTATTAAGGAGATGATTAGTGATGGAATAATTGAAAGAAGCGTCACATCTTACATAAATCCTATAGTAATAGTGAAGAAAAAAGACGGGGAAGTCAGAATTTGCTTAGATGCGAGGCGCATCAATGAAGTCACTGTATTTGAAAATGAAGCGCAACAGAACCTAAATGAGATCCTTTGGAAATTTAATAAAACTAAAATATATTCGGCATTAGATTTTTCAAGCTCGTACTGGCAGATAGTTATCCATCCTGATGAAAGAAAATTCACCGTGTTTCTATACAACGGTTTGACCTATGTGTGGAAACATGCCGTTTTGACTGAAGAACAGCGGGACCGAGTTTATTAGGTGCCTTGATGAGAAGCTCGGCGACGGAATAAAACAATTCGTGACCCCTTACATAGATGATATTGTCATATCTTCTCAAAATTTTGCAGAGCACATGGTCCATCTAGAAAGGCTCCCAAAATGCTTACAGGATAACGACATGAAATTAAACATTAGTAAACCGGGGTCACCGAACTCTTCAAAATCGAACGTATTCATCTTTCCGTTCCCATCACGTATTCGCTCGTCGACCTTCATGGCAAAGCGATTACGGGTCGATTCTATGCTCAAGAACTGCAACGCACGCGATTTCCACAAGAGTACTTGGTGGAGCGCGTCGTTCGCAAAAAGGGACCGTTGCGACTCGTAAAATGGCTCGGCTTCGACGCCCGACACAATTCGTGGGTAAATGATCGCGACATGGTTACATAAGAAACGAAAGCGACAGCTTCCTCTCCGCACGCAAGAAATGACCTTGTTAGAAACGACAAGAACACATGACGGAAACAGGATGTGTTGACACACGACGGAAACAGGATGTGGGTCGGCATGACCTCTACGTTATATTCCGAGTGTTAATTGGTTTTATATCAGTCAGTTCAGAACGTATGCGTGTAGATGTCTATTGTGATTTTCTGTTTGCTGTACTATGTGGAGTCATTTTGATATTTTTTGTCATCGGTTTAAACATTCTCGCACTCTAAACATGCGAGAGTGGAAAGACGAGCGTCCGTATCACATCTCGACTGTCGACGCAGCCACCAACACCGAGGAGGTGCGAACCGAGGTACGAACCAGGACATCGCCACCGCCAACATTTCTTCTTTTTCCTTCAAACAATCACCGTCGCCGCCGTTCATCCCACCAACTCGTTCACCCCGTTCACCCACCAACGTCACCCACTCTGAGGGCTTCGTCTTCTTCATACGGACCACCGCCGCCGACTTCGTCTCCCCACACCCCCCGCGAACGGAAAATGACAAAAACGACTGCAATCGCTGACCTCCAAGGCTTTTGGAAAGACAGAGTTTGTTTTGAAAACGCTGACCTTGCTGCACATACCACGTGACTTTGATGACATTGACAAATATAAAATTCTCACGTTGACATTTCAACCACCCTGTGAGATCGAAGAACTCAGCGCATGCGATCGACGCTCGAAACAATGGATTGAGCAGCACCACCACCGTACGCCCTGGCAATGTGGAAACATTCCGTATGCTTGTAGACACGAAGCGATTCGAAGAGCCCTTGACGGTATTGGCAAAATTTACGTAAAGGAGGACAAAAAACATCTTGGTTACGTGTATATGTTCAAGGTTACGTGGGGGACTTGGTGTTGTTCAACTGTCCGAACATCGCCACGTGTGTGAAGTTGTACCGCGAACTCTACGCGACAAACGTGACGTGGCGACTTACTACGTCTTTGCTTTAGGAGAAAGGAACACTCAACGTTCTATCCATCATGCATTGACTCTACATATCGATCAGACTTGGTCATCAACGATGTCAATCCCATTTGTCATGAATGACGTAAACAGGATGTAATGACCACACTTCCTGTTCGCAGTGAGTAAAAAACAACGCATTTCAAGAAGATAAGCAGTCATTGAAACAAGGCCATATGGATCACATCAAAAGCAGAAACAAGGAAAACCTGTGTAGCGCCGAGGAGCTTCAACTGATTGTCGCCAACGCTAAAAGAGAACTCCGAGACATCAACGACATCAATCAATACTTCTCTACAATAATACGGGCCATTCCCTGCGGATCCTCGCACACGCCCTATTGAGCGCACGAGCCTACCGAGTTTGCACACGGTAAGGCTGTCACGTGACCCGCGACCATATAACCCTAGACGTCCCTTCCGGGCGCTCTCTGTACCCTGTGTGTGCGGAGGTCATCGTCACGACCTCTGGAGAAATCGCCCCGTGCCCTGCACGTTGCTTGAGTCTGCGTAGATCACGAGTCGGTAATGTGGAGAACTTGCATTAAGGTTAAATGGCGCTTGCCAACTTGTAAAATGTAATCAAGGCCCTCAATCCATTTCATGTGCACATGTAACCATCATACTTAATAAACTAGGTTAAGAGAAGTGAGTGAGTATCAATGAACTTCCAAGACCTCAGGAAACGTCTTCCCGCAGGTTGTAAGCAGTCCCAATCCCTCTCAGCGTGTTGCTCTCCTCACCCCGCTCATCCTTGAGATTAATCACCGCCAACGCCACGACATACCTCTGACCCGTACTAATTTATATTAACCTCATAGACCCTGCATTCACATATAAAATAGCCTGCAACCTTCAGACAGCTATCAGTGGCATGGCAACACAACAAGAAACGTGTGCTTCGTGTGAACATAGAAACCTTTGTCAGTGTACTGAAGCGTGTTGAAGTGTTTTACTATTTATAAGTGCAATACAGAACAAACTTGTACACAACAAAAAATATTATAGACTTGAAACGGCAACTTCAAGAATTACAAAAACCTCTACCCTGCATCACAAGAACCATCTGAAGAAATATCTCCCAATATTTCATCACCTCAAAATCAAAGTTACCCTTAATGGCCTCAACCAGAAAAAGATACATACATTAGCAAGTCGTGGTATCGAGCATTTCCCCAACAAGCCATTGTAGCAACAAACAAAAACAATTCACAACTCAACCACGCCGCTACGTAATAACATACAAACATCCAACGTCACCGCTCAACAGACGCTAGAACTAATGGTCGCAACACTGACTTCTCTAATATACTCGGAGAATCCAGACTCTAGCCCATTTAGAGAGAAATATTCTACTTTTACAGCACAAATACGACGATTATCAAATTCACCCACACTTGACAAACATCGCTTCAAGACCTTTAAGACAACTACTAGCAACATTACAAACATTATGGCCTAAAACCAATTCTTTTGATAATACACACACGAACGGACATTTCTTCGGTATATCAATACCACATACAATTACCATCATCACTCCCAATGATGATAGTCAATCGAGCAACAGACAACGAAAATTTTACTTGCAATGAAAATATCGGGACGACGACCTCAACTCTGCGAACACCCGATTACTTCACCTTTAGTCCAAACGCCACAAAAGCAACAATCTTCGGTCAAAAATAACCATAAAACAAATGTTATTTCATCTTCATCATCCACACAAAAAGAAATATCGCCCCATTATACAAATCATATAAAACAAGAACACAACAAAAACAATGCACTTTCGCCGTCGCCCAACACTCAAGACGACGTTCATGTCATCTACGAGACCACCGACAATAAATTAAGCCTCGACAGAATCATACAAATACTCTGTGGCTACTTTGTGGTGCAAAATCAATCGAAAACGATTTATGGCGAATTCTTTTCACTATAGGCATACATAACGAAACAAGTCACCTACAAAATACAAAATAATCTACAAAATAAATTGATAAATAACAATACAAAATGTCATTGAAAAATATGTTAAAAAACGTAATCAGCTAATATATATATAAGGAAGGATGTACAAAAACGCCAACAAACCATCAAGGTCGTTTGCTATGGAGACCTTGACGTAAGGAGACGTATGGAACAGCAACAATCCACCAAGGACATGAGATATTACAGAAAGAGGATGTATGATGCAGCAATGTGCCGATATGGACACATCATTCTAAAACTATAGCTCTAATCACGTGACAATTTCATGTAAAGAAAGCTTGCACGCGTTAGTAGGGTGAATATGGGGTTTTGGAAACAGGATGTGACGTCACATAAGATAAGCGTGTCGTATCGCCGTCGTCATATCGTGTTTCCAAAACCCCATGTTTCTGTGACGTCACAGCCTGGTCGCTACTCCGGTGACGTGGAGATGCTCTTATCTTATCGACTTCCTTGTCCCAGAAACCTACGTAACCGAGCAGAGGATCACTTACGCATTCGTCCTTAAACACCCCTAATACCTTTTTATTGCGAGGTGTCACGCCAAATGCGTTATCGGGAGCAAAACAGGACGTATCGAACCAGGATGGATGCATATTCATCTCAGCGTACACACCCGTGGAAGTAGAAAGAATGAATGAATCAGTATCCATGTAAAGGTGAAGGTCACAAAGATGTTTTTGACAGTAGTTATAAAAAAGTCGTACATTCTGTGTTTCGATATTTCTAATATACAAATCGATGGGCTTTGTGAGCTTCACCTCCGTTTACTGCAACTCGATGGTCATGAGATCGCCGTTCACGTGATGACTACGCACGAAGGCAGGATCGGCGATGAGACGTCAGGCCCCGCACCTCCCCTCCCACTTGTTCATGAGATAAATGCGCCGGTGGTTGCGTACGTCCTCCATCGACTTGCCATAATCGAATTGTTCATGATTTTAAAAAATTTATCCTCGAAATCGGACGACGCGCGCTGTCGACGCGCGTTGTTCATGTCCATGTACGTGGCAAGCCAAGGTCGTTGTGAAAAAGAGAGAACGCGATGAATTTTCGTGAGTCCCATCAAGGCGTTTAATTTATGCGAAATAGAAGAAACCATTAAAAAGCACATAAATCCTACTAAAAGCCCAGGACATGATCTCATAACTGGTACAATATTACAAGAATTACCCAAGGAAGCGCTATCATTCGTCACATCCATCTTTAATGCCATTATAAGCGAGAGCCACTATCCGACTCTCTGGAAGTATGCACAAGTGATAGTCATAGCGAAACCTGGAAAACCTGCTACAGACGTTGCATCATACAGACCAATAAGTCTTCTCCCAGTTTTATCCAAGGTATTTGAAAAACTACTTTTACAACGGCTCAAACCAATAACCAATAATATAATACCAGACATTGAATATGGGTTTCGTGAAGGTCACTCAACTATAGATCAGACTCACCGAATAGTAAACAAGATATCTCGAAGCCTAGAAGAAAAGAATTATTGCTCAGCTGCTTTCTTGGACGTACAGCAAGCATTTGATAGGGTCTGGCATGCAGGCCTGCTATTCAAAATAAAACAATTACTCCCGCACTCATTCTATTCATTTTTTAAAACGTATCTATCCAGCCGCTTTTTTCAAATTAAATACCAAGACGTTTTCTCTGGATTTAAGCCACAAACAGCAGGTGTCACTCAAGGAAGTATCCTAGGACCAATTCTGTACGTAATCTATACTTCTGACTTACCAACAGAACGCACAATGATGGCTACATTTGCTGATGACACAGCTATTTTAGCTGTCGACGAGGACTCAACTCGAGCATCGCAACACCTGCAAGCGCATCTGGACAAGATAGAAGAATGGACGAATCAATGGAGAGTAAATATAAACACAGAAAAATCACAACAGATTACCTTCTCACTTCGAAAAGAACAGTGTCCCAAAGTGAAATTAAACTCGTCAGAACTCTCAGTAACAACTGTTGTGAGGTATCTTGGTTTACGTCTAGAGTCACTTAACCTGGAAACCTCACATCTTGAAAAAGAGGAAAGAATCACAACTGAAATTAAGCAAATTATCATGGCTACTTAACCAAAGGTCTAAGCTCTCCTTATACAACAAAATTTTAGTGTACAAGACAATAATCAAACCAATATGGACTTACGGCATCGAACTCTGGGGAACTGCCAGCAAGACAAACCTGGAGATCCTGAGAAGATTCGAAACAAAAACACTGAGATATATATGCAACGCTCCATGGTTCGTCACCAACAATAATTTGTACAAAGATTTGAACATCTCAACAATGACAGAGACTATCTCGGAGAGAAGCAAGAGGCATCAGAAGAGACTGGAATGCCACCCGAAACAACACTCAGTGAACATGTTGGACAATAGTGAACATGTGTATAGGCTAAAGCGTGAACATATTCTAGACTTACCCTATAGATTCTCTTCATAGCAACTTATATCATGTATACCATTTACTAATTGTTCCAAGTGAACAGATTGTAAATTAGCAGAATTGAAAATAAAAAAAAATATTTCGTGAGTTGCACTCCAAACTCGAGGGCCTGAAGTAAATTTCGAACGTGAACGATGTAACGACGCTTGGGCAGCAGCGTCGCCAGCAACTTGACTTGCCTGCTCTTCAAGTCGGGGGACACGCGGGTTTCCGGACAGGGCTGCAAATCTCACAAGCGATCGTGGATGACATCCGGGTAGTCGAGGTCGACCTCCAAAACGTATCCCCGATCGACTTCCGCAGCCGCCTCAGCGATGTTCAACCGCCCGATGTCGCTTTCCGACATCCACCGGAAGTCGCCCGCCGAAAGCGGATGTGACATCGAAAACGCATACAAGTTATTCGCGTCAACGTAGGCGAGATAAGATCTTATCGCTTGGCCGGAAGCGATCACCCGCAAAGGGTCTCGGCCGATCACTTGCACTAGTCCCCACCGGATGCCCCGCTCGAAAAAAAAAATCATGTCGATGTCCGTGAGTAGCTCTAGTCGAACGCCGGTGGTCTTCAACATGGCGTCCCACGAAAGCCCGGGAGCGGTGTAGTAAAACAGAGGATCGAGCCCGTACACCTCCAAACACAAATTTCGAAATGTTTCCATCGTGTCGGTTGTTAGCAGGACATCGATTTTCTAGTACAAATCGGCGTACTCGCCCAACTTTTGAACGGAGAACGCGTTGCACACGGCTAGCGCGTGCGCGTACGCCGAGTCCGACACGGGTGTGTCTGTGAGGCGACTGTAAAAGCCCTCGGGCGGCGGTAACCTCGTTTCGCCCAATTTGGACACGTCGTTGAATTAATCGCAGGGAAACATACCCCTTCCTTCTGGCCAACGCAAAAAGACGATCGTCGGGAAAAGCCGCACGGGTGAATGTCAAATCGGTCGAATCGAGCGATCGCCTTAAAGAGTCGAGCGATGCAACTAAAAATTTCAGAGTCTAAAAAGCGTAGTTCCACTTTCCCGATTTTCTGGGAAATCGCCACGAATCTCTCGTGATTGTGCGGATCCACGGGCAGTCCGTCGTTGTTCATACAGTTCTTTTCGCCCCTGGCCTGAAGGAGAAAATGCCAATCGTAACCGCTCCCGTTATGCATGACGATGGGGATGAGCTTCGGTGCGGGAAAGTTCACGTTACACGCTTGATGAGCCGCGCCGCCAAAGACACCCGAAAAATGATCATGGTCCCTGACGCGAACGGAATTTGGAAGAAAAGGTCCTTTACATATGTGGCATACATCGGAATTTTGAAAAGCCTCCTCGTCCTCGTCGTGCATCACGAGGGGGGACAACTTAAAAGTTGTTCGTAATCTTTCGCGAGACCTTCTAGGAACGCTAATAATTGTATCGCGACGTCGGGACCGTGAAACGCGACCAGCTGATTCCGCAACTCATCAAACAAGCACACCACTTGAAGCGCCGCCGAAAAGGGTTCGTGAATTTGGTACGGTTGAAGGAAGGATCCGTTCGACGAGGGCTCACACGAAGACACGGGGAGCGTGAGCGCTTCGAAATCAACGTAAACCGCAATCGGGCATCGTTGCTGTCTTTCGACATGTCGAAATTGCATGATGCGCTCCTCCTCGCTCGTCTCCGACGGAAGAATCAAACGTGCGGGGGACCCCACGGGTCTACAATCGATGTCGTGAGCCTCGAGATGCGCTTGCGAGTAACACACATTCAAACATCTGTCGCAAACGAAAATCCTACCCTTGTGATCCGAATGTTGAGACTGAATCAGTCTACCTAAATCTTTAATCCAAACGTAATGGGACTGCCCGCCGTCGCCATGCAACAACAAGAAATTGAAATGGTTCTCTTTCTTCGTGCCCGAAAAGTGATCAGGACCTACGACTTTCCAAGATTTGTTGGCCGAATCAAACTCTAATGTAAAAACGTTAAAGGAAAAGCTAGAATTTTGACGTTCGAAACGTTTAATCTCGTGAACGGGCAGGGGCCAGGAGATGCCGCGCAAATCGAGACTGTTTTCCAATCCACCGAAAAGGGTTTGATAGGTACCGGTACGATTAGAATTCAAAATTTTGATGTGTGGGGGCTGCCGTTTATGAAAGAGAGCCGAAGCCAGCGCCCATAGGAAACATTTCTCGTCTCGATTTTGCACGTTGATCACAGCGCGACGTCTCGTGACGGTAATCGGAAGGGGCAGAAAAGAAGAGGCAGAATGCGCGATAGGTTCGAACAAGTGAGCCGAAACGTGAAGTGCGACGATAGAGGCCAACGATTTTCCGGAATCTCTCTCGGCAAACTCGTCGAATTTGGAATTGATAGGATGCGCGATGCGAGAAAGAAAAAATTCCGAAATGTTATCCCCTCGCGATAACACCGCAGTCCGTGCCGAAAGAAAGATGGGCTGCAGCACCCCTACGATTTCGTGCGTCTCGACGTTCTCTTTCTCGATCAAAAACTGACACTCGAGTTGGGCGAAAATTTTGAAAGTAGGTCGGTCGAGAGCGTTATGGAGCTCTTCAAACATCTTACGATGGAAGGGAACACGACAACGGTTGAGAAACTCGACCGGATCCGCGATATCGTGTGGGGGAGGAGGATTCGAAATGACACCCCGAAAGACACGTCTGTTTAAAGACTGCGCGACGTCCGTCCATTGGAGAGCGTTTGCAATACACGATCTGCGTTGTTGATGGCGTTGTATTGGCTGATCTATAGAAACAAACAAAACAAACACACAAGACTTAAATGAAAAACAAGTCAACACATCACTAATGCACACCACTACTATAAAAAAAGAAATGTATTGTACCATCCTCACGCTGCGGAGAAGACACGTCCGCTTGTCGAGCTACACGAGTCTCACGCTGTTCGCGAACGTGACGATTGAACAGAATTTTCTTCATCTCGAAACACAAATGAATCAATCACACCGTCGTTTACAGTTACAATCAAGCAATATATAAAAGGTGACGAGCACAGCGTAAATAACTATCAAGGCGACCGTCACGAAAAAACATTTCCAAAGAATGTCCACGCGGTCCATGATCACAGCGAACGAGCGACTAAAGACGGAAGTCTGCAGACGCGATGATTTATAACTTCACAGTATCAGGGCGCCAATATTGCGCAACATGACGTCAGAGATACACGCACAGCGCTAACGAGCGGAAGACGACAATCGCTCGAGCACCGCAAGCGATAGCGATAACCCAATCGAAGCGACAACACTGTACCACAAAGATTACAACTAATGAGCGGAAGACGTCGGTCGCTCGCTCGAGCAAGCGATAGTGATAAGCGTTTGTCGACAACATGATAATAAGTGTACATTCTAATTGGACCGCAAGCGATAGCGATTACATGTACAGCGCTAATGAGCGGAAGACTCGCTCGAGCAAGCGATAGCGATAAGCGTATGTCGACATTCTAATTGGACCGCAAGCGATAGCGATTACATGCACATCACTAATGAGCGGAAGACGTCAGTCGCTTAATCGAGCGATAGCGATACGAACAGCACGCCGGCTACATGATAATGAGTGTCAATTCTAATTAACGCATTGATATCTTTCAAGTTCCGCAAGCGATAGCGATAAGTAAAGCATGCCCGCGTAATCATCAGCCATAAAAGGGGACCTCATCTGAGCGACGCTCAGTCAACCGCTAGCAGTACACGCGACTCTGTCGGCGCACGACACGACAAACGACATGGCAGAGAAGAGGACAGCAGCAGCAGCGAGCACGGGTGACGAACAGACTGTGGATGCCGCGGCGACACACCGAAAAGTGTAAGTAACATGCAAAACATCTGCAAACGCCGCAGTGAACATATGCGCATTGTTCTCATTTTTTATTTTTTTATTTTATTTTTCGATTGACAGGGACACTATGAAATATTATATCAACACCCAAGATCTACTGGACGAGGAGATAATTATTCCTGAATCGGAAGACGAAGAAGAAGACGTTTTAGATGAAAATCGACAGGCGCTGGTGCCAATGGTATCGTCTGAAAAAATGGGTGAAATGAGTCTCCCATTTAATCCACCCACAAACAATGACGAAACTAGGTTAAGATATTTCAACGCTGCAGATGCGCAGGCTGTGCGATTGGTACCAGGCAACCCCAATTGCCTTGTATTAATCTACAAAAAATTGAAGACACAAGAGTAAGTATATAAATTATCAAAGAAAAATGACACATAAAATTAATGTTTTAATTTTATATTATAATTAATATTTTTATTGCAGCCCATGGACCGAAATCGAGCGGAAGGCCGAGTCGGAAAACAACCGACTGAAATTTGAGAATTTTCCAAAGGGGGTCTTCGAAATCACTGACATAAGTCTGATTGACACCGGGAAATATGAGCGAAAATCATGTGGCAACACTAAACAACACGTTTGGTGTCTTCCTTCCAACCAGGTGCGTAAAATCACTTTCTCTTAAAATTAATCTCTTCAAATTAATTAATCTCTTTAAATTAATTATAAAAAATGTGTACTTACCTTTTTTCTTTTTCAGATTTACAAATGACATTCAAGAGTTAGGAAGGGAGGCGTTTTTACAAGAACGGCCACATCTCGCGTACGTCGGTGTCAACGACACCAATAACGCAAATGTGGTGCTCATTTTCAAACTTAGACTTATACAAGCCCAAAACATGGGCAATCATAAAAGCGAATCAAACATTCCGTGTTGTAGCATCTGTCAAAACGATGACACTCATCCCCCCTGTGATGGCGCGCACGCCACGCAATCACTTTTTTTGCGTTGAGTGTATAAAAAGATGGTTAGACGTGGGCTACACATGTCCTGTGTGTCGTCGCGAATTAAAACCTCCCCCAGCCGAACACGACGCTTATCCAAGTCTAGACGAAGAGATCATGGCGTCGATGGTGGATGACACATACATTATGCAAGCGTACATCCATCTCTGCAACGTCATGTGCACGCTTCCCGCAAACGATAGAGAAGCGGCTCTACAGGTCATGAACGCTCTCCATGTTGAGATATCTCGACGACGTGTCGAGGAAAGAGCTCGACGACGAGATTTCAATTTCCGTTTCTCTGGCTACAGACCCTGGGTGTACACCCCTTTCTACAGTTCTTTACATAACGATTCCAGCGACGAAGTGTCGTAAATGCCGACATCCACGACCGATCAAACGTATGGTGGGGAGCAGGATGTGACGTCACTGATGATACGATCACCGCAGTGTGACGTCAGCACTGATAAGATGATCTTTTAAAACGACGCCATGACACGCTGCGGACGACAGTTCACCATGAGCGTCAGTCAAGGCAACACAATGGTCTTCTACGACTCGGCTGAGGAGGATCAACAGCAGGACGAGAATGTGTACGATGACGAAGATTCCGACGAACGAAGAGGAGGAAATAGAAACTTGCAATATACCAGCGTATGTCACCACCAAAGAGTACGTAAACAAACAACTCGAACACGCACGTCAACTATCAGCGCAAGATGCCAATACAGCATTGCAGCAAGAGCTCCATCAACTCAAGGCAACAAAGCGTAAGCGACACTATCCAGATGTCTCCGGCAATGGACCGTCAACGATGCTTTTAACGCCGATCTTCACCGCATTTCGAATACGGCTTCTCCTCAAGACGAAAAAGATGTCGCCAACAAAGCGTACGTCGACCGCAACATCAAAAACATCAAGACGCATCTAGAAAAAATTCCAAAACTCCGGTGCAGCAAACTGGGAAACGTCAACGTGATGAAGAAACGTCTCGTCAACGTGGCGCCGCCCATCAGAAAGGAAGACGGTGCCACGAAAGCTTATGTGGATGAGAAAATCAAAAAAGAAATCGCTAAATTACGAGTGTAGAAGAGAGGACTTTTAACATGGAGGATTCTATGTATAATTTGATTTTCATTTGTTTTCAATAAATAAAAAACAAATCATTCTTTCATGTACTGTTTTTCATTTGTTTTTCCTGCCACTGCCTTGTAGGGTTTTTTCCTTCCCCCCATTATGAAAGTCATTTCAGCGGGGGGAGCGAGCGTCAGCGCTCTCGGCTCGAGAGAGAGAGACGCGCGGCTGGCGCGCGCGCTATGAACTTATATATATTGTGCATTCAAAATGCGCGCGTGCCCGGCCCGCCGCCTCCTTCTCCCGACGACGCTCACAGGGCGCGCCACCGCCATCCTCCTCTCGTTCCCCAAGTCGCTCACAGAGAGCGCGCGCGTATACTTTCTATGCTCACGAGCGCTAATGAGGGCGGCCGCGATAAAAGCAGCAGCAGCAGCCAGCGCGCGCGCCGCTATCTTATCAACCACAACATCCGGGGTCGCCGCCGCCGCCTTTGTCGCCGGCCCCCTGCCGCCGCGTGTGTGTGTGTGTACTATCAGGACCCCTAACTAGACAGCTCCGCTCGAGATGTCGCCGTAGCTCAGAGCCAAAGCGCTGGGCAACCCCCCCTTCTTCACGCAGCAGGAAACGGGGCTGAGGCTGGTTCGAATCCGCCCCTCGGACGGCAGGCATTTTTGAAACACACACACATACGCTTCCACAATTCGCCGCCAGAGCGCGCACGTACACTCACACGCTTCCACCATTCGCCGCCAGGGCGCGCAAACGTGCCGCATCTCCACGTCACACGCCCGTCACCTATGACGTCATCGGCCGCTGAGGGACACGCGGGTCTGGGACCAGGAAGTTGATAAGATAATATAAGAGCATCTCCACGTCACCGGCCCACGCTCCACAGTGCATATGACGTCATGGGCCGCTGAAGGTCATGCGGGTCTGGGACCAGGAAGTCGATAAGATAAGCTTATCTTATCAACTTCCTGGTCCCAGACCCGCATGTTCCCCCTACTTATGAGGAGTTAATTATTGCATCAGTAATTTGTGAAAATCAACCCTCTTCACGCCAAAACCTGATTTTCAGGGTTTTTGGAATTTGTATTCTATGATTTGTTCTTGTAGAGCGTATATTTACTTTACTGTAAGTGGTAAATGTCCTCAATGAATATTGTGGCGTTATGGGATTATACAACCCCATAACACCACCGTTTCGTCTGCATGAACGCCCACAGGCAGCGAGGAGAGCAGGCGTAAATCAGAGTACCTAAACGCGCAGCCTGGTATCCGTTGCTCGTACTAATCAAAGACGAACTAGCAAGCAATGTTTTTCCCTGTGAAGAGTTGAGGAGAAATACCCCACCACGGAGAATTTCCCCAGGCGTCGGACAATAAATAGGCTGACGCGCATGCGGAAGCTCTCTTTTCTTGCCACCACGCGTCGAGTAAGCAGCTCTCTTCTGATTGTCGCCGTTCGTTGGGTAAGCAGCATTTCATCACCGCTCATCAACGCCAGCTGAGATATTGTTTGCCGCCGCAACGACTGCTAGGTAGGAGTTTTCGGCGTCGGACACACGTACTAGTTAGTCGTCCGCGAGATTTGAATATTTAGTAAAGTGTTTCCTCAATTAACATCGCGAGAAGTAAAGTTAACCGTTGTGCGAAAACATTGAAAGTTCTTATTTAACGAAGTAAAAGTAGCAACGAGCGAGGAACTTGCACTAGTATTCACGGAAGTGCAAGGGACATTTTTTTTCACAACGTGGGCGTAGTCAGAGGCGCCGGTAGCAGCCGAGGGAGAAGAAGAGGCCGATTAGGAAGGACGGAAGAGGACGCAAGAAGCCGAGGGAGAAGAAGAGGCCGACTACGAAGAACGGAAGAGGGCGCAAGAAGGCAGCGTACAGCGCAGAAGCTTGGACCTGAGCGACGTCGATGCAGCAGGCAGCGCGTGACCTTCAAGGCGAGAAAGCGGGAGTTTTGGAGGTAACACTCAAATCCATCGGAAAGTAGGTCAAGTTCACGTTGTTCAAATTGAGGACACGGGTGGCAACAAATTGTAGCATTGTAGGAGGAGACTTTTGATGCACTATTGCCTGCCTTAAACATTCTATTTGGAACATTTATTATTCTGCTGTTAGTAGTTACAGTTAAATTATAAATGAGAGTAGTGCACTTGCCCACATTTTGTTCTTTGCATGTAATATTTTTTTTAAAAAAGCAAGAGATTGTTAACTGAATTTGGTTTCATGTGCAAATGTAACTAGGATAGCTTAAATTTAGATATAATTAATTTTCCAATGGAATTCCCAGTGTAGATTAGAGTAATTAGTTCAGAGAATCAGTTTGGAGTAAATTATGTATTCATTCATTTAGTGTGCTGTAAAGGTTTCTATTTGTGTTTTTGATCATTTTTTTGTAAAGTGTGATTCTATTCTTGATTTTTTGTCATTAACTTATGCCACAAAGTTTTGGGGTAAATTATACGCTCGTTTATGTGCATTTTGTGTGATTTTATTGTGTCAAGGGTTCAAACCTTTCTCGTACCCTGAAGATCCTGCTCCCGAGATTTAAGCTCGCTTCACGAGCATAATATCTTATTAACCCGCTTACTGTTCATGCGGCTGTGTTGTAAAGGTGCCACTTGTGTGATAGGTGGGTTGTTAGAATATATGTATTTTCAGTTGAAGTGATGTACAAGATGTAATTGGTCCCAGACACCTGTGGCCTCGATATGTAATAAATGGATTTTGGCGTTGTCCATTGAATTATCATTGGCGTCTTGTGATTGCTGCCTTTGCCTATGGTAATGGGCAAATCCGTCTCCTCATATCCTTCCTGGTTGCATTTAGAAGAAATGAAGCAACTCCGGAACGTTTAGCTGCTATAGAGAACTTATTTTTATATTGGGATGATGAAGTGTTAGGTAGACTTAGAACGAGGAGGACTTATTTTGATATTGCTACAAATAGTTTATTAGATCTTAATGGAGAACCGGTGCAAGTCGAGAGGCGGGAGACGCTTCTTCCGCTGCTGATAAGTAAGTTGGGTCCTGTACACCGTTTTTATAATTAGTTTTTTGTTTCTCCTGTAAAATTTGATCAATTTGAGTTACGAGGTTTTCATTGCCTAGCGACGATATACTGGTGTTGGTGTAACTAGTATTAAAACAATTCGGAAAGCAAATAATACACGAAATGAAGTGCTGACAGGCGACTTATTTCACCCGGAATGAAAAGAACAGTGTCTCGTCGCAACGCCGTGAAAATAGATGAGTTTGACATGGGCGTTATCAAAAACGCTATATTTGATTTCTATGTCCGTGAAAAGCAAGTGTCAACGGTATCAACAATGTTGCCCATAATAAAAGAAAAGATCAATTTTCCTTGGGGAGAAAAGTCACTATGGAGGGTGATGAAGATGGGATTCAGATGGAAGAAATGTAATTCAAAACTTAAAGAGATGATCGAAAGAGCAGACATGGTTATTGGAGATCAATATATCTCGTCCAAATGAGGAAGTTAAGGGAAGAAGGCCGTGAAATAGTGTATATTGACGAAACGTAGATTGACAACAGCTTAGCAGTTAAAAAGTGCTGGCAGCATGATATAATTGGTGTAACGGCAAACATAAGTGCATCACTTAGACTAATTGTAGTTCACGCTGGTGGAAACCATGGTTTAATAAATGGCGCGGAACTAATTTTCAAAGCTGGTTCTGCATCAGTCGATTACCATGGTCAAATGAACCAAGAAAATTTTGAAAAGTGGGTGAGATAAATTTTTTTAGAAAACCTGCCTTCTAATGCAGTAATTGTGGTCGATAATGCCCCATATCATAGTGTAGTAGCTAATAAAACCCCAACTGCATATTCAGTAAAGCGAGATTTGATTCAATGGTTGAATGCAAAAGGATTGCACGTTCATGAAAACCTGAGGAAGCCTGAATTATATCAACTAGTTCTGCAACTAAAACCTAAGAACAAAATTTACAAAATTGATGAGTTGTTTACCAGTAGGGGTCATTCAGTCATTCGTCTCCCTCCTTACATGTGTGAACTGAATCCCATTGAAATGACATGGGCAAAAATTAAGAGACTTATAAAGGACAGAAATGTAAATGGGGAATTGTCGACAGCAAAATTGTTAGAACTTACAAATTGGGCTATCACACTAGTCACTACCGAAGACTGGATGGGGTATTGCTCTCACGTCACGAAACTAGAAAATGAATACTGGGAAAGGGATGGTATAGTGCCGGACATTATAGACAGTATTGTTATAAATATGGACTCGGATAACGAGTGTGAAGAAAGTGAAAACAGCGATAGCTCATCGATGGACAGTGATTAGGAAAGACCAGAACTGAATAGTACTCTCCATCCCTTCCCCACTCTCTGCCTTCACATTCTTCCCGTATCCCCACTCTACCTCCTCTCCGTCGCTCACTGATTGCCACAGCGTAATCGCATGACGTCACAGAGCCCGACGGTACCCTCGGCCACTCTGTACCGAAACCCGATTCATACGAACCGCTATTTACACGCGGAGTCACACCATCACCCTGCCACGAAAAGAAGAGTACCCCCCACCCTCCATCACTGGGCCGTCAAAACTGCAAGGCAAAAGAAAAAAAAGGGAGAAAAAAGGCGCAACGCCAGCCGCCGTCCCAGACACCCCGCCCACGACAGGTAATAAATCGCGAACAATTACATTTCTATGTAATTGCAAGATTTCGTGAAGCCGTTGGTGCAATGGGCTGCCCTCACATTAGGATTTCTTCTCCTGGTAAATGAAGGTCTTTGCTAAAAATATTCCATTTATAATATTCTGCTATTTTCACCGAGACCAACGACATATACACAGGGGAGAAAACTGAGCTCTTCTGTAAATGGAAGAATTATTTTTCTTTCAATGTGCAGGCAATATGTAACTTGTATCGAGTGTAATATATTGTAGCCTGATGGTCTGGATTCAATCATAACTGAAAAAGTTTAAACAATTGTTCTACGTGTGTAGTGTTTGAGACTGGGGCACACTGCAACAGCGTTTGGTTTGTTGGAGGATATGCAGCATGATGATCCCTGTTCGAAAATCCTCGTTCATAAGCTGAAAATTGATTGAATGAATCTCAAATTCACTCTAGAAATATAGTGGAATGCCTCTTTGGAATTTGGTAGACACAATTTCCTGTTCTTGCTTCAAGCATCAGGTTAAAAGAAAAAAAGAAGGAAAACCAATTTTGCTGCATTGTGGCTACTGCAGTGGTCCAAGCATCTGACAGTTTTTGCAACAAGGTCACATGTATAGTATATGCAGAATCAGACATAAGTTGGCGTGAAACAGACAGTGATCAAGAAGACAATTGCATTCCTTCAAAGAGAGACAATAAAAAAAGGAGGAGTCTGTTGTTGATTTTGAGAGGAAATATTACCCTGGAGTTATTACCAAAATTAGTAAACTAGGTACATGAATAAATGTGTTAAAGCAATCTGGCAAACACTAGAGATGGCCTAATGAAAAGGATGGAATAACACACAGATGAGCAATTAGTTTGGAGGATAAAGTGCCAAATCGAAGAGGACAATAGTTGATGGTCTTGAAATTTCTTTGCCAGCAGTAGTAAAATTATTATAAATTGAATTTCTTGAACATTTAAAAGAGTCATTTGTGTGTTTGAATTTCTTTTTGTTTTTTTGTTTACAAATTTTGTGCTATTTTCTGAAATATTTCTGTATAATGTACACATAAGATTCCATGGTTTGTCATTTCAGTATTAATTTAAATTCAATAAATTCATTATATAAATCTGAAATTTTTTTACCAACATAACTCAAAATTTGATTCCTTTTGACATTTGTTCCTTAAACAAACCATAAGCAAGAACAACTTTGTGACAAATGCTTACTATAGTAAGAAAACAGAAAGTTGTACTACTAGTAGAAAGAACTGTGGCATTTATTAAATCAAATAAAACCTGTCCAAATAATATTAAATTAAAAGACTGTTTTTAAAAGATAAGTATGGATTTCAAACCAGTAACTTAATCTTTCTAAGAAACTAAGAATTCATATTTTTATCTCGAAACTTTACAAAAACACAAAAATCTGTCACAAAGTAATTCCAGAATGTGGGCATTCAGCGAACAAAATTTAAGGTCTGAAGATCTTGTGATTTCCTGAAGGAATACAATGTTTACATTCTCGCTGAACACTTTTGACTACTGAATTAAACTTCATCAAAGATAACATCTTTGAAAAGGATAAAAGCGTTCGAAACATAACCTTGTCAGAGGTGAAGATGTCTGTTGAGAAAATAATCAAATTCATCCCTGTACATTAATATTTATAAGAATAATAAGAAGCTCATATGGCTGATAAGTTCTTTCCTGCTGTAATTTCTCAATTTAATATTTTATTGTAAACAATTTTAAATTTGTACAATAAAATTTCAAAATTCAATTTTACAGCCTGATTATGGGGACAGAAATCCTCAAATCTGTTGGGCATGAATATAGAATACATTAACAATAAAAGAAATTGTCTGTCAAAAAACTATAGACCCTAACTCTTCACATAATCATGATTGATTATGACAGACAAAGAAAAGATGAAAATAAAACTATAATAAAATATTAAATTGAACTGTAATATGTAGATTTCTCTGCTTTAGGAAACACATTGTTTCACATTAGTTAAGACATTAGGAACTTTACACTAACAGTTTCTGCTTCAGAAATGTCTTTTGTTCTGACATTACAATTTAGCAAATATTTCTTGGACCAAGGCTGATTATGTGAACTCCCCTACTCTCTTTGAAAACATCTCTCAAAGTGAAGAATGTGACCGCATGACTAATGTTTACAACAAATTAATATTGTAACAAACACATACAGGAATTCAATTAATTGCATTTCATTAATTACATTTCATACATCCAACAAGAAATCTTACTTATTGTGCAAATAATAGTTAAAATGTATCGTTACATTGTATTCACACAATTTTGAACAGTGACATGAATGATTAAGCCATCTAAGATTTTCATAACACAACAAAAATATAAGAAAGGTCATACCATTCGAATCAACATTTGATATTATTCAATAACATTAGATACAGAGAATATTCACTGAAACATTGCCACTGAAATGAGACCCTTTAAATGTGCACTTATCCTGTTTTGCAATGGAACAACATTCTTTTTGTAAATAAAATATGATGGTTATAGCTATTAATATAATACCTAGTAATGTTTCGAGTGTTATTACTGCAGAGGCCAAAAGTTAAAAATCTAGGCAAAGTGCAGAGGAGCCAAGATTTTTAATTTGGATGAGGTAGTATATTGCAGAGTGCAGACCAATCATAGGGCACAATTTATTGCCAATAAATGCCTGGAACACCTTGCCACGAAGTCATGTGTATGCGAAAAACAATGGCATTCAAGAGGAAACTGGATCAAGCCAACCAAAAAATTGAAGTGACTTGATGAACTCTACAAACTAGCAACTACGAATTGTGATACATGATGTGAAGTACTATGTAGTTAGTGATGTATGCACATCAGCTTTGCTTCTGTCATATAATAAATAAAATAACACCAACATTACAAATTGTACACAAAAAGTACATAAATTAATTCTGTTGCTGCACGATATTGTGGGGTGTTGCTTGCGAAACATCTATGTGAACAATATTTGTATAACATGGTTTAAGAAAGATGGATTCATATAATTCTCTTGAACCTAAAGAAATGACATTCTGTGAGGAAGTTGGTACCTTGACTTCCAGTGGGTACACCTTCATTGAATAAATATGATTACCAGGAAAGAGTCATTTGGTGGAATGCCAGGAAAACAAGGTTTTCCCTTTCCATAAAAACAATTCAGAACAAAACAAATGATGGACAAGTTCTAAAATACTTAAAAAAACACCTTAAATATTACTCTAAATTGCTTGTAACTTCAGAATGTAATACTACAACAGTAATACAAATGTGCCTTGATACATGTAAAAGAAAACATCATATCCTGTACCTACTTTCTTTGTGCTTGATATTTCTGATGTAGTATCCTAGAAATCACTGAAGGTGGCAGATATCCAGTGCTTTTGTTAACTATACGTTTAAAGAAATCAAAGGATCATCATAAAAAAAATTTAAAAAAAAAAAAAAAAAAAAAAAATCGAAGGAAACATCGTAGTCATATTTTACCCTTCATTAAATTTAACAAAAACAAGAAAATCCACTAAAAAGTAGCAATGCTAAAAATCCCAATGTATGTTGTGCACAAATCAATTAGGTACAAAATACTTCCTCCTTACTATACAAGTTTGTGCAAATTAAAACAATACCATAAGAGGAAGTTTTCCGCCTTCTAAATTTCCATCCAGTTTCATTTTTCCTTAATTTTGGACAGAATCACTAAACAACTGTGTCCTTTGCTTACCACTGGAACACTTGGTACAGCACTCCAAAACTTGACATTGTAAAGGATGCACGAACAGAAGTGGCAAATACCTCCATTTATTCATGTAGTAAGGTATTCACTGGTATGTTGTCATCCATTAGCAATATTTATGTAGAGGTAAGAATAATACCTAGTCTGTCAATAATAAAAGTCTTTAGTATTGATAATAACCTTAGTTAAATATATCCTAATAAGTATTTGTTGATGCAACTAGGAAGACATTCCATGTAGCACATGTTTCAGACAAAGAAACTTACTAATTGGTTTTTCACTGAAGGCTTCTCACACAATGGAAAAAATCGCTCATAGAGAAAGCTGGTTATCATGACATTGTTTCAATTTTTCTCAGAGAGATAATGGATTTTCTTCTGTCTTTCAACATCAGAAATCCTATTGTGTTGTCTAAAAAGTTTCTAGTGAATTCCAACCGCTTCCAGATTCTTCTATACAAGAATTTGTACCCCGCATTGCAGAACTCTTGCTATAAGTTCTAGTATGTAAGCAGCTTCTAGTATGTAAGCAGTAGTGGTGTATCAGGAAAATGATATACCATACTCAACTTGTATCCAAGGACCAATTACTAAGGATGCCCTTCCTTAGAATGAAATCAACCATTCATAACCATCTTGGACAGCTTCATTGCTTTCTATAAAATACAAAAACCTGGTATGACAATATTTCATACACACACATACAAAGCATTCACTATCAGCATGTAATTAAAAATTATTTATATGGAAGAATTTAAACAAATTTGGGATGCTGACTAAAAATTTTAATTGAATAAAATAACATGAAACATGAACAATGGTTCAAAGTCTATTGATTATTGTACATTTTGTGTAAACGAATTTCCTCATTCATTGATTTTATTACATCACACCTCCAATAGAAAAGCGACAAGTGTGAATTACTGATATCTCGGATACTGCAATTTTAAATTTCGTACTTCTGTAATACTCGTTATAGATTGTACCAAATATTCACCTTCTAGCAGACAGTAATTGAAAATCAACTTCAGAATAGTAGCAGTACCTCTTGGTAACCTCTTTATCAGCTTTTAGCTGAAAAATGACGATTTCGCACTTTCGTCACTTTTCTATTCTAAGTGCGATATCGTTCCAGTTTTTTAGTCACATAAAGAGAATGAAAGCATTTAAAACATCTAAGATACTCCTAAGATTTTGAAAATAAATTTTTAAGCCAGCACAAAACTAGACACCAAAAAATTAAGGAGTTCCTATAAACTAAAATCATGTAGTTTGTAACAATTTTATAAAAGAGAACAAACCTCTAACAATAAACAATTATCTGTCACTACAAAAATCTAAGTGCATTGATATTGTAGTATTTATAGTCAGTAAAACTTAATATTTCTCGAATGAAGTAAAAAAATTTCAAATTATTAAGTAGTACAAGAAACACTTCAAATATTCAGTTATCTCTCTCAACTTCTACTTTTTCAATATAAAAAACACAAACGGGAAATTAATTTATAATCTTATTCAAACGAGTAATTTTATACAAAAATTAACTATTAGTCTTTCTCGTCTGTTCCAAAATTCGTTCTGTAATTCTTGGAAAACAAATTTACAAAATCCACGAATACAACACTATATTATAGTCTTCGGAGAATAAAAGATTTAAGCAGTTCAATAGCATTCAGTCACTAGAATATAAAGCAAAACTGTCCTGACCATGTTTGAATAATGAATGAATACTTGTGGCCTCTTACTTTAGAAGGAACATCATACATTCGACATTTGGCTGGTCGGCAAACAACCCAATTGCTGGAAGGTAGATTTTCCGGGCTGGTAGGCTGTGGTCCAGTTGGCATAGTTGGGCCAAACGTTTCGTCCACGTCTGCGGCGGACATCTTCAGTGGCGGCAGGGTCGCGGGAGCAGTGTCCGGGGCGGCGGCTGGCTGGCGACTGGCCATACTTGCGTAACTTCTTATACTTGCGTAACTTTACTTGAGCGATGACCTTGCTTCCCCCTCTTTGGCACAATAAACAAATGAAGGCAAAAGCTCGCAGCGACTCGCTGCCAGCGAGCACTGATGACAACATTCTAAACACATCTTCACTGGCGCGAAGTAGAAACAATTTTCTTTTGAAGAGAACTTCTATCGGTTATTTTCTCCAAAATCTAAAGAAATGGCCGAAGCCGGTACGGATCTATCACAGGAGATACCTCGAACTCCTGATAAAGTTAGAACGCAAATTATTGAGAACGTTACGAAGGCGTGACTGATTCTCCAGAGATTGGCATTGCTTCATAATATCTAGCGGCTGTTTACGTATACTCGCATTTCTTCAATCCATCGTTCAAGAAAAGTAGCGCGAGTAATAATCAAAACCAAATGGCGACAGAAACTCGACTCCTGATCATAACCACGTGGCAAAATATAAATGATGACAGCATGTGACAGGATTAATCAATATCACAGTATCACCACGGATGAATAACTGCGCCGTGGTGTCACCTCAGGCCAGGTATGGCATTTCGCACAAAGTGTTCCTTGCCAACATCTGCTCCGGTTCAATCTTACTTGCTCAATGCTTCAATCAGGCTTCAACCTCGTGATGGCCCCATGCTCGCGCGGGAAGCCTTACATAATGTTACATAAGTTACCATCAAAAACTGACAGGGTTGCCACCTCTCCGGGTTTGACGTGGAGACTCCGGGTTTCATAGACAATCTCCGGGCTCCGGGTTACTGTTGAAAATCTCCGGGTTATATACAAAATGTAATACCTTTTTTCACTTTTTAAAAAAGTGTTTAATCTGTGTTGAATAATTTTATTTTATCGAATGATTTCATATAAATTTCAATAAATTACAGAAAATGCAGACAATTATTGTTTTTTTTCTGCAAGGGTTGCCAGATGTCAGTGATATATGCATAAGAAAACATCTGTAATTTTCAGTATGTTCTTAAATCATCAATTCGAATCAGCCAATCATGGATACTTACGGCTTTCTGCTCGACGGATTTTAGCGCGTGGTCAAAACATGGTAATCTGGCGCCATCTGTAGTAGATGTATTGACCCCCCCCCCCCCCCGTAATCAATTATCTCCGGGTGGCTTCCATCTCAAAAGTGGCAACCCTAAAAACTGAACCGGGATGATGAACTCATAATAGTTCCTCAAAACACCCCAACGGCGCTAGTCACCCAAGGACATCAGGGATTTAGCCGCAACTGGCCCAAACTAAAGGATATTTTTGTAGTGTATCTTCCTCGCTCTACGAACCAGATTCGTACAGAGTGGCCAGGAGGCGCTGGAATTCAAACATTGCCCTTCACTTAAAAATACGAGATGTTCACTTAAATTTTACGTTTCTGATGTATTTAGACTACAGAAAGCTGTTTTCGAAAATAATATTTTCGAAAAGCAGGTTTAAAAGATGCAACATTTTAATAATAAATTGCATCTCTTGTGTATTCGATTTATTTAGTCAGAGAATAGTAAAAACTATATGTGATGTATGGAAATACCATTGATTAACCAATATTCTTCCATCAAAGTACCATCTGCTCACGTTTTTTTAAGTTCCAGAATCCCTTCCCAACATTTTAACTGAGGAAAGTTAAAAGTAAAATAAATAATACAATAAATAAAATAATATATAAAACCAAAAGCTGGCTCCCGTGGCGCAGGCGGTTGCAGCAACCATCGTCTGGACTGGGAAGGCTGCAAGTTCGAATCCTGCGTAGACTTGGATGTGTTTGTGATTGTCTCTTCATCCCTCATCATATTATCACCTCACAGTTCATAACTCAACCTCAATGAAACGATGGATACAGCCGAAGGCTGTTTTTCATATCGAGTTAATCTCTTCAGGATGAACATGACTGGACATTGGAAACGTAGTGCGTGGTCCAAGATGGCCGATATTCGCAATAAATTTTAAAAAATAGTGTGATTAGCAACATTTGAAACTGGTGGTGCTACAAAGTGGCAGATACTTTCTCGCACTAGTTAGTTTTCTAATTTCTTTGGTCTGGGCTCCAGTGGCGGCCGGTGCCCCGGCCGACTGGAAATTGCACCTCCATCGAACGAATATGACGGAAATGTAATTTCCAAAATTCAAAAAACAAAAATTTAAAAATGTAAGCAATTTAAAATAATTAAAACTAAGTAAAATAAAAGACTATATTTAATTATTACTTACATAATTTTATGCGTGTTGACCGAGTCAGATATATTATACACCTCCCGCGCATGTGGTTCTGGCTTTGATTACCATTGGAGACTTAAGTTCGACTCCAGCACATCGCAACAAGCACTATTGCTTGGACACGTTTCACACAAATAAAATTATTTTATTTCGAAAATATCATTACCCTGGTATATTTTGTAACGAAGATCCTTCCACACAAACACGCACGTATTCCACCGGCGCTCTTCGTGGTGAAACTCGGTGAAACTGCAACCTGCTGCATCTACCTAGAATGGGACTTCCTTCCAGATCGGCCAACTTTACACAAAGAATTCATCGGTGTACATATTAAATCAGAAAATCGAATACCAAATGAAAATAAATTCTTTGAACATCATAAATAATGCCTTAAATGGCTTCAATAATTGATTGAACTTTTGTACTTTCAATAAGAATTAAAATTCATAAAATTACGTTGCAGCGAGTCAGACGAAGATAGAAATGTATTCCCCTGAGACTCCCTCCGTCGCTGCCCAGCGCCACCCCTCTGGCTGCCCAACCAAAAGGCCCTTTGCTCGTCTGAAATCGAAGGGCCAAAGAATAAATGCAGTAAACCCAATAATACAGCCAAGATCCAAGAGCGTGGTACCTGGCAAGGCACCAGGCCACGGAGAGAGCGGCAGTTCGACGCTCTGTGGTTTCAAAACAATTTCATGTATCTCGATATTGCTGCAATATCTTGAATATTGAATGCCATTAAAAGGAAAATGTATATTCCTAACGTATTAGGAGATATTTTTCGATTATATGTGGGGGTTGTGCAACCTAACAACCGTGCAACTTGAGCACGAGTAAATTGTTTATTATTTACAAAAGAAATTAATATATTTGTTCAGAAAAAAAATTAACCCCCCCAAAAAAAAACGCAACCAAATTGTGTAAATTAGATGTTTTTTTTAATTTCTGAGTTATTTTTTTCTTTCTGAACAAATATATTAATTTATTTTGTAAATAATAAACAATTAAAATTTGTCTGGAGTGTTTCCATGCTTCTGGAATTTTGCCTAGAAATCATTTTTTCAAACCAACTTTTGAGTGCTTATTGCGGCTCAACCATTTAGAATATCCACGTAGTCTATTAGACAAAACATGATTAAAATTGTCTTAAAACTTATTTTTCTGCAGTTGTGGGGCATGTCTGGAGCCGGTGCCGACCGTGACAGCATGCGAGCCGCCTGTGGTAAAACGTCGAACAGGCGGGCACCTACCGGGTCACCTGAACAAACTACAGCCGAATCCCAAAGGAGCAAGCCGGCGGCGGCGATGGTGTGACGGTTAGCGTACCGGACTGTTATACCCAAGCTCGCGGGTTCAAACCCGATCGAAGCCGTGGATTTTTAGGGCGACAAAATCCCTCGTACGCCTTCCTTCGGAGGGGAAATAAAGCCGGCTGTCCTATGTTAGTAGATTTACTTGCATGTAAAAGATCCTCGAGCCTAAATGACGCCTCTGAGTTAAATTCAAAATCGCCTGTTTCTGGCCCAAGAAATACCTCCTTCCTCTGCTAGTTGGTGAAAGGAGCGTAACGAAATTTGCGTTGTCAGACGGAAGAGCGGGCCTGATGGCCCGAGTCTCGCCACGTAAAATAAGGCAAATTCAATTCAATTCAACTCACATCCCGTGGTTTCACCTGCCGATAGTGTTTTGCTCGAGCAGCGGCTCGCAACCACCCAGGGTAGGAAAAGTGAGGCAACGTATGAAGCGGACGAGTAACTTGAATGCGCCTCTACTACAAAGCCACACGTTTAGAAAGAGAAATGATTGGATACGACAATCTGTGCATGCTGAATTCTGTAAAAGGTTTACCCATATTGGCGCCACAGAACAGAGGCTTGTAGATCAGAAAATAGCTATACTTATATACAATCTAATTCCAAAAGTAAGGTTGGAACAAATTAAACAGGAAGTAGCAGGAGTATCTCTTCCACCAGCAATGAATGACACAAACTACACAGATATCACAGATTCACAGATATCATGTATCACAGATTCATACGTAGTTCCAAATTCAACCCAATTATATGAAGCAAATCAGGATCCATCTACGCCAGGTGCCAAGAAGACAACATATCAGACATAATTGATTAATACCAGGAATGTTTTCTCAAGTACTCAGGATTGGATTCCCCTCTTCGCCCCAGAATTCCTAAACTCAACAGCAATAGAAACAACAGGCTCGCCCAAATTAGTCTATATATAAATGAACATGGCTTGCCCTGTCTGATCAAAGAATTACCTTAACAGATATACATGCTATAGTTTACTGTGCAGCTGCTACCGTAGCTGTAAAAGCTGGTTTCAAATTAAAGGATGGCAGAAAGTCAAAAAGGGAAGTCAAATAAGAAAAAATACAAACCAGTGGCAGCAATGACTCGAAAATCAAATCCAATATTTTAGGCAAGAAATAGGCAGAGTAACGTAATATTTGAACCGACCAATCAACAAGAAATTAGCCAAGAAAATTAAGAAAACGCTTGCAAAGCTCGGAAAACATGGTTACCAGGAACATTATTCCAGAAAACACAAAGACCAGGGAGATAAAGTCATTGATCCAAATTTAATAGCTGAACACTTAGATGAATTAAAACAGAAACTTGCAGCAAAATCACAAAGACCCAAAATGTTCAAAGAAACAACAGAACGTAAACAACAAAATTCAATGTTTTATCAGAATGAAAAAAGTGTTCTACCAACAACTCAAAGAAAATTGAAATTTCTAAAAAGAGAACTACGGTGCACCAGATCAACACAATTTAGAACATTACTGGTCAGACATTTGGTCAGAAACTCGTCATCACAATAGTGAGGCACACTGGACCTAACCCTCTGATAATTTTACACCGGAAATCAGGCACTCTGCATCATTTTTACTTCGAAGGCAAGAAGGTAGAACGTCCAATTCGGAAGATTCAGAGGACATGTCGTTCGCTTCCTCGCCGAAGGTGGAATCTTTCTTTTGGTTATGGGCTGAAGTTAACTTTAGAATTTTCTTAAATATCTGTTTTCGACTTCTTTGGGATTACATTCTGAAGTTGTTCCCTGCCCTCTTTCATCTTCCTACCCTCTAGAACTGATTGGCTTCACAGTAGATTCTTGCTTTTTATTAGACACCTAAGATACAAGGAGTGCCAAATATCTTAATTGTTTTAATTTTACAAGACGAAAAATTGGGATCCCGTGTTTGGAACCTTTGAAAGGTTAGGGTTTGGCACCAGTGTGTTTATATTACAAATGCCAATAACATTTTTACAAGGTAATATAAATTGTATTGCCCTACATCAATAATAGTTTCTTATGTCCTCTTCAAAATAATGTAATGGTTAGAAAGTTTACCGATAAAGTAGAGAAATCAAGTAACTGAAAATGAGTACTTGAAAAAACTTTTCTTTTCACTGCAACTGACTGTCCGGCAACAAATGAAGATGAAGATGCATCCGTTTGACTGAGCTGCGGCCTTCCAAGGAACTACGATATTAGTACGTTTTCAATAGGCAACAGCATTCTACAGAGCTGTAAATCAAGGGGCTCGCATTAGGAAAAGGGCCAGGGTTTGGGTACTTTCTTATACCAATTTTCTAGAAACGTATGTTGTAAGATTTTCATACTCCTGCACTACATTTCTTCGCACATACGAAAAACGCTGGGGAGAGACGAACACGTCATAACAAATCCTTCTTGTCGGTGCTTCATGGGCTCAAAGCTGTTTCTAAAATACTGAGAACTAACCACTTTCAGGGAACAGTTTGCACAAGTCTAAAATCTCTAATTGCGTAAATTAATCACAGCACTACCGAACTCTCATGGAGAGACACTCGTGAACACAAGGACGGGACATCCTCGGATGATAGAATGGAGAAGAATAAAAGAAACAACAACAGAATGCGGTAGTAATTATTATTCTTAAAAAGTTTACTTTTCAAGATAATGTTAAATTAAAATATCGTACATGATGTTATAACATTTAATTTTTTGTTAGAAATTAGTACAAGAAAACCAAGAATAAATTATTATGCTGGACGTTCTAGTAAGAATCACAAATAATTGCTAAGAAACATCTTGTGGCAGGAATAGTAACTAAGCATAGCGCATTGGACTGCAATCTGTGGTGCATTACATTAGCTCTAAAACAAGGCATTCTCGCCTCTAACGAAAGTGAGTAGGGGAGGTATGCCACTGTTCTTGGAGGCAAAATGCTTCATGATTGTCGTAGCAATCGCCACGTGATCACTTGTAGTACCTACACGCGTGACGTTGTGACGTAAGCAAACGAACCTGAAGTACAGAACCTGAAACGCTTTCCTTGAGGAGAGAGGAGTTATACTGCGATATATGCTATTCCGGCCCTGGAAGGTATCAGCTGATGACGGTTCCATCCAATCGGGAGCTTAAATGTCGCGACAGTTACGTCACTAAGGTGACGTTCAAGCTCCCGATTGAATGAAACTGTCAAACGATAACTGCCAGGGGCAGAGTTGCGAAAATCGCAGAATATAAGGACTGATATGCGGTGTGCTCGCTGTCGAGGCTTATATATTAGTTTTAAGTTCGATTAAGTTAGTATTTTTAAAATAAAAGCCCTCCCCAATCTTCAGAAGCCTAATCGGGTGAAGCAATGAATGTACACCCAATAAATAAATAAAAGTCCCACCTCTCCAGGGTAACTGGAAGGGGAAAAATTGAAACATGCACTCTGCCGGGACGCCTCAAAGCGAACGTAAGAGAATCATTGAAGGAAAAAAGGAAGTTTTATTAAAAAAAGCTATTCGTAAACTCTTTGATTATAATTTGCTTCATATACATGGTTGGTGAAGTGACATTTCACTTTTTGTACCTGACAAGCAACCATTGCATTAGAATAGTGAGTGAAGATTACAAATCAATTTGGATGAACAGAATTGTGTAATTGATGGCGTTTGAACCAAGGAATTGAACATGATTTATACTACCGATTAATCTTTTTGCAGTTTTCGTCACTATAAGCAATCTATTTCATGGTCATCATAATAAAACTCACAGATAATGCGAAGTTAAAATGGTACACAAGTAAATTTAGGTATTAAGAACCATGCAAATAGAAGGTTCATTGCATAGTATTAAATTGCATAGTTTGTGTGATAGTGATCATGAATTTGTATAGAAATATGAGGGGTCTAGTTTCAAAACGTGTCTTTCCGCCTTTGGTGATATTGAATTTAATAGGGGTCCGTTGTAGTTATGCTACTTTCGACGAGTATAAATTGGTTTGTAACACAACGCGATTTTTGTTCGCTCCCGAGTGCTTCATAGAAATTTGTCAATATCAGATCGCGATCTTTCCATAATCATTTCACTACAAAGTACAATCTTTCCAATCCAGCAATCAGAGACCACTTATTGTGTGTACTCTTCTTGTACACTATACTTTGGCGCCGTATTATATCAAAATGCAAATTTATCATTCTATAGAAATCTAACTGGCCAAAGCATTGACCAAGCTGATACAGAGAAGGATGAGTATTGTGACAGCCAGCAGTTAGGGGTTGCAAATCTTCATATTTGATGAAAAATTCTATTTCACTAAAATACAAACAAAATTCGATTGGATTTGAAAATAAGACACTTTCACATTTTTAGCTCAACTTTCTTCTTGATGAATAGATATTCTAGAATTATCTTATAATATTGTTTTTACTTTTACTAGCGAAGGGCATTAATCCCAAACATTTGGCAGCAGAACGTTTTAAATAAATTATATGACATTTTCTTGTTTTTCTCAAAACAGGTTAGAATGGAAAAGTCTCATTTTGAAACTAGACCCCTCATATTGTCCAGGCGCGGATCACGCAGTGATATACAGAGAAGGATGTGAATTTTTATAATTGTAGAAGGGAGAATAAAACCTATCATTACCCCTTCTCCCTAGATAAATCGATACATAAGAAGTGTTTTGATTAGAATATGTAATATTCTTTAGTGAATTAGATTTAAAAATGAAAGCCTAAAATTATTTTACTTTAATTAAACAAAGTAGATGGGAATTTCATGACGTAGAAAATGAACGAGGGAGAAATAGTGAAACAAAAAATTAAACTCTAGAGTTGGGAGTACGTATTCACCAGATCATTCACAAGTACCTGTCCTGAAAGAGTCACTGAATTCACCCATACATTGGTTGACCCCCATGACTAGAAGAGCCAAAGAGAAAAGGTTGAATTTGCATGGAAGAAACTTCAAGTGAGGCAACAGAATCACGGACGAAGGAGGTCTCGGACGTGGTCGGATTTTGCTATGACAAACGGTGTAATTCCCTTCCAGTCTCCGCTCCACCCGCTGAGGTTCTTCCTCGCGCCGGCCGCCAACAACGCCCGCGCGACCAAGACGGCGTCTCTGTCCGCGGCTATGTGCAGAGGCGTCACTCCGTCCTTGTCTCTGGCGTCCACGTCGGCCCCTCGTCGGAGGAGCAGGGCCGCGCAGAAGCCGCTCGTGTCGAAGAAAGCCGCGGCGTGTAACGCGGAGATCCCGTCAACACCAACGCCGTTCACATCCGCTCCTCTTTCCAGCAGCAGTTCCGCCACGTCTGAATTACAACTATCTCCGTGATTTGAGGGTAAAATGACTGTTGTCAAAGGGACGCTGTGAAAGGCTAATATCAAAGGGGTGTATCCGTAGGTGTTAGTGTAGTTTACATCGGTTCCGTTATCCAAAAGGTGGCGGACGTGGTCTTTGTCGCCGTTGAACGACGCCTTACACAAATATTCCCCCATGAGGGAAGGATCCTCGCGCGCTTTCTCCATCCTCGCCTTCGCCGCTTTGATGCGGAGCTCCACCCGTTGCTTCTCGCGCTCCGACTCCTCCGTTGCCAGTTCCTCCGTCACGCGGTTGCGGTCAGCGGGCGATGGAGGAGAAGTGGAGGTGGTGATGGAGGAATTGAAAACGGAGAAGGGAACACCTCGGGGTTCGGAAGAAGGCGCTGCCGCTGACGGTGGTACCGCTGTGGTTTCCAATTCGATCTCCTCAGTCATTCTTCGAAGAACATCCATCAGTTTTAACATGACGTTTGTCCTCTCTTGCAACGAAACGTGGTGTCTGGCCGTTGCGTCTCCGTCTTCCGTCGGGTTCGCTGGGACCGCCGGTTCTGCCGACGGGCGCTGCGAGCGCCCGTCCAGTGAGTGCCGGAGAGGACGGCCGTCCCGTTTCTGCAGGCGAGGACGAGTGGTCGGCCGCACCACTTGGTGGACGGCGGTGGCGCCGGCGTTCGCGCCTGTGGCGATCTCTGAACCACAGCCCCTGCACGTCGCAGGATCTGCCTGTAGACAGCGGAAAATAGGGGTCTTACGCGTGAAACTGAAAGAAAAATTATTTTTAAGGGGAGTCGAAACAAAACTATGAACTTTTGGCGGTTTGGGGAATTTAATATTTTTGTAATTTACATCGGTAAACCCGCGCTTAGCTCCTTAGCAACCAACCATATAAACAACGCTTTAAGAGCGCTTACATAGCAACGGCCGATAAAATACTCGAGAGTCCATTAAAAATATTTTAGCGAGCTCGCAGGTTTAGATTTTACATGGGCTCATAAATCTTTGGATCAATATGCCCATTGTGTCCCACTTGTCTTTTAGTACCATTTGTCCCCTTCACCCATTTTGTCATCTTGTCCCGTTCCCCGGTCGACCTGGCCTCACTCAAAACTCTGCGATTTTGAATAGCATTCTTTAATTTTTGGAGGCACTTTATATGAAGCCTCTGCAGCATTTTCTCAAAAATAGCTGCATTGTTTTTCTTTGAATTTATTGTAAGAATGGAGTGTAATACACATAAAAAGGTGGCATAGGTTTTATTTTCACTGTTAACTCTGAATTTTTGATAATTGCAATAGTTTGAAATTATTTCGGCGACTTCTTACTACTTCTTACTTCTTACTAAATGCACAGTTTAAAGCTACAATATCGAAGGTAGAGATTTTAATTTAAAAAATATTTGTCCTCCTTAGTTAGTTCTTTTAGTAACATAGCGCAGTTTTGTGAAGGAAACAAGACTTTCTCAAAAATGGCTTCTAAATTTCTCTTAAAATTTGGGCTGAATGTGCTAAAAAAATTACATAAATGCCATTTTGCTCTATTTTTTATTGCAAACATGACAAAAACGTATTTTTTATTTGCCTCTCACGTAATTAATATTTACATTAGCGGTGATTTGTTCTCATTTTTGCATTTATGAGTAAATTTTTAATAAATAATTCTTAATGAGTAATGAAAAAATTGATGAGTAAATGAGTTTATGAGTTACATGATATCTAACAAAGTTTCACGAAAACTCAATTTTTTCTGTGAAAATGAACTCAAATTTTCTCATTTTCAGAAACATTTTAGTCATTTTCTCAAAAAATTCTCCAAATTTTTTCTTCAAACGTTTTGTACAGGTAGTGCTAAATGTACAGTTTAAGGCGACGTAAAAGTAATTTTGCTGTATTCTTATTTTTATTAAGCAAAAGTAGTTTTTTTTGAAATATCTCTGACCCAAATAATTTCCTGCAATTTTTATGCATTATTTCATTTGTTAGTGGAAGTGCTTCAAATGACTTTCAATTATTTTTTTCGAAAACTCAAAATTTGTCTGTGAAGAAAAAGCTTCAAATTTCGCATTTACACTGAAGTTTACCCAACATTTTCTTATAAACGGCTCCAAATTTTTCAAAACCAAAATATCAACCAAAATTTCCATATAGGACAAAGTTTTACTCCATTTTAATATTCCTAAATTAATGTTCGTATATCATTAAGAAATCGAAAAATCGAGGAGAAAAAATGTAGTTTGGGTGGCGATAGATGTCAGCTGCAAGAGAAAGGGGCAAGACCAAAATGCTTGCCAAGACCAACCAAAATAAAAAAAATAACTAGTAGTGCGAGAGGGTCCATGTCATTCTGTAGTACCACTGATTTACATTATCTTTGTAGGCAATAAATTACTGTTTCCTTCTTGTAGTTTTTTAATGTTAATATTATAAACATTCTTAACCCTAAGTTATACGAAGACTTCAAATGCTTATTAGACGTTTACAAAACATCTGAAGCCGTCTCCCGCTGCAATCGCGTCATGGAAACTCAAGCATTCTCTTCCAGCGAGGCCTGGCAGTTGCTGTCTTATTTTAATGTCTGTCGAGGCAGAGAACAGTTGTGCAATTGGAACCACGTAGTTAATATTGAATTAGTTCTTTAAAAAAAGGTTGCGACCTTCTCAATGAGAACCATAACAATAGAATATATTCCAAAACAATAGAATATGTTTGCTCCAAATATTTATTCTCTTGCCACAACTCAAAAGTGAAATATTTTAATGCAGAATTGCATAAAATTATGGTAATATATTGTTAAATACATGTAGTATTTGTTCTTAAATGAATTCAATTTACCTTCCATTACATTGCAATTGAACCGTCCAATGCAGAAATGGTACATATTACATTTTCACAACTTTACAGGGGATAGAAAAAACGATTTGTAACAATACATTATTTATATTATTATTATTATTATTATTATTATTATTAAGCAATTTTTCGCAGATATATTTGCAGTATCTGAACGCACAGTGAAAGCTAAAGCTAAAAGAAAGACATACCAATCATAACATTAAAATAGTCGAAATGTGAACATGTAGCCTTTCTGCATTGGACGGTTCAATTGATTTCGGGATTCGCCCGCCCCCCTCATACACACACAAGTGGTGTTCTGAGATTACGGAATGGGTATACAACTGTTAAAAACATTCAATTTAGCCTTACATTAATAAACATCTGATGAATTAACTTTTCGAAAGAATTAATAGAATGATGCAGTGATTTAAAAGCGGGTTATGTACTTAACTTACCAGTGGTGTTTCTTGATCATTCGAATTGTCAGGAAGGACTGCACTATATCGTGCATTCACTGCAACTATCAGCGTCAATAGCGCTAGACAGCACATCACAGAGGTCCCCATCCTGAAACTGTCACTGGAATTCACCGTTGGGTATTGAGCTATTCAGTTCAACTAAGCATTTCACCGATGCTATTATTGATGTATATAATATCGAATATAGTGTCTAATATATGAGTAGGCAGACACTACTTCCTAAGGTACGAAAGATTGCGATTAACAAATGCGTCTGAGAATGTTTTTAGAAATGCACGTTTTTGTAAGTTACATCAAAGAATTTACAGAAATGTTTGTTATGGTCAAAGTGTTGAATCCACAAATAAAATAATTGCTGTGTATGATAATCATTATTTATACCTAATTACCATATCAGCTAGTCAACGTGATTAATTATTGTCCGGTTATTATTCATTATAGCTAATGCGATTTGTCTGAGGTAATAATTCTCTTTAACCATAATAACTTTTACTAGCCATCATGCGTAATGGCTAATATGAGTTGGTGAAGGTGAAATTTCTGCTATTGAAACGCACATTTTTTCGCAATTTCGAACAAAAACGAATCTACTCTCATTAATGACGGAAACATCAGCTAGTCATCTCTATGTATACGTTTCTATAACATTTGTAGTTTGTACAACAGTCGGTTGTTTCTTAGAAAAAAATCATTTATGGTAGACAAGCTAATATATTGGAAGCTGAAAATGTCTTGGGGCATTGTGTCAGTAATTTATAATAAATTCCATTCAGATGAAAGGTTTCAATACTAATAAACGGATTGTTGCATATAGATTTAAAAATGAGGTCACGTTCCTCTGCAATATGTGTCCTACGAGTTATTTCCTATTTTATTGTAATTTGTTTATAGGATTGTCCTATTACAAATACAAATAATACAGTAACATGCGCAAGTAGTACAGTAACATACACAACAAATACAAATAATACAGTAATACACAACAAATATCCAATAATACAGTAAGACAATAACAAAATAATAGAACAGCGTAAGATACAAAATAATTGAGACAGCAGAACATACAAATATATACTAAACGACTTTCATCAAGTGAAGCTTGACTCATTACAGATATGATAAGGTACTAATAATTCAATCATTAGAGTGCTCGTAGAATTTAGCTTGAACCATTCATTTATAATAAATGTACATAATTTCAGAATTGATGAAATAAAATTGTAGAGTTTTAGATCTTTCAGAATTCAGTTCAATCAAACAATTGGGAAATGATAATACATCATTGTGGTAAGGTCCTCTAAGACATTTATTAGTTGGGCACGCAAATAAAATATGTGTAAGTGTTTCGTCAGTATCCGTATTACATAGCGAGCACATTCAATTTGGGTGTACTTTGTGCCACATATTTCTACTGTTGATGCTGAATTCTTTGTCACTGGAGATCCATCGTGTTTGAGCGAATACTCTAGTAATAGAAGTGGGGAGAGCGAAAGTTAGATATTTTTCTGTTTTTGTAGATTGCAAATCTCTACTTTTTCCTAATCCCTTGATTTCTCCCTAAACCTACGAGTTATTAGAAAATGTTATTCAAACAGTTTGAAGATAAAAGATTTTCAACACTGACTAAAATATCAGAAAATACATTCTGAAACTTTTACGTAACCGTTTCAAAAACACGCGAAAGCATGTCGCCCCACTTGTCTTCTTTAAAGATTTCACAGTTCAATTCAAACACGAAAATATCCATATTGTCCATTTCGTTTTTAATATTTTCATTAATTTACTCCTTACGTATGTCAAGACAATCTCAAAAGAATTATATTTTTACTTTCTGTCCTTTTTATGTACGTAGTGAAAAGTAAGTGTACTAATGCTGAGAAAAATATCGGCGGTTTCTCGTCAGAAAAACTCGTATTGTGGGCTCCACGCGTCAAAAAAGAGGATAAATCTTGTTCCTATATATTGCAAATTACTTTCTCTTATGCATTGTGTAGTCAGAATCCACATTTTGTGGATCCTTGATGCCGAAAAATTAGTTTACAACAAAATTGTGTCCGCCTGCCTGTGTCCGCCTGTCTAGCATTTAACTCAATGTTTTTCAAAATTGATATTCGTCTAAAGTCTACCAGTAACAAGCAATATCATTTGTTACAACGGCCTTACTTGAGATAGCCAAAGCAGCATCTCCGAAACATAAAAATCCAATTCGTCACTTCACGAATTCTATCCAACGTGATATACTGATCCTAATATCCCTCAAACGTCAAATCAAACGCCATTGGCAGATAAATCGCCTCCCTTACTTAAAAGCGAAACTTAATAAAGCTACGGAAGCAGTCCACAATGCTCCCAACCAGTATCATAGGCAAACATTTCAAATCTTTATCTCTAAATATAAACTCTAAATATAATATTTATATCTCTAGATATAAATACCAATAACTTTTGGAAAGTCTGCCGACATTTCACCCGTCCAATCCAAACAATCCCCCCCCGCTTAGAACTAATACAAAAATTGCGCATAAACCCCGGAAAAGCAAGACGCACTCACATCACACTTCAAAATCTGCGTACTCACAAAATTCACCCCCATCGAGATAATATTTATAGAAAAGTTCCGAAATGACCCGTATATCACTGCACCGTTACCTATAGATTATATCTCTCCAGCCAACGTAAAACAATTAATGAAGAAAATTAAAAACAAATCTCCACTCAGAATGGTTACCAAATCTAACCTAACTCAAAAACACCTTCGACCACATGCCCTTGCTTATCTAACTGCTATCTTCAAGAGTTGTATAAGACTTAGATTCTTCCGCTCATGCTGGAAAAAAATCAATAGTAATTCTCATTTTAAAACCCAAAAAATATCCAAAATGTCTATCAAGTTACAGAACTTTCAAAGGGAAATATGAACTTGAAAATGCACAAATTATATTCAAAACTTCGAGCTACTATGCAGAGTAATACATACATAAAGGCTGTAAAGTGGTAATCCCACAGATCTGATTAAATAATTAAAAAAAATCGTCGATTGATCAAAACGAACTCGCGTATATGTGAATTTGAAACGTATGTTTAGTTATTTGGGGTACTTTTCAGTCTTAAAAACATTTTCAAAGTTTTCTCAGAAGTAACTCCAAATTTGTTGATTAAATGTTTTCCCCGAATAGGAGAAAGGACGCTTCAAAATGTCACAGGTTTTATTTTCATTGAAATCTGAAATTTCGAAAATTACAAAGGTTCAAATTTTGTGCTGATAATACTACGACTTCAATATTCAAGAAAGGGATTTCTTTCCTGAATAAAATATGTTCTTCAATGACAGGTATGACAATAAGTTTTGCGTAATTTTGCATAAAATATAGGCCAATTTTAAACAACTATTTTCTCAAAAATTACTCCAAGTTTTTCTGTAATTTTTTCCTCGTATGTAGCAAAGGACCGTAAAAATGATTACTTGTCCCGTTTTCGGCAAACTTTTTTCTTCTTTGTGTCGTAAAATAGCAAAAAGTAATCTTCCAAAACTATAATACTTATGACATATTTTTTTCTTAAACGAAATATATTCTTAAAAAGTAGGTCATTAAAGAAGATCATGTACAATTTGTTTTTTAAAAATCTAGTTGTTTTCTTGTAAGTTATGCTTTAATGCAATTTTTCTTTTTTTCTCGTAAACGACGTTTAAAGATTCCATTCTAATTTTCGCAATATGCAAAAGTTATTTATAATTCGAGATCGAATGTGCTGTTACAGAACCACTAGTTTAATACGAGTTTAATAATAATAATAATAATAATAATAATAATAATAATAATAATAATAATAATAATAATAGTATAACCATCTTGCTTCTGGGCATGCTGTGCTACTTACCTCAGGCTGGATCGCTGTCTGAATGAGCTCTAGAACGCATGGAAAAGATTTGACCGCTTACGTGTCATATGGTTACATCACTTAATCTATTAGTATGATCCACCATTGTCCCATTCAACAGGAGGCCCTACTTAAACGGATATAGCGATTTCACGACACTGATATGGCAAGACCAATACTGTAAAGCGAGCGTAGTTTGTTGAATGAAGGTACTCAATCTTAAATGTTCGCGCACAAATTGTTTCATTACTAAAATTAACTGTTTGCGAGCAGCATAATAATGCCGAAATTAGCAAAGAAATAACAAAATATTAATAACGCAAATACATTATGTGACGTTGGCATGTGAAAGTTATCTTTTTTTGCGTGATCTATCAATATATTTTAAACAGATATGTGTTTTCGTTTAAAAAAGGAATTTTCCCTTTCTCCTCAAGAAAATTTCGTGATTTTTGCTTGAAATGAAACGTAATGGCCCCTATATATGTTATCATTTGTTCTTGATTTTATAGTATAATTTCTAATAATACCTTAAAATTAATATAATGAAATTAAATTAATCGAATTTGTCATTAAGACGTATTCAAGTCCAACCACACAGCGTAGATGAAATGCAGTTTATCTTGGCTGTTTTGTTGTGCGAGTTGCAATTATGTGAAGGCGGTATAGGATGTAAGTCAAAATTGGCCGTTTTTATGTCATAGATCTACTGTTTTCTTCTTACACCGGCAGCAATGCTGCTTAGTTAAAAAGTCATACATAGTGTTTACAGAGATTTCTACAGTTTGTTTTTCCTCTCCTGTGAAATGAGATATTTTTACTTCAGTCACTTCATTTCCCTTTCACTTTAGGTTTACTTCAGTTATCCCCCCTCGCGGAATTGATGTATAAAAAGCAGTCGACGTTCTGTGAGGTTTATATTGATGTTAGACAATGAAGATAGAGAGCTTTTTACGGTGGAAGGATGAGTATATTTGAAGGCAATGGTTTTTAATGTGTATGTATACAATGTAATGTCATCCAATCGCTTAACACCAATCGCTTGTCCCTTTAAAAAAATGTTTGAATTTTGTGATACATTACGTTTTTAAGTTAAAGGAGCAACACAGAATTCCCTGTTATGTCCTTAGCAACTACACACATGTAGAAATATTAGTAAATATAAATAATTTCAATTACATTTTCAGAAACGGGTTTAACATTTTGTTTACAGAGAATAGTAATTTGATTTTAATATTCGAAAATTTGCTAACTAATTTTATTAGTCTTGAAGAACAAGTTCTGAAATACATGAAGCATCTTGAGGTTTTCGATTTTCCTTAAAGTGCATGTACTTTTCTGTAGTAACTTTTCTATAGATCTTTCATGCGATGTAATCGTAGGGGTTCAGGTTGTGTTAACAATTCTTTGTGTAACAAAAATATCTGTCCTCTTGGAACATCCCTAGTTTGATCTCCACTAAATAATTAATTAAGGTTTTTAATTCACATAAGGACCATATTGCTTATTTTATAATATTACTTTTTTAATTTCTCCAATTTACTGTTAGTTTATTAGTTTAATAGGGGATTGGTCGTATAAGACGTGAACAATACGTACTCAAAGAGTATTCCCACTAGTAATTAATTTAAAAATAATTCATTAACTCATATTTTTACTCAAATTATAGAAGTACGACTGGAGAGACTTCTGGTTTTCAGCGTATTTTCCTGGCCAGTTGCGTGAAATCCACTTTACGTGCGCGGAACAGCAGAGGCGACGATTCTAGAAAAGCAGAACCAACTTTGATGGACAAGGAACGAATTGAATCCTCAAAGGCTACGCAATATTAGCTAGACTAAAAAACCGTGACGTGAATCGATACTCGTGTCACAAAAATGAAATAATAAGCTCATTTAGCTTCACTAGAGTTGGAAAAACAAAACACGATTAGTAATATCCACCGAATATTGAGTAGGGTAAATTTGCTATTTAGGACAAAACTGAATGTAATGAACCGCGAATGGTCTGTGGAAAAGAGAAAAACATCCTTCTATTAAAGTGTTTTTCTTTGAGATAACTGCGGGCGCAGGACAACCGAGATAGTCTGCACTCTCCAGGAAACAGCCAAGTGCGACGCAAGGGCTGCCACGTTCACCCCAAGGGTTGGTTGCAGGGGTGTGCAAAAAACAATTAACATATTGGATTATGAACAAATGCTCACCAAAATCCAAAAACCACAGAAATGTTACGAAACCCAATCGAAATTAACCCATTAACGCCCAGCATCTTCATTTGAAGATGCTAATTGATGGTCAACTCATATCAGCTTCTTTTGCAATATTTTGTGATTATTTGCGAGGCTTTGCGCTCTTTATAAATCGTACGTAGGTCAACCAGCTTGGAAGGAAATTCAGATTAGACTAGAAAAACCAAATTATTTCGGCCGAAGCGATCACACCCACAAAATTTGAGCAAGGAAACAAAATTCAGATCTTGGGAAGTTTTCCTTTTGTAACAGAACAATTAGAGATTGAAACAGTTTACCTGCAGCAGTTTTCAAAGCTTTTCCTCTCAGTGTCCGAAGTTTTAGAAATAAGTTAGAACAAGATAACAGTAAAAGATATTAAATGAGTAAGCGGTGTGTAGTGCGGTGAAGTGCTGTGAAGTGATGGTCAGTGTAATTCAAAGCAAAAAAGTGTAGTGTAGTGTAGTGTAGTGAAGTGAAGTGCGGTGAACGCGATCAATGCTCTTTTCAATGCTGCTTTTCGTTTTGTACTGTATTGTACGGTATTATTATTATTATTATTATTATTATTATTATTATATTATTATTATTATTATTATTAATGTAAGTGTTGTAATTTTTGCAATTATTGTCACTTAACTGCCACCGGGTCATACCCATTTGCAGTTTTAATAAATGTATGTATTTCTTCAATAGACATGTTACACGTTAAACGAGACATGTTAAACGAAACATGTAAGAATTTTTTTTAATTCCTGAGTGCCAGTTTAGCCGTGATTTCTAAGGCATTGTACTCTACTGGCCAAGCCAAATTCGGGGCTGAACAAAGAAAAACAGTTAACACACTTTTTGCCAATCATCATGTTCCCTGTGGATTCTGGCCACTCCACGTGTTCGAGGAAGTAAGTTAAATTTTCCTTCAATTATATTGCAATTCATTCATTCTGATTCAATCAATTCACCACTGAGCATCCCTCTTGGGTGGTGAGGCTGCTCCCGAACAGTTTCTGAAACTATCACGCATCATATACACAAATTCATTAAACACACTTGATAGGGTGTGAAAAAAATGTTGTAGACTAGTTAAAATCGTGAAGCATCCTGTACAGTTCTTGTTACATTCTCCTATGAACAAAATTAAGATGCAGGCTATGCTTAAGCATTATAAATCCCAACTGAGAACATGTTTTAGTTTTTTTTGGTCATATCTCTCTAGCTGCAATCAGTGCCACATTCCTGCCGTATTTATTACTTCTACTTCGAAGGGGGTACCAGGTTTGTATTAGTCTAATACTTTTTTCAGATAAAAAATAACTTTAATGCTGTTTCATTCAAATAGCTATAGACGTCCCAGTTATTCTGCAACAGACGCCAATATATCCATCAATCATACTTTTGACGCTTAATCATACGACACACATTACATTTAAGGTAAACTATCTGTGTTTAATATTTAGTGCCATTATTAAAGAAATTTTGAAAAGAAGAAGTTTATTGTCTGTGCCCTCTTTGCTCACCTTGATCATTCTCCTTCGGAGTGGCCCGCTTAAGCACATCGTTTCTCGTGGATGCTGAGATGCTTCAAAGTGCGCGTGGTTGACCACTGTTCTCTATGACTTCTTCAGGATGTGGTTTATTTCTTTCGTATCGGTTGAAATTATCTTGCTGTATTTGATTGTCTTTTACTTTCAAATAATTTTGTGGTTCAGAATAAGTTATCTTTTCACGAACTAGTCATGATCTGATAGTCGTTGAAAGGACTGATTTTGTTTAAGTTGATTTTGATTACATCGCCCAACGAGAGATCAACATTGTTCTGGTTGGTTTTGATTAAGTCCTTTTTTGTATGTATTTGTGGACCCTCAGATTCTTTGAAGACACTCAATACGATAGGTGCTCTGGAGTTGAATTGCAGGTTTCTTCTCGACCCATCTGTGAGCCTCTGCAAATAACAAACAGTGCAATTACACCAAAACAACTTACGAACGCTGCTTTTCAAAACCTAAAGAATACAATGACATTTTTAATGTACAAACTTAACAATGTTTTTCCAAAGTTTTTTGCTCTCGGGCTCTACAACCATTCGTGAATTTTTATCTAGCTTCAGCAATCTGGCATCTCTTCCATCTCATCAATCCACTCAGCAAATGCTGAGCTGAACTCTTGCTTTACTTTTGGACATAAATGTAACTCCACTCCCTGAGCACCTTCTTGCAGACCATTTCTGCCCGAAACAGGAGCGCAGATTGCGTTGACTAAGGCCGCGAAAAGGCTCGCAAGATAAACGTCGAAAAGGGCCGCAAGAAAATCCAGGCTCCAGTAGAAAGAATGGATTACGTGAACCCTTATAAACTAGTCGTGCTACAACAGCACATACTTTTTCGCATTATTGGAAATAGTTACTACGTAATATTGAAGTATTGTAATTTCTGTCCTTCTATCAACTCAGATATAACTGCAAAAAGTCCAATTCAAACGAAGCGCCTAGGGGGCACGATAGTCAAGAATAGTAGATAGTCATTTCTTATTTGTACAAATGAATCAAACACGAAAACATTTACAGTATTTGCGGAACATTAAACACAAACGAAAGAATAATTTCTCACAAGTTTGCGTTGATTACCTTGAAGGGAAGTGACAATTTGTGAATACCACAAACAGCTATCAAAACTTTTTCAAGTAAAATAAGTGTATTTGTTAGTTCTAAATTATCTATTGCCTTCCTTATATATTTTTCCTTACGACCATGGCGACCGACAATAATTACAAGCATTTTAATAATTTAGAAACGCCGTATTTTCATGACCTGACAACACGTGAAGCGAGAATTTGAATTTATAATTTCGAATTTATTGCACATTGTTAATAATTTAATGTTATTAATCGTAATGTTATCTGGTCTACTTTAATTACCACATATTGTAACCCAACGAGTCGTGTGGCTGGAACGGGAACGGGAATTTCAATAATAATAGACATAACATTTGCAGTAATAAACATTTACTCATTAAAATGATGATGATGGTGATGATTTACATGAATTACAATAATAAAAAAACGACCCTTTCTCTTATTAGAACATTAGCCATCTATTAAATTTAATACAAAATAAAGCAATGGGTCGTCATAAATACTTGTGCTGAACGCACACTCTCCCCTCCCCCCGCTTCGCTCAGCAAGTGTTCGACCGCGCTTCTATTCCTAGCATACGTTAATGACATTTCCGATTCTATTAATTCAACAATTAGGCTCTTCGCAGATGATTGCATACTATACCGGAGAATACATGACGCCCGAGATCGGCAGATTTTGCAAAAGGATCTCGATAAAATTATGAAATGGGCGGAAGAAAGTGAAATGAAAATTAATCCTAAGAAATGCAAAGCGGTAACCTTCAGTAGGAAACGTGACAAAGTTTTACTAAAATACACACTTGCAGATCAACTTGTGCCTGAAGTTAGTAGCTTTAAGTATCTGGGGATTATTATTCGTAGTGACTTGAACTGGTCCGACCACATCAATCGCGTTGCGCGCAAAGCTTGGAAATCACTCCATTTTGTAATGCGGATATTGAGGAAAGGAAACGCGAACACAAAGCGCTTAGCGTATACTTCCCTTGTGCGTCCGGTAATGGAATATAGCTCCGCGTGTTGGGACCCGTATAGGGCTGGGCAGATAAACTTGTTAGACCGTATTCAAAATAGAGCAATAAAACTTGTTGGAAAAAACATTGATCAAACTCAGATGTGGGAACTCTTAGGCAAACGTCGAAAGATCGCTAGACTAGTAAACCTTCTCAAAGCGTACACTGGATGTAAAGCGTTAAATGACATTCGAACTAGGATAGGGCACCCTCAATATTTCGGAAGAGGAGATCATCCATACAAAATCAAATATAGGAATCAAAACACCCACGTAGGTAAATACTCTTTTGCCAACCGGACAATAACTGACTGGAACAATTTACCTGCTGCAGAACTGGCGATTTTTTCCTCCAGTGTGCGTTGCTTCCGGAAACGTCTACAGAATTGCGTGTGATGCCAAATAACTGTGTGTTAGGTCTTCTTAGACATTCTCCTTAGCTTTACTTTGTTAGTTTTTACTTAGTTGTACTTTTCATATTATATGCATTTCTACATATGAAACATGTAACATCTTTGTATCTTTACTATGTGCTGTAAAACTCTGCCACCAAGCAAAAGCTCATTAGCAGAAAAAATAAATATTATTATTATTATTATTACTATTATTATTATTATTATTATTATTATTTATGCGGGAGCTAAGCGGATTATTACCCTCGTTTTCTGTCGCCGGGCATCACAGCACGCCCGGTGGTGGAGTCGTCGGCCTGCGTTCTGGAGCGGGCTGCCCCCTTCCAGGCAGAGGCGGTGAACACAGGGGCTCCCAGCGTGACCATCTGACGTCGCCGCGTTTCCTGGGGTCCATTACTTCAACCAGCGTCACCAACCTCAGGCAGCAACGGTGTTCATCGGCGATGATTGATTGGAAGCCAATCAACTTCCGTATCAGCAGTCGCGGGCGATTGTCATAACGCGGTAAATTGACTTAGGCGCGAGACTACATTCCTTTTCGCCTGAATTTCTGACAGAGTGCGCGGGGGGTCAACTTCCCTCCGCAAGAGGCTTCGAATGCTTCGTGAGGTCAAGTGAGCAAGCGAAGTGAAGTTAATAACTTGAGTTTCAGTCAATGCCTTACTGAACTCAAGTGAATACTCGGAGCCAAGTTAAAAAAATCAAGTGACTACTCGTAGCCGTGTCACGAAATCGAATGGTTACTCATGGCCGAGCTAAGAAATCCAACGACCACTCGTGGCCGAGTCAAGAAAACAAGTCGAATCGAGTGCTCGTGGCCGAATTATCAAATAGAATCGACCACTCGTGGCCGAGTTATGAAATCGAATGACTACAGAGCGGCGGCCTGGTAACAGCAAACCTCGGTACCCCCCTCCCTCAAACAACGTGTATCCTCCCGATACGCGGGGTTGAATTTCGCGGAGCAGGATGGAGGCTTGTGTCTAACCAATCACACGGGAACCCTTTTCTCAACGGCCAGAATGCTGCGGCCAGTTGCTGTTATAAAAAAACTTCGGGCCTGTTTACTTCGGATCCGCACGTGCGCCGCTGACCGCTGGGTCGTACATTTGTCTCCCGAGAGGGCGCAATTAGCGCTGTGTTCATTTTACGAACGGTCTCGTGGGTGAATAGGAGACACCCACTTGATATTTGGCGAGGACCCGGCTGCTGACAAACCCTCTTTCGGCACTGCGCGGGGGTGTCCTGCCATAAAATCTCTTACAACCCATCGCCTCAATAGCCGAACGGGCGCGGGTACCTACTGTCCGAGACTGAGTTCTCCGACCGCGGGGCGGAAGGGACGTAGGCCTTTTCCAAGAAACGGAGCGGTGGTGGGGAGGACACCCCGGCCGTCGACGTACTACTAGCCGCGCGAAAAACATTTTTTTTTTTATTTCACGATCGCGGGCGTTTTTCTTGCATTATTATTTTAGTATCTAACTTACCTTATTCAGAATCTGATGATGATCTGCAGGCTTCACTCTCTGATGAACCACTGTCGGAGTCCAAATTAACAATTATTTCGTCAATGATGTCCGGTACAATACCATCTTTTTCCCAATAATCACTTTCTATTTTTTCCACGTGCTTGCAAAATCCTTGCCAGTCCCGCACGGTGACCTCTTGTATTGCAGTTTCAATGTTTTCTTGCAACTTGGTAACTGACATATCACCTGTTACATTTCGCTCCCTAAATATCCGCTTTACTTTCGCCCAAGCAAGTTCAATTGGGTTCATCTCACACATGTAGGGAGGGAGTCGTACAACTGTATGTCCGTGTGCTGCTAGCAACTCATCGATCTTGTACTGCTTAGCGCGTGGTTTGAGAGGTGCAATTAATCGGTACAAATCAGTCTTACGCATACTTTCTTCACAATGCACTCCCTTTATTTGAAGCCATACAATCATGTCAGCTTTTCTTGAGTATGCGGACGGCGTCTTGTTGACTTCCATACTGTGGTATGGAGCATTGTCAAGGACAACAACAGCATGCTCTGGTAGATGTGGTAATAATTTTTCACGCACCCATTTCTCAAAATTAATGCCATTCATTTGGCCGTGATAGTCTCCCACAGTACTACCAGCTCGAAAGATTAAACATGTGTCGCAAAGAAATCCATTTTTCCCCCCTGCGTGAACAATTATTAGTCTACTTGTGGCATTTCCCATCACTTGGACACCACAAACGTCATCACTCTGCCAGCACTTTTGAAATTTAAGAGTGTTATCAACCCATGTCTCATCCACGTAGATGATATCTCGGTTCTCTTCTCGAAATTGTTTCAATTGAACAATGTATCTGGATCTCCAATCCACTATGTCCGGCCTCTCTATCAGCACCCGCCGCTTTGATTGGCACCTTTTCCATTTAAAACCCATTGATTTCATAACCCGCAATAAAGATTTTGGACCCCAAGGAAAATTAATTTTGCCCTTAATAATTGGAAGAAGCTTTAGCACCGTCGGCACTACCTTTTCTCTCATGTAGAAATCCAGAATCGTATTTCGAATGACACACTGGTCAAAACTATCTACATGGACAGAATTGCCACGTGACACTCTCCTCTTCTTACCAGGAGACTTCAGCTTCCGATTTGGGCTATTCTCATTCCTCTTTTTATTTTCTTTCCGAATGGCTTTGATGGTGGTGAGTCCAACTCCTGTGTATTCGGAGGCTCTTTCACTCGCTTTCATTAAAGGTAAATGTAAACATTTATCTTCTTTCTCCTTATCACATATTTCAATCACACGGGCAATGATTTCGCGACACTCGCTGTGAATAGTCGTATTAGTAACTCTCTTTGCCATGATGAGACACTAATGGTTTTCACACGTTAACACTGGGGTCCTGCCACAAGCGAACTAGCCGCTCCGATGATCTTGGAACGGTTGCGATTATGTCACGTGACATTGTGGGTGCAGCGAAAGCCATCCCCTCCTACCCTGCCGCTCCCCCGCGCGGAAACTAGGACCCCTCTCCGGCGGTCGGAAAACTGGGACCCGAACAGTACGACCCCCTTTCGCAGCTGCGTCGCATTTTTTCCTTTTTTTTTCATGGAAATTTTTCAGCGCATGAGCTTGTACCGTTACAATATAAAAAAGAATAAGAAACACATATAAATACAATAAACCCTGAAATGACACACAAACTCTGTGAATCCTGTACTGCACAATAATATGGAAAGTAATGAGCAATTTCCTTGAACTACAATATTCAGTCTTCTAACAATACATTCTTACAATATTCATTAGAATTGCTAACTTGTTCTAAAACATCCATTTATTCTAAACAAACTGAGTTAAATTCCTCTTTCTGCAAGAATTCACAAATTTATTACTTTACTGAATTCCAAAAAATTATCTTCATCTTTGCATACACTTTTCATAAAATCGCACTATAAACCAGAGAGATGTAAACACTAAAGTGTAAAATGTTTCCTGACGGTTTTCTCTTACTAACACTAATAGCTCAATGGCTACTCATGTAAATCTATCACCTTTACAGGGCTTTTAAAAATGCAATTCTTTTCTAGTTCCTTAATAAAATAATAAGATTACAAGCAACACCCTTGTTCAGGAAGTGATGTTGATTTCTGCTCGTCACCTTGCGAGAACGTAAAATAAACGGGGTCCCTCGCTGGAAACTCTCCGTGTAGCCCATCGCCTCTGAATCGCCGCCAAAATGGACGAAAACTCGCCCCAGGAACGTATTTAATTTAGCTCCAAACTCCCATTTACAAACAAAAAATCTTAGTGAGCCCTTTCTAAACCTCTTTCATACGTCTTTCTCCGAATTCCAGCTCGCCAGCGTATATTACGTACAGCAATACTTCTTGCGAGGTGTGTACCGCCGTGCGACAAGAAGAAATGCGTCACAAGGGGCGACGTTCTTTCAACCACTCCGTTCGCCAGCGCTACCCATTTTTCACTCCCCTCTGCGTCAAGGTTGATGAGTACCACTCCAAGCCACGTGCCGCCGGGATGCGAACTCCAAGAGTTTCCATGTAAGCGAGAAGTGTAGCGTTCTTTGAAATATGTCGCTTCAGCCTACTCTGGCTGAGCGGTCACTAAATAAACTGGTAAAACTGTTGGGAGTCAACCTGAGTATTAAGGCAAGTATGCGTTATATTGTATAATGTTTCTATATTTTGGCTGGAGTACTGCTTATTTTCAGTAGCCAAAATTTTAATTTCTTTAAAATTAATTTCATGGTCCGTTGATAACCTATGTGGTACCAACGAGTTTTGACACTGAGGCAACTCATTTGTATTTCGTTGATCTTATATATTCTAGTCTTTAGTTTACATTTGTTTTTTATCTTTACAAAATATTATGTTTTTAACATTTGACACAATGCTTTTAGTATTTATACAACTGTTGACTAGATTTAAAATTAGTTTTAATATTTAATTCATCTCTCAATATTTTGTTAAAGCTAAGTATGTAAAGAACACAAATTTAATTATTTGAATTACTAACAGAAATATTATCATTTTATTTGCTGGTTGATGACTTAGGATTAGCAGTTATCTGTTTTCTGTATTTAATCATCTTCTGAATGAAATTTGAAGGGTAATTATTTGAACATTAGATCTGAGGTGAAGATAACTTAGTAGCTTGATCTACCTTGTACCAGATAATAGATTTCCTTACATGTAGTTGGTGAATAGAAAAGAAGTATATGGTGAAACATTCCTATTCTGGTTTTTCAAACCAGTTGTTTTTTAATTAAAAATCATCACGACCAATTGAAAGATCTAAAATATTTAATCTACAATTTTTCTCCGATTAATGTGTAAATTGAATTTCCGTAGAATAACTGCTAAAGTTAGTTAAAAGTGAGGGTACTATCTGATTATAGAGCAAGATGATTACAGTGTCATCGTCACACCTGATGCATAGCTTATTATGTACATTATTCAAAAACAATGTGTCTAGCTTTCTAATCACTATTTCGACAAAATTGCACTTAATGGACTTCCAATAGGTGTACCTTCAATCTGGCTATAAAACTTGCCATTGAAATTATATTCTATATTACGAATGATCCGAGATCATGATGGAGGGAGAGGAAGTAATTGAGAGTTCTGTAATAATAATTCTTGTAGACCATCGAAGATATGTCTCTGTGGAATGGAAGGATACAAGAAAATCACGTTAAGAGACACTAGTCTTAAAGCTGGGTCTATTGTTCCTTTAGTTAATATTTCAATTAATTAAAAACAATTCCGTATGTTGTAAGGGTATTCTTCAGACAAAGCTTTAACAAATTATTGGAAAATTTTGACAGTAAATAAATACAGCCTACAGAAATAACGGAAGAAACTTCTGGCCAAATAGGATTGTCAGTTTTATGAGTCTTTACAAAAGTATACGCGTGACAAATATTTGGAGCTATAATATATTATACTCTTTATGTATACTCTATAATGAATTATACTCTTTACCTGAATGTAGGTTTTACTTCTCTAACGATTCTATATGTCGAAATATTCTGGAGAATTTAGTAATAGGAGTTTTACATAACTCATATTTCGATCTATCAGAAATGTCTGCCTGAATTTTGGTATAATAAATGACTTAAGCAACAGCCGCATATGACCTTCCTTTATCACACTCATTTTTTTTCAAATAAGGGTAACGTTTTAAAATGTCTCTGAAAACATCAAATAGTGTTATTATCTGATCATTTCTATTGAATTTTAGGATACTCCTAGTGAATTCCATATCCAATCAGAACACCATCTCAAGCCATTATGTAAATATTCAGAAACTTTAAACATATAACTTCCAAAATCTCTAATAAAATTAAATACATTATTTTTGTCTCTCTTACGTAATCTTTCGTACTCTATTTTTAAATACTTTTCTAGGCGCTTTGAAACTGAATTTCTTACTTGGTCGCTTTGATGAATTTTTTCTCAGCATCTTTCTTTGACATCTCTGCAGTCTAGTAGTTTGAGCCTCTGTTGGTGGCCATGCTCATGCTACACAACCTCACGTGCAGTGCCAACTGACTCCGTTGACGCCTTCTGATAAAGGATTTTGTTGTGTGAAAAGATAATTTGGGGCGAAGAATTTGAATTATTTAATAAATTACAGTTCGAAACTGTTATGTTCAGGAAAAGATGTTCGACTAAACATAACTTTATTCCAATTAACTTTGTACATTTCATAACATGTACATAAAACTCTTTATGCAACTCAAATGCCTTTCCCAATCTCTGCATATTTCTTTGCCATCTCTGCAGTCTAGTAGTTTGAGCCTCTGTTGGTGACCAAACAATCTCCCAACATCAGTCACATACAGTTTTTACTGTTGTGACTGAATGTTACTGTTTTTACTGAATAAATCTAAACCTAAATCATCTTAACGGCGTGACGCTTCACTCGTCACGCCAGGCCGTCACCTCCGGCTGTGTAGCGCGGAAATCCCGGGCTGCAGCTTCCCGTGCTCGGCCGTCATCTCCGGCTGTCGGATTCAACAAAGGCCACGGCCCCAGTTGGTCTGTTTTCCGGCGTGGGTGGGCAACTTTCTCACTCACACAAAAAAGTAGTCGCTTCCTGGCTCTGTCTGTGCGTGGGCGTCCCTAGGCCCGCAGCTCCCGGTATCTCGCGTCGCCTCGCTGAGGGCGACCTCGCAGCGTCCTTCCCGTCGCCTTCTGGGCTGGCCGGGCTCCGTCTCGTCTCCCAAGTACGGCGTGAGCTGCCGAACTCCCCGCTGCCTTCTTTCTTCTCTCTCTCTCTCTCTCTCTCTCTCTCTCTCTCTCTCTCTTTCTCTCTCTCTTTCTCTCTCTCTCTTTCTCTCTCTCTCTTTCTCTCTCTCTTTCTCTCTCTCTCTTTCTCTCTCTCTTTCTCTCTCTTTCTCTCTCTCTTTCTCTCTCTCTTTCTCTCTCTCTTTCTCTCTCTCTTTCTATCTCTCTCTCTCTTTTTTTTAGTGGCGGTAATATCCCTTTTGCAATCCACTTATTCGAAAGAAGATCAATTATGTCTTTAACCTTTTCAATCCCAATTTTTTTAAGTAACGAAAAGTATTTAGTTATTTTCGAGTCGCAATAGCAATGTGTTAAATATAGATGACTACTTTTTCAAATATGCTGTAATGATTTTTAACATCATACACTAGGACACGATTTTTAATACCATAAGGCAACATTCGGATTTGAGTGTTAATCTGTGGGTAACTCTCTGTTGAGTAAACAAATACGACAAGAACGTAATTTATTTTCACAAATTAGTACAAGCAATTCAAATGACTGTTTAAATACTTATCAGTTCCTTGATACAGAGAAACGTAAGAACAACATTATATTCAATGCCCGCACCATTATCCACTAAAATACTATATTTTGAAATCGTACATAAAATACAAGTTTGAATCGTCGCCTGTCAATGTAGTTAACTGTACTTGCATTTGTTTTTCTTTCATAAGTCAAATATAAATTTACACTCTAAATGTGTTTATTGCATTCTTCTGTGAAAACAAACAAACACTAAAATATTAAAGTCTTGAAAACGTTTCAATGAATTTTTCTTTGCAGAAATACTTATGAAGCAAACCAGTGTCAAACTAGTGGAGCTACAGAATGGCACATACTTTCTTACAGTAGTTTGTTTTCTACAATAGTCTCAATTAGCTCTTTGGTATTGCCCCCCTCGTCACAGCTGCTACTTATTGGTACCAAAGCATCTTTTTCTCAATTTTTCCGCCCTCTAATAGTAGAGAAATATTGAAATATGTTTTCAGAAAATATCACAGAAAAATGAAACATATTCCTAATAGTAAGTTTCATAAAAAAATTGCAGCCATTCTTGAAAAAATGTCATTTGAGCGTTTCTGAAAATGCTCAATTTTGAGTTCCTTTGTACAGATACATTTTGAGTTTCCGAGAAACTTCGAAAGAAATCATTTTAAACAATTGTACTAGCAAATAAAAAAACGCTCTTAATGCAAATATTAACATGAGTAATGTATAAAGAAAATTACATTTGTGTAATTTTTGAAAAATCTAAATCACACATCAAAATGAGTATGTCATGTTACTCAGCGGATGTTGCATTACCCACACAAAAGGCTAAAGATAAAAATTGAAACATTTTTTAGTAGAGTCTGTTTTAGATAATATTAAAATGTTACCCATATTTATCTTAAACTTACACGAAAACTATTTTGAAAAATGTGTCTTCGTTTAAAAATAAAACTTTGAAGGACAGATTTTATTCACAGGAAAAATATGACTATTCAGTACTGTCAAGAGAAAATTTAAATCTTTTATAATTTTCGAACATTCAAATATTTCACCGAAATTGTGATGTCTATTAAAGTGTTATTCCAGAAATAGTCATACTAAATACAACTCTTGCATTGTAAATATACATTCAATGCACTCGTGGTGTTTATTATCATAAATCTCTCTTCCTTATCGGATAGGTTTTGGAGAAATACATTTATGTTAATATCAATCATGATTATGTTATTATCATTCGCCTTCTATTCTCGGGTCTACGTCAATTTTTTTATTGTGAATGAACCTTAATGATTTAATACATTACGCTACGAAACTTATTTATAAATTCTCAAAAATTAATCAAAAGGCTAGTTCATTCCCCATGTGATTTATTTTCCCCATGCGATGAAATTTAGGTAATGGCGATTTCTTTTGTGTGTTCAACAGAAGGAATACCAGAGAGAAAATGATATAAAGTTCAGTGAAGATGGTACAAGGTCTTACATATGAAAAGTAGTACGTGCAAATCAATCCTACGATAAAGGATATATCCGTTTGATTCCCTATTTTCTCGTGCATTTTGTTGAAAATAACTTCATGAACTTGGATGGACGGTGCGCATCTGTCTTGCAACGCCAGTGCCGTTCGCACAGCGGCACATTTCCCCGCATGCGCATGCGCAGCTGCGCAAAACGCTGTGCGCCCGAGTGGACGCGCCACCGCTCCGCGCAGAAGGTGACGGCAGCTGCGCACAGGCACGAGACCAGCAGCTGCAGATGCGGCAGCACATCTGCCACGCTCAGCGGCCTTGGCCCGTCCCCGCTGGGAAAGACACACATTATTAAAGCGGAGAAGCCATTTCGAAAATCGTGCTTGAACGCTTAAAACTTTTATTCTTTAGGATCACGTGTGAGTTATGATTTTGTTATGATCAGGGTTCGGATTTTGATGACATGTCATCTTCTCATTGGTGCATTCTAGACGTAGCTAGCTTGTAAATAAATGGGTATTACGACATGTAGGTGGTAGAAATGTATAGTTTTGGGGGTCATTGTCATTTTTTACCATCTTTCAATTTTTAAGTATTTTTTTGATCTTTTACGCATTTTATTTCCTTTTCGTGTTTTAGTTGTGAATGTTTCATAAATTTACAAAGACTAACTAAAAGAAAGTTTTTATTGTATCATCAGTTCATGCGAAATTCACTACTAAAATTACCCGGATCGGTAACATCTTCGACCTTTCAAAACTGACGTTTGGAAGATCGGAGCTAAGGATTACGTTTCCTCCTAAAATAAAAGAGTTTATATCAAATATAATTTTATGTATTTAAAATTGTAAAATTCATTGAAAAAATCAACATTCTCAAAGAGTTGAGTATTTTTTTAAGTAGGTAATTTTCCCTTTATTTTAATTGTTTTACAGGTAATTTTCCTCTTATTTTAAACTCATTTTCAAAGATTGTTTAGGTCATCAGAATGTGATCCCTGTTATGATATATGGACACAAGCTTTATGGCCTTACCTTAGGGTAATAAGTCGGGGATGATTTTAATGTGGAAATGATTACGTAGATTTGACATGGTGGAGCAATGGTGGAATGGGGGGACAAAAAAGGGAGAATCCGGTGACAACTTACTGCGAGCCCGCTTTGTCTATGACAATCTCCTCATTCGAATTCGATCGACATGGATATGAATGCAACCCGCAACACACTGCGGGATTTTGAATGTATATCGTTAAATAACACTTAAATGAAGCGTTCTAGGGCATTAAAAACTAAAATAATGAGGCCAAAAGCCTCAATGAAACGTTTCTCACATTGTAATATTCAGGATGATACTTAAACATTCTCTTACATTTCTGCTGGTCCGGTGCATCTCGATATTACCCCACCTGCTCAGAGACGTGCAGAATCTGCAACTAAATGTGTATGAGAGGGAGAGAGAGACAGAGAGAAATAGAGGGAGAAACGGAGAGAGGGAGAGACGAAGAGAGAGAGAGAGAGATGGAGAGACGAAGAGAGAGAGAGTTGGAGAGGCGAAGTGAGAGGGAGAGCCTAAGACAGAGGGAGAGACGGAGAGACCGTGAGAGAGGCAGAGGGAATGAGAAATAGGGAGATGAGGTCAGAACAACCTCTGTCGAGCTCCCCTAATTTATTGATATCTGCGCATAAGCTCTAAGTGGCCAAACTAGAAAATGGGCAAATGATGTTATTTGTAGGTGATTAACGGCTGTATAAATGATAATGGGGCAGTGGTGGAATGATAGGGGCGGAAAGGGTGTTCCTTGAGATGATCAGAATCAGATCCACTGTGTTCACGACAAACTCCGCATGTGTCGACTGGGATTTGAACTCCGGTCCCAGCCTTGAAAAATAACAGTTCGGTTGCCCTCCATTATCGAGTCTCACGAGTGATGCTTGCACACTGCTATTGCTCTAGGCATCCTATGATTCATTATCACCATTCAACTGCCAAATTCAAGCCTGTGCCCGAGATTGCTAAGCATGAGGGTTGTAGCGCGCGGTGAAGAGAATTGTGGGTGTGATTCCTGGGCGTTATGCCAAGGCTGACTTTCTCACCTTCCATGGTTCATTTTTTCCAACAATATCTTTTCGTTATGCAAGGGGATGCCAAGTCCGTCGAGGCGTTGCAGAGGCGTGCGTGTAAGACATTGGCACGTAGCATGGGATGTTGCTTTTCCTGATTCGCCTTGTATTCTGGTATGGTGGGCCAGACCCATTCATGACGAATCCTTCTCGCCCTGTCAAATACCTGCTATTCGATATCGGCTATCTCAGATGAGATGGCTATATGGCCTGGGCATTCATGATTGCGATCAGCTCTCCATAATCATGAAACGAAAGAGGGGGATGGACCTATGGGTTACCTCCGAAAGTCGATGTGTAGACGTAAGTTTCAAGCCGACATTAAGTAGAATAGTACACGCAGAAGAAGGGAGATTGACCTTAGCACCTGCAACTCGCAAAGTAGGGTGACTTGCGGGATGTCGAGGAGGACAGGGGACTAGCGAGCAAGATAGACTGAAATCATAAATTTCAAGGACCTCCAGTCCCGTCTCTTTGCGCTTTATTCTGTCATTAAAATTACTGTGGCTTTGCAAACCTCCAGTCGTCTGGGTCGTCTTCGTAAATCAGATAGGGCATCTGATTCCGAACCGCGAGGCCGAAGGATCGGTTGAAGTCGTCCCGCCACTTCTTCATCAAGCCTCCTTGCACCAGGCGGAGGTTCAGGGCGATCACCGCCTCCGTCCACGGCCAGTTCCTGCGCAAAGCACCACGCGTCACGCCGACGGCACGCAGGAGTTCGCGAAAATGATACTCTACATCCCAAGATTAGGACCGGGAGAAGCGGCCCAGGGCATTATATAAAGTCCCTGCAGTGCCTCTGACCGGGTGGTTCTACGTTTGAGTCAGTTACGACAGTGGTAGGATTTTCGACAATACTAGCTTGTCTGCCAGGTCGAATTCAGTCGCTATCCGGAGGAGAATTCCCGCCGCCGCCTGCTCTGATCGGTAGTTTTCCGTGGTTTCGCCGCTCATCACCAAGCGAATGCCGGAGCAGATCCCTAACAAACCGGCCACGAACCGCGCGCGATCTTTCCTTCATCTTCCTTGTGCTATCCTCATCCCTTACTTACACACACATTAACATGCACTACACTGCCATGTATGCCGGGAGACTGGTCTGGTGCTTAGAGCTTGTTCCGGCTTGGGCGGTGCCCCACTGGTGGGAGATTCCTGGGTAGGGAAAATCCCACTAGCCGTCGGTAGTTAGGGGTCGGATCTCGCCATTTAGTGGGAAAAATCACCACCAACTCCCGAGTATCGAAACATGCAATACACTTACGAGACTAATGACCTTAGCCGTGGACGCTCCCAGAATCACTAACAATCAGCAAGATTAGGAATTGTTCTCGGCGATTTAAAAGAAAGTTTAGTTTTGTAATATCTCATTGTATTAATAAATGCTTTTTCATAAGACATGTTACTTCAATAGAGAATTATGAACCGATGTAGTTACGCCGAGTTTGATAATCAGTCATGAATTCCAATAAGATATTACAATAAGAATCCCGAAAAACGTTTTAATCACTTGGTAAAAGTCCAACTAGTGATGCTACAGAGTAGCACACACTTTTCCGTAATAGTTAGCTGTCTTATCTCTTTTGTATGGGATTGCTTTTCGGATTTTTAATATCGACCTATTGAGATGAAATTTCATTTTTGAGTAAATAGATCCAATGGAAAAAATTAAGGGGGTGAGCCAAAAAATGTTGTTGTTTTTTTTTTGATTTTCCTAATCCATGCTTTTCTTATCACAAAATCTTCGTGACTTTTCCAGCATAATTTACTGTGTTTTTCTAGCTTTTATTACTGTAAATTAATGTGTGATAAAAATGTATTCAAATGATTCCTCATAAAAGTCTCGAAAACCGAAATATTTTAGATAAAAATGTGCTTCAAAATGCGTACTTTCAGAAACGATCAAATGACACATTCTCGAAAACGGCTCAAAATTTTTAAAATGTCCATATACAACGAAGTTTAACCCTTCTATTATATATGGAGTTACATTTCAGTTCTACAATTAGGAGGCGACGAAAATGTGAAAAAATGTGGTTTGGGCAGCCTTAGATGGCAGCTGAGAAGAGAATGCGGCAAAGCGGAAAATTTAGCCTAGGACAAACAAATTAGAAAACTAACTAGTACGAGAAAGTCTATACCACTCTGAAGCACATCTTTTTCGTCTACTTACGGATATACCGAGAATTATACAGTGTAGAGAAAGTTATGTAATGCCGCGGAAAATCAGTTTATCGAGATTTCAACGGAAATAATGTTTTTGCGGTCCCCCGAAACCGAAAAGATTTTTTTTTTCAAAACGTCCGTTAGTCCGTCTGTCCTGTTGTAGCTCGTCAGTGCGTCCGCCCGTCAGTCCGTCCACCTGTGAACAACAATAAGGCCTAAATTATTCGTAGTATTTTTTTCCCAAAATGAATACTTTTAAACATATATTTTCGAAACTTTTTCTTTAAATATACTCCTCGTATGTATCAAAGGGTGAAAAACAAAGTGGATATAGTTCCATTTCCGTCGAACTTTGTATTTCCAAAATTTGCAAAATGTTATCTTTTCCAAACTATAAATTTAAAAACAGATATTTTTGCCTAAAAATCCGTACTAAAAATTCAAAAGTTAAAATTTCTTACACAATTTTATGAAAAAACGCGTAATTTTGTGTATTTTTTGCATGAAATTTATTCAATTAAAAAAATGACGCAGGTCTCATGTTCGTTGAATTTTCTGAATTTTCGAAAATTGCAAATTTAGAAATAGTACGAGGAAGTATGTGCTGTTTGTGGCACCACCAGTCATACGCTTAAGCATGACTATTTCATTTGATATTGAACACGGATATTTTTCAGGCTTCTATTTAGCAAAGGAAACTAGTGGTGCTACATTAAGCTACGTACTTTCTCGTTCTACTTAGTTTTCTAATTTCTTTGTTTTGAGCCACATTTTCGGTCTTGCACCTTCCTCTTTCCAGCTATCAGCTTTCGCCACCCAAAATAGTTTTTTTTTAAATTTTCTAAATTTTTCGGTCCTTTAATGGTAGAACTGAAACATTACTATAAGAATATTTAAAAAAAGGTAATATCTCGTCCTATATGATAACGATCTTAAAACTTTTGGAACAGATTTTGAGAAAATGTTTAAGAGCTTCTGTAAGTGCGAAATGTGAAGCTCTGTTTCATGGAAAACTTTTGAGTTTCCGAAAACGTTTATTGAAAATCATTTAAAGCACTTGTACTCACAAATACAATAATATACACAAATTTTTGGTAGTATAAATATTAATGTGAGAGATGTTTCAATAGAAATAAATTTGTGTGAGTTATTAAAAATGAAAAGCATGTATCATAGTGACATTGATATCATACTATTTAGTACATTTAGTACTATCCGTTCAAAAACTTTAAAGAAAAAATTGGAGCCGTTTTCGGGATAATGGCTTTTCAGTGATTCTAAAATTGAGCAATTTTTATTTTATTTTCATAGAAAATTTTTTAGACTTCCAGACTATTCATGAGACATAATTTGAAGTACATGTACTCATAATCATAAATACAACAATGTGTACAAATTGCCGCTAATGTAGATATTAATGACATAAGAGAAATGTCAAAGAAATAATTTTTGGAAAAGCAAAAGCATACAGCAAAATGGCGTTTTAGTCGTCTTACTCAGAAAAAAATGTACATTTCTTATTAATAGTGAATACAAAGTAACTTACCTCCTGGCACACGAGTGGTGTGGAACAGACGATAACTTTTCGTCCATAGGCCGCGAATGGCTCAATACCTTGTTTTGGATTGCAAACATTGTCCAGAAGGTAGAGCCAAAACTATGAGCAGTGCGTTTATTTTTCATTTCTAACCACCATTCCAGTGAGGTATTTGTATATCTAATATCTAAATTTTGTAATATTTTATTTTTTTTCACAACTCTATGCAGAAAGTACTTCCCAAATCCATACGGTAAAAATAATGGTATTCCAGAACTGGCCAGATGTTCGAAGGTGTCAATTTCAGGATAGTGGTCAGGCTGCACAATGAGATTGTAGAGGCGACCCTGAAATACAAATATAATTTCATTCCGAAGAAAGTAAAACACATAGCATCACAATACTATAGTATTATTTTGCGCTTAACTGTCATATCAGCAGGTTAAATTCTGTTTTCAGTGTCATTTGGTCCAAACTGTCGACATACATAGTTTATTATGCAACAATGAAGAAACAGACATTTGTATCGCTGGCAACATAAATATAAATTACAAAAATTCTGTGGGTTCACAGTAGAAAATAAAAATATTTGAAAATCAAAAAATAAAGTGCATAATATCCTTTATAATGTCTTAAATTGCATGGTAGTATGTTTACACTTCTACGAAATAAAGGCTTTATCCTCTTTTTTATTTTAAGCATTTGATTGCTGGAAAATATCCCTGGAATATTTTCAAACCGTTTTATGGGTAAAGCATTTTCTCTCCTATTTCTTCAAAATATAGAAATTATATTAGTTATTTTTAAATAAATAATATTAGAAATATCATAAACGCAACTTGTGTAATTAGGTTCACACTACTATCTTGAATTGCTAAACCTGCACCATTCTCTTAAACATCATTTACACTATCCAACAACAAAATGTAATAAAGAAACAATGGAGCCTTTTTTTACATTTTAGAAATGTCCCCGGGGCTTCATGTAAAGAAGCCCCTAAACTTAAAATTTCGGTTTTAAATTCAAGGGGTCGTGACATCAGCCCGATCGATTGGGATATATCAATTTTGGAGAAAATCAGCTAAACAGTTTAGCCTCTGCAAAATATGGAAGTCGTGACCCTGCAGGTTCATATTTGATAATCGTCGTGAAGTTGAAGGTGTCCTCACCTGATAGGTGGCAGCAACGACGACGGCGGAGGCGAGCAACGCGGCGGCCAGCTGCAGGCGCTGCGGCGTGGCGCGCACCCTGTCCTGCGGGGCGCCCCCGCACGAGGAGAAGGCGCGCAGCGCGGCGGCGGCGCTGGCGGCCAGCGACTCGCCCGCCACCACGCGCCACGCCAGCGCGTACGCCACCGCCGCCCCCAGCAGCGCGAGCCAGATGCGCGGGGAGAACACGCGCAGCGGCAGCGACCACGTCGGCAGCGGCGACGCGAACGGCACGAGTGCATAAATAAAGGAATCATCTTCGGTGGATGGTATTATATCTAATGTAGATAATTGTGAAATAAATCCATACACGATGTCTGGGAGGAAATCTAAATCTCCAACAGCCAGTTGGTGTAGAAGTTGTTTATATATAGCCAAATCTTCATTCTTAGAAATAGAAAAAAACAAAATGAAGGTTATAATCGTACCATTGTTAAATTAATACCGGGAGGGTCACAGAATCATTTCAGGTCAAATCGCACAAATTTAGACAGAATTTGACCTTGATGTCCCAAATTTTTTGTTTTTTTTTTCTACGACGAATATAACAAAAAAAAGATACATATATTTTACGACATTAAAGAACAGGTAATGCTCTTTCATTTGATTAATTTATTGAAATAATTACATTTTTAAATGAATATTTTTTACTTATTTTCTTTTTCGTTTTAAAATTACTTTCGTAACTCAGCAATTTAAAAACATCACTGTATTCTCTGAAATGTTATACGTAAGTGTAACAAGTTCCAAAGTATATTTTCGTTAATAAGTAGACACAATTTACAACGAGCCGGATATACAAACATATAACCATAATTGCTGAATACATTTAAATTAAAAAGTATCAAACAGATTCAACTCAATATAAATAATAATAAATATAAATATAATATTCATAATAAAATATAAATATAATAAATGAACAAAGTATTTACACGAATAAGACTGTATGGTACAGTTAATTAAACTGATATTTATTTTACTACTCGTACACCGTACCGGAAATATTGTTTATTGACAGTTTCGTAAAGAAATGAAGAAAGAAATGATATTCTCTATTCGTAAAGAAATGATATTTTCTTTCTGCCTTCTATTTTTTAAATTTTTTATTTTTATTTCCATAGCACTGTTGCAACAGTGCCCTACCGGCAAAGGCGGCAGGCAATGGGGAACGAGCGGCCAGCGCGTGGAGCGGCAGCCGAGCAGTGAGGCTATGCGGGCACTACGAATAAAGCCGGGCACCGCCACCGGAGCAGCAAGCAGTGTGTGCGAGAAGTCCGGCGTGTGTAAAAATCATTGAAGTTTTCGGATAATGGATGCAGCCTGGCATTGTGTTTGGATATTCTACTGGATCAACTGTCGACTGTGCGACATATCGACATGTGTCGAACTGTCGACAGTGTGCATCTCTTGGTTTAGCGTGATTTTGTTGCTTCGTTCTGGATATTCTACTGTTTGTAAGAAATCTGCCTTTGAGCTGAATAAAACCTGTTGATGCTGTTACATTTTGTTTTTCCTGGATACATCACTGTGGAATTTTAAGTGTATTTTTGTTAATCCCTTCAGCGGTACAGTACTACCCACTTTCTAAAGAACATGAAACTCCTAATATTTTTTAAAATGTATTATGTATTGATTGCATAGTTTCAACGAAACCAATTAGAATAATTCTTTTAATAGACCAGTGTTGCTACGGATAATTATGAAAATGCAGGTGTTAGCGATTGTGGTGCTGCAACGGCTGTTCCGTGAACTTCTGCCTGATGTCGACACGAATCTTTCTGGCCCAATAAGTCCCTCTCTCATTTCTATTCCTTTTGGGATTGCAGTGATATCAATATTGATACCGTGAGCTACCGAATACGATTAATTAGTATTAAAATTCAGTAAAACATCTCAAATAAACTGAAAGTGTAAACAAAATTTCATTAATCGATCATAGAACAAGGCTTACCCCTTCCATGGCGTTTGCAATGGGTTGAAATTGAAGCGTGAAGCCGAGTTTTCTTGTTATCTCCACCAGATGACACCGCAAGACGCCCAATATATGCACCTTCATCCCGTTCACGATGGTAGTCCGGTTGAGGTTTGTCAAGTGCCGTACAACAGGCATGCGAACCACTTTCTGCGCAAACACACGCGCGGGTCACAGGGCCGGATGTACTGGGTTCCCAGATTGGGGAAATTTGGCCCCAAAATGAGTTGCTTTTTTGTTCGTTGCGGGGAAAGAATCGGGAAAGGAAATGACGGGGAAATGTTTTGGGATTTCTTGGGGAAATTATTTTCATCCGGAGTCGAGATAGAAATATTTTCACAGTCATTATTGATTATGGGTCATGATTAGGGGTCACGCAAAGCTAAGTTGTGCGCAGAGTGCAAAGTCGCCCTCCTCAACTGGACGTCTGCGGTGCGACAGTCTGGCGCCTGCAGCCCCAACCCATGGACGGGCGAAGCCGCCATCAACAGGATGCTCGAGTCTTATGCTTTCGAAATTTTGAGACTTTGCAAGCAAGCAAATCCGAATATGGCGGAAATTGAAAAGGTGCAAACCCCTATATTGTTGAAAAGATAGTGCCGATGGAAATAACTGCAATCGCCCAGTTAATCAAGTCGGGTCAACTCGCGGAAGATGCCCGCGATCGCGTTACTCAGAATGTCAACGCAGTTTTTTTCTCATTCCGCTCCTAAATCACCTCAACCAACGCGCAATCAATCAGCACAGTTAGATGAAGTAATTAAATTACTTAAAGGCCTTCAGCTCAATACACAGCAAAACGGCAGTGCTTCGCCTCATCGTGTAAACGGCAGTGCTTCGCCTTATCGTCTTACCGCAAACCGCGCGACAGGATGCGCATTCTCTGATAGGAGTAGCCGTCCCACTTCGCCCGCCTTTCAGCGTGCTTCTAATAGCAACGCTAAGAATTCTTCACGGCAACAACAAAATCGCGTTCGGGAACGAACTCGCGATGGCCGCATAGTCTGCTACAAATGCCGTAAAACAGGGCATTATGCCACAACTTGTCAGAGATTTCGCATCGCCAGAGACAATTCAAAAAACGGGAACGCGCGAGGGGAACAAACTTCCCGAACCCCGGCCCGCGAACGTCGCTTTGGGGTTCGCTTCCAATAATTTCTGTTCGCATTCAAAATAGGAACTTCACGGCTGTTCTTGACACAGGTTCGGCAGTAAATATCCATTCCCATTAAGTTACAACAAGAGTTCAATTTACCTTTAAACACTTCGAGGTTGCGCGCCCGCGCACTTGGCGGTCACAATCTCGCAGTCGAAGGAAGGGTAGAAATTTCTAGGGTGCCGCAAATTTAAAAGAAATGTCGGAGCACTGGATTGGTTGCCTTGCACCCCTGGATCCGAGGGTATCAGGTGTACTTTTTTGGCCCAGCACCCACCGACATTCGACATTCAATATCCCATTGCAGAATCGGGGCTGACGATTCTGTTGGCCGACAAGGAGAAGTTAGTGTTACTCATAATACATTACAACCTAAAAAATTATTAGATCCGGCGTAAAGGTTCATGTACGTGCTCATCGGGGGATGAGTAAGTAGATAAGGGCAAGTATCGGGCTGGTGGTAGCGGTAAGGTTGGCGGTGAAGCCACCGGAGGTGGGCGGAACACGTGGTCGCTGAGATGAGGTAGTGGTTGTATTGGACGGGATAGAAGGGGTTTGTGGTTGTGAAGTGAAACGACGTTGTGCTGGCAAACGTTCAGAGAGAGGAATTTGGGGTGGCAAATGGTCATAAATACAGTGGACCAAACAGAAGATAATTTTTTTTCGTTGCGGGGCATGAATCGGGAAAGCAAATGACGGGGAAATGTTTTGGGATTTCTTGGGGAAATTATTTTCATCCGGAGTCGAGATAGAAATATTGTCACAGTCATTATTGATTATGGGTCATGATTAGGGGTCACGCAAAGCTAAATTGTGCGCAGTGTGCAAAGTCGCCCAAACAGTAGATAATAGGGCAATGCACCAAAAGCATTACGTAAGAAACAAGAATAACTATCCAAAGTGGTAAGTTGCATATATGCTCGTTTGACTGTTGCCACGTAATTTCGAGCTGATTTGCAGAGTGTGCAAAAACCGGATATTGTCCGCTAAGATACGGAGAAAGAAATAAATGGTTGTAAGAAGTCCACACGGCGGGAAATTCATTAACCACCGAGGGTGCAATTTGTCCTGACGCACAGGGAAGACGAGTAGGAAGAAGGGTAATGTTGCCAGAAGTGATTTGACAATCACATCCTGCGCGAACGCGAAGGGTTCCAAGAAATTTTTGTGACGGAAGTTGAAGAGTGTAAGTGGGGCAAGTAATTTGGAGACCATAACTTACGTGAGAAAGAGTATGAAAATCGTTATCAAGCGACTGCGTAATGGGTCCACCAATATGCGTTTGACAAGAAAGAAGACATTGCCGTTGCATTTCTGTATCAGGGCCACCGGACAAAAATAAATTAAAACATTGCAAGCCGGCGTCAGCCGAAGGAGGCGTATTTTGCAACCAACAAAGACTTTTAGTTGAGTCATCGCAACGAAGTAACCTTATAACATGTTCAGTAGGAAAATATGCGATGTCATGAGAAGGGTAAGATAACATACATGTTTGGTTAGATTTCCAAGCAAAAGGAGTTGGATTAAAACGAAGGCCCACATGATGTCCAAGATCCTTATGGATAATTGGAATATATGCGACCAACAGTAAGTGAGTAGAAGTAAATAAACAATCGTAAATGGCCAGCGAGTAATATTGTAAAATATTATTCAGAGGGACTGCCAAACGATAATCAGATTTCTGAAGTGTATTAGACAGATTCCTAAAATGTTGGCATAGTATTGTAGGCGTAATTAACGTAGGATGTAGTATCTTAACCTGACAAGAGCTTAACCAAGCATGATTTGCAACAAAGTTAATAAAGAATGAAGAAATACCACCTGCTTTATCCGAAGCGTAGTCAGAAAAATAAGAGAGGTTGGCTGCAGATAAATTAACCCAATGATTTTCCGAAAAACTCTATCTAATTTCCTGGCCTAATTGTGCGCCATTTAATGTAGTAAATAGACGTCGTATATGATCCTTTAAATTCCGAGATGTGGGAGTGTTAAATGACTCCCAAGATAAAGGTGATTGTTCCCCGAACGACACATGCTTGACTAATCCAAGCCTGTCTAATTCTATAATCCTCCTTCACGAGGATGCAAATTGGGCTAGAGATATTCTTGTATTTTACAGCTAATTCAATATATTTCTTTGGAAATATGGCTATCCAGAAAGCTAATGGATAAGTATCTTCATATGTTTGTATTCCAGGTATACTCAAAAAATCTGCGCCAGCCGTAATAGTAGTAGAAACTGTGGATGGAGTGAGATCTGAATGAAATTCATGTTCTATTGCATGAACACCCGCAAAACTATGACGGAGTGACACTGTGGTGATTAACGCGGTACCCACTATTCCGCGATGCGTCATGCAAATCATCCCAAGTATGGATGTCCCTCCATCATGGGGAGGTTACCATGAGGCGTGCTGGTACGGGAAAGGGGTGGACAGTCCCTTTCCGGCCACCAAGCGATCCTAGGGCGCGACCCTAGCAAATTTTACCGATCTCGAGATCTTCGGCCCAATTTAAAAAAATCACACCTTCGCACCCCACAGCTACTGCCTTTCACTGTGACGCTAACACGACGGCTTATGGGTGCGCCGGCTTCGCTAGGTACGCAGCAGTCGCGGAGACGTTTTTTCCGAATCCTACGCAACTAAGCGGCAACATGAAATAACCCCGAAATAAAAAGCTCTACAAAATAAACAACTTAAGAAGATATTAACCCCTTAACTTAAAAACATCCACGGCAGCTCATTCCCCTTTTCGGCCGAAGAGGAACCCTGCATCTCACGGGAGGCCGGAGCGTGGACGGGCGTCGTGACCTTTTCCTGCCACGCCCGCGCTAGGTACAACTAATCCCAAAAACCACTGTCACTGTACCAGAACCAAACAATATGACCCTGAGTGAGCAGCGAAAATGCAGACCATTACATACCATACCATTCTTGGTGGCCCTCCTGGCACCAACGCCGGTAGATTAATGGAGCGCCTTTCGTGTCCCCTACGTTGGTCACTCTGAACCGACTTATGACACATCATAGACAGGCAGTCCTCCCGCCTACGTGCAGGGAAGTAGGATTACGGGCATACCCTGTATTTCACCCAAGTAGGTCGCGTTACGACGTCCCCTGCACTTTGCAGGCTTAACGCCACTGGCGGTCCTACACCGTTTAGTTGCATCAAATGCCGTCGGCAAAAGGTGCCACCTTTTTCCTTTGACGTGCATTTCACAACAATAGATCTTCCGGCTATATTCGCTTTTCCACTCTTTCCTTAGTGTCCCTCGATGTGATTTTCGTAATCACAGGTCTTCGATTATTTTATGCATGAATGTGTAACGTAGACATTAGGTTTTGAGAATTCATTATTTTAAGTATTATATAGTATTTTTTATTTTTTTGTCTGGTAGTATCCAACGTAACACGTAATCGTCCCATGGACTGTCCTTTATGCGCTATGCCCGTGGCTGAATTTCCAACTTTTGGCGGATTAATTGGATTCTGCATAAATAAAGATTGTATAGACTATGAAAAGAAGCATTACACAGGCGTGGTTCACATATAGAATATGTCTTTTTCGAGTCACGTCGTGTCTTGCCAAATCATTATTTTTGTATTCATTGTAAGAATTTAGCTGTGTCCGAAGAAGGGCTTACACTGTCTGTGACGCCACTTCCAATGGGGACACTTGTGACTTTCCTCCGCAGGACAATGCTTTAGATGTGAAGATATTGCTTCAATAATGCTTTATATTGTTATATTTTATTCTTTACACAGACATAACTTCATGTGATGTGATAATTTTATTTTTTGTGATGCCATTGTCTTCTCTTCCATTTTTTTCTTTTTGTTACCTTTAATGGTTCTTGAGATTAATCTCTACTCTTATGTTACAGCTCGACTAACATCATTTGCACTGTTTATATCTATACATTTTTTTCTAATATATCTCACTTTCAGATCTCTCCTTATTTTTCTTTTCTCTCTGTTTTAATATGCCACTTCCCCAGTCGCGTTTCGCTATTCCTCCCGCTTCTATTTTTTGCCGCATTTGCCGCAAATCCCTCCTCGAAATTCGAGTCGACTCCCATACTTCGCGGAAGTATCGTTATAATCTTCACTGTCCGCTTTTCCTAGAACTTCAAGTCATTTACTACCAACCTTACATTTCCAACCCCCATAGAATCTACCGAAACATCTTTCGCCCCCCTACACACCTTCTTTCTCCCCGTCGGTGTTGCCACTTCAGTTTCGAATATCTACTTTCCTTCCCGCGACAATGTCCGACAGCCTTAAATTCCTCCACCCTTTGCTGTAGTATGTTGCTGGAATCCCCTGATGATCCCCCATCGGACCACAAGGCATCCCCTGATGCCCTCCTGGGAGATGACTAATGAAATTTATTTTCATCTCCTCTCTTTCTCTCTTCTCCCTTTCCTTTTTATTAACACTACATCTGCTTCTTGACATCCCTACTCTGACGTCTTTCTCTACATCTTTTTTTTTCATTGCACCGGTGCATAGCGCAACTTAGCTGCGCACAACTTAACTCTGAAGCTCTGCGGCTCTGTAGCTCTTCGGCTGCTACGTTCTTACTCACTGCTCTGCTCGTCTCCTCTGTTGAGACGTACGGCTCAAGTGGTGCGACCTGCACACCCCGCGTTCTAGTGACGAACGGTCACTCACATCAGATGTACTCAGACACAACGGTAAAGTGGAGAACGACCCAGTGGTCATTGTATTGAAACATGTAAAGCCATAAGCTTCCTCATTAACCATGTGCACATGTAGAACTATTAATAAACTAGGTTAAGTATATGAGTGCGTTTCACTTAAATGTCAAAACCTTAGGAACCGTTATCCTATAGGTTGTAGAAGTCCCAATCCCTCTCAAGCGAGTTGCTCACCATTCCCCTCGTCATAAATCAACAAGCACCACTCACGGTAACACCATTTGGTGACAATATTATTCACTTAATTATTATGAATAAAAATGAAACATTAACCCCTATTCTCTCTCATTTTTATGTATCAAAAAGTGAGAAATAAACGACAAGCATACAGAAAGAAAAACATGAGAAAAACGTAGACACGATATGGTTTCGAGCAGCTTAAAGGACAATTATTTGAATTACATACTTGAAATTAAGGGGACAGCAAATGGAATCGTCAAGGACAACTCATGTCGTTGGCCCATAATTTGGAGAATATTTTTCGTTTTAAATTTGGGGAATTTTTTTCCATTGAACCGGTTATTTATGAAAATTCGGCAGTAGTGGTGGGGGAAAAGCTCGCAAAACATCTGGCAACGCTGCGGCGGCAGATGGTGCACCGCGTTAGGTTATGGAGCACAAACATGGCCATTAACAGAGGCTCAAACTACCAGACTGCAGAGATGTCGAAGAAAGACGCAGTGAGACACTCCCTCAACTCGCGTTGTATATGACGTGACTCGTATGTAGCGACAAGTAAACTGGCGCGGGCTTGTCATGCGATTGGATCCAAAGTGATGGATATTCAATACAACAATATAGTAATCCAAGAGAGGTTTTGCCAATAATAAGGAACTTATCCATAAATTTTATTATGTGTAGTTTGGTAAGTCACTGTATTTATTTTTAAAAAATCAGCATGTTCCTTATTAATTTCATGTGCTTCGGATTTATAGTAATGAAGCGAATATTGACTTTGCAGAAAAAAAAAACTTGTGTACCTGTATTCTAGTTGTTATTCAGGGATTTTGTTCCAGGAAAGGTTCAAATTAACTGACACTACCCAGAACGTATTCAGAAAACGTTCGGAAAATAAATCAAAAGACATTGTAAGTGGGCTACGGCCATTTGCCTTTTATGGTTTGTCCTAAAATAAAATACACTGTAAATGAACTATATTGTATTCAAACTATATATATATATATATATATATATATATATATATATATATATAAGTAGAGAAAAAACGGGCACTGCAGTTGAAAAGCCAGACCAGTCGCAGGCCGCCATGTTGGAGAAAGTGTTGACAATCATTTTGAAAGTGGCATTAAGTGGCAATATGTAACGAAAATTATCGAAGTAGAGAAATTTCTACTTCGATAATTTTTATCAGAATCTGTTATATTTATATTATATATAAAATATATCCAAAGGCTTTCTAACTGTTTTCCAACCACCTATGGTGCATTTTCCGCTCAGTATCTGCCAATGGCAGGGACCAATGGCAGAAGAACTCAGGGAGGTACAGAGAGGCTCTATGGCTCTATTACCCGACAATCTTAAGACAGGTAGAAAAATACACAAATTAAACAACCTTTGAAACAAATAAAATAAAATAATTAATGGATTTTCCCGAGTTTATTTTGCTTTTCCCTACCTTTCGCAGCGTGCTGGGAAATTTGATGAGTTTCCAGCGACGGGGAGTCTGGAAGAGCACCAGTCCGCGCCGTGACTGGTGGTGCTTCAACAAGAGGAGGAAGAGCAGAGCGGCCTTCATAGAGCGTCGGCGGCGGGTTGCTCTATCCTGCGCACCTGCGGGAAGACACGAGGACAACCGTCGCACAGCCTTGGTGGAAAGATGACTGTCCCAAACGGGTGGGCTACTCTGTCGCACCGATTTTTTCTCGTACGCCGCAGCACCAGTGAATTACTGTGAATGACTAATGACAGCTTCAAAGCTGAATGCGCCGTTCGTCCACCATCGAACAAAATCCACGCTTCCACCCTCACCGCTGGACAGAGCAAACCAACTCTATCAAGTGCTTATCAACTCTATCCCCAGTGTGCGTCTATCTATTATTTAGGATAAAAGATTTAAGAAAGAATTTAATTATATAATTATTATAAAAATTATTGCATATCATTTAAGCGAAAAATATTGTCGCCAACCAGAATGTCACTCCGTGTTATAGGAAGTAAATGTTGCATCCAATAGTAAATACCCAAGGAATAAGTGTATGATAACAAGGAATTATATTTATGAATGCGTTCTATGCTGAATGATAGAAGGGGAGTGTATTCTCGAGGTACAGCACGGGTATTACATATTATCCTAACGTATCAACTTTACCTTTCTAAGGACTTATCGACAGATACTAGTTGCTTTTTAACTAAGGAACTAAACAAATACAAAAAACATTGCCATCGAAAGTATCATAAAACACATTTTTCAGATTGCAAAACGGCAAGAAACACCATTTCCGACACTTCTGCTGTTGGGTTGTATGCATAAAAATTAAAATGACTAAACAACCATGTCTTATAAAAAATACAAATATTTAGAATGAGCAATCAGTATGAATACACTCTACAATTCCGAAAAGTTGGGGAGCGGTTTCATAAGAAAGGGTCTGCCACCGGAGAAATTTCAATTTAACTAGCATATAATATACTATCAAGAATGTAGTAATTTTGTAACAAAATAAATAATTTTGTACTGGATTATACACAATTAAAAAACGGGTGCAATTCAATCACTTTATGCGTTAATTTCTGATTTTTTAATTCTCATTTTCAGTCAAAATTCTAAGTTAAAATTTAGGACTATGGACACTTTGGGGTGGTGATTTAGGTATAATAATTTTATTTTTATAATAGTAAAACGAAAAAATTGCAATTTTTTATTTATGAGTGAAATCTCAAATAGATATGCTACTTACCGCTGTTATTTAACCTAAAGTATCTGCAATGTTATATGTTTATGGCTAGAAAAAAAATGAAGCCTGCAACTTTATTTGTTCTTAAGCAATTACTCTAATATATTAGAAAATTCTCCATTCACATCCAATACATTTTTTGATTCAAATATTTTATGTTTAAAAACTTTCAAGGTGAACAATTATTCCTTTGATGCATAGGACAGACCAATCCAGTGCTGTTTTGTTTAAGATTCTACTGCAATTTTGAATCAAAGCAGAGTATTCATAGCGGGCTCCTGACAATCGAGTCGCTGCTCAGCTCGATCATACAATTTTATGGAAATGTCTCTTCTAGTGAAATTGTAACTGAGGCAGTCACTCAGGCCGTTTGAAATGTATGCAGGAATGTTAAAATCACATAAGTCGCAATGTTTAAAACCCGTTTTTAACGCATACGCAAACGGCATTTCTTGGCTGAGAAAACGGAGTATTCGCCACTCCATGCCCGTCACTTGATTCAGAAACTTTTCATTATGCTAAGACATATTTACGAGACTCTTCGGTAAGGACATTTATTCTAATTTGTTTCAAAACGTTTTTCAGAAAAAGTGAGACAAGATGATAACTAACGGATGTCGGCATCTTACCTGCGCCAGACATCGGTCCAAGGAAGAGATGAAAGCCTCTACTCCACAATCCTTATACAAGGTTGTTTGATAACAGATATGAAGTTTTCAATAGTATTTTCATATGAATCAAGATGACTTCTTGTGCGAGATCAAAACGCCGCGGTCTCATTGTAGTCTCTACACAGGGTTTGGGGCGTATGTTCAATCTTTTTATTGATAATCACAATGTTGTGTTCAAAAAAGCGTCAATCTTATGTCATATGATAAGAAGTAAGAAATGTGCGATGTTCATTTCAGTGCGGTTCGTACGAAATGTACATGTTCACTTAAAAAAATAAAAAATTCACAATAGAAGACATTTGTAATAAGAAACAGAATACAAAGAATTTGCCTTCACAATTTTGAGACGGGGCCCCCCGGGGAAGTTAAGTTTTCTCAAATTTTACCGTAAAGATCCAAAGGAAAGAATCGCGCCTCCCGCGAACCTTCGGAAATACATTACGTTTTCTTCAAACATTTTTTCTGCGTCTTTCTCGATGGTACTCAAGAAGTAGCCTGAAAAGTGGATTTCTTTCGAATATCATAAACATGGGGGGAGCATTATCAAACGCATCATCCGGTCGCGGGTCTTCGGCACGAGAGCTCAGCCCACTATCTACAACCACCTTCGCGCGCTTGGCGCGGAGCACGCCCCCCCTCACCCCCCCTGCTATGATCTTGACTTGTTTCCTCAGAGGTTGGTTATGCCCTATTGAGTGGTTGAGGCCACATGTTTTATTTGCTTTTATACTTTGTTATTTGGCTCTCTTACAGATCTACCATCACTGTTATTAATATGCCTAAACATTTTACATTCAATACATGTTTATTGAGTACAATCCAATCAATCTCTCTACCGCTAAAATAATCTAAGGCTAGTCTCTTCTAACATCCCACAATCACAGTTCTACGATCGCACACCGCTCAGCAATCACGATTCCCTTCGGTATTTCAGATGGAGCTTGTGTATGTATCTTGCAGTTTGTGCATGAGTGAACGGTCTTATTGTTGTTGTTGCTATTGTTGCAGCTGCTGATATTTGAGGTGGTTGTGATGTTAATGACGAGTGTTGTGTGTGTGTGTGTGTGAGAGAGAGTGAGAGAGACACAGAGAGAGTGAGAGAGAGAGGGGGGGTCTGTCGATATGCGATGACTTTACAGAGAAAATTGCTGATGAGACAATTAGACCGTTTTGCTAAAATGCTGATGAGACCAAGCTTTTCACACAACTATGCAAGAAATAAACGGCAGTAATCGACTCTTCGGTGGTGCTGTTTTACTACTATCTGTTCCGATAGACATACCTGACATTTCTCACTCCACTTATGCTGATGAGAATAACGCATGTTTGAAACAATCATTTTTATGGAAAAACGTTGAAACACTTCGATTGACTATAAATATGCGAGTACATTTACATAATGATTCGATGGAACAAGTATTTTCAAGTCCATTACTGGATATTGGAAACGGTACAATCAGACTACATCAAAATACGCAATGTATCCAATTGACAGAAAACTTCTGCACTATTGTTCATTCAAAAAATGAACTCATTGAGTGTATTGCATGTAGTAAGTTAATAATGGATGGTTCTAAGCTGAAATATGAGGTACCTCAATATAATATATAATTTTTGTCTAAAATTTGAAGTAAAAAATTTGAATGATTGTATTACATCTTTCTTGTCTTCTTGCAATATTCAAACACATATTCTAAAATGCACCGTGTCGCCGCACTTACGTGTTTGGTGTATTTCTTTGTTGATTTGTATGCATGAAAATAGAATAGAGTTCAACCTCATAAAATATTTTTTCTGTTTGCGTCCTCTATCAACCGCAACATCCGGTCGCAGGGGTGGGGTGAGGGGGGCCCCCGCCCGACCGCTGGACCTTGAGGCCTGCGAGCCCGTTAGTTATCATCTTGTCTCGCTTTTTCTGAAAAACGTTTCGAATCAAATTGAATAAATGTCCTTACCGAAGAGTCTCGTATTGGAGGCAGTTTTGAGAAAATCTTGTTTTTATAATGTTTGTAAATAGCACATATTGCACGCAATATTTCGCGAAATCTACTAAAATTTTCAATAATATGTTCCTGACCTTCCTGAAAGAACTCACTATCTTATTTTGGGCGGAGGTAACAGGGCTGGGGATGGTAATAGGGTTAACGTGAGGGTTCCACCCAACTTTAAAATTGGCAATATCTTAATTATTTTTGGTAAAAACGAAACCCCTGCTGGAACAATCTGGTATAAACGATTTCGGATAGTTCCAATTTTTTTCACTGTTGTGGTGGTGCCAACATCACGTGCATTTGGTTGTTCTGGCACTCGTCTCTTAGCATATTAAACTGGCTTTCTGCGAATGAACACGAAACTTGCTTATAGGAATAGACACATATCTCTGCTCTCAAAATCTGTCGCGCACACAATAATATCTCGCGTATGTATTTCCCAATCGAAATAACAGGCAATAAATTTGTTAGAAATGTTTGGCGATGAAATGTTTAGAAATGTCGCCTCGAGTGATGCTGATTTTTACCACTGTCATATTTATAGTACACCAAATTATCTTGCAAATTTCTCTTTGATGAAATAAATTATTGGGAAATAAATGTAGGAAGGTATTTAAAAAACTCCAGTTATTGCTACTTGATTCATCAATTGAAATATATTATGCGTTGGGTGTTTCATTTTATTTAGGTCTATGAAAGCGTACCTTGTGAAAGAAAAACGGAGTATTCAGAAATAATAATTTATTATTATGTACGCTAAAAATATTCAATTAATAGCAGATAAAATATTCAATAATAATTCTATAATTTGATGTACGCTAAAAATATTCAATTAGTCAGCAGATAAAATTGTTAAAAACAGTTTACAATGAGAGATTGATGAAAAATGAACAAAATGAGAAAGAACAAAAAATGCCAGCTGCACTTTTATATAAATAGGACACTTGATAAAAATGGGTTTTGTCAAGAATGTGTACATTTGAGAGGTAAAGTTTTCACCGAAGATAAGACAAATAAGAGTATTCCTTGTAATAGTAATTATAAAAGTTGTAGGCTGATTATAATTTCGCAAACATGTGTATTATTTGCACACTTTTCGAGATATGGATAAATATTACGTTTTTTGGAAAGCTGTCGCTTCATACGTTGCAAATTAAACATTACTCTTTCAATCTAATAAAGTAAACGTCTAGAAGCACGTTATGACGCATTATTCTGCAGCAATACCATCAAGTAAAAGACTCGTTTGCCGAGGTAAATAGTGTCTATTGCACGGGAGGGAATCTTTCTTGTTAGCAAGTATTGGCAAGAACGGTCTTGTTACTTTTATTCTTAATTCAATGAAGTATAATAAAGAGAGAGAAAGAAGAGACTTCGAACTTCAAGAAAACGTGAACAGATTTTACTTCTCAGACGTATATCACACTGCGTTTTATGAATTGTTTGTTGACGCTAAATGAATAAAATAAATAAAGAAATGTTCTCTGAAGCGGCGAGGGATCTAGTAGAAATAAAAATATAATACAGTAAAATTATTGTTTTGGAGGGCAAATGAGTATACATTTCAAAATCGTTTTGTACTGTTTCATTTTTTAAATAAAATTTATCTAGTTTTCTCATTTTACTACAACTATTACTACTTATAATATATAATAATGCTATTAACAATGACAACAATAATAAAAATATGCATTGAGTAACAATCTCGGGAGAAGAAGAAAATATCTGAGTATCAATGCAGTCAAACCTCAAATGGAATATTCAAATAAATGAATTGATTGTTATAGCGGTCATTGTGCATACATAAATCTTTCAAAATCAGTCAGCCTACACGCAGCTCATGACGAGTATTTGGGGGGGCGAAAGCTTCGGCATAATATTCTAGGAAGACACATCCAGTAATAATAATAATAATAATAATAATAATAATAATAATAATAATAATAATAATAATAATGTGCTGTGTCCCACAACCCAGATAGGACGTGGATTGAAATGGAATATGACAGACACCGAGATATTCCTCTAATGGGTGAACCAATCATCACCGTAGAAATTGTCCAAGCAGCTTTGAACAAAGCACATAACTGGAAGGCATCAGGCAGTGATGGCCTGCACAATTATTGGCTGAAAAAATTTACAAGCACTCACCATCATATAGCTAATATAATTCAATATTTTCTTCACAATCCAGAAAATCTACCTTACTTCCTCACTGAAGGTAGAACATTCATGTTACCAAAGGAGGGTGACACTAAAGACCCCTCGATGTACAGGCCTATAACCTGCCTTCAAACTTTCTACAAACTCATAACATCTTGTGTTTCACAAATGATGATGACACACATTGAGGAACAGAACATCTTAGCAAATGAACAGAAAGGATGTAGACCTGGATCTCAGGGATGCAAGGAGCAACTCATTATAGACTCTGTAATTATGGGGCAAGTGCTTGCAAAACAAAGAAACTTGTACGCATGCTACATAGATTACGCTAAAGCATTCGACACCGTGCCCCATTCTTGGCTCCTTCAATGTTTGGATGTATACAAGGTCCACCCGTTTATCCAAAACTTCCTAAAAACCGCGATGAGTCGATGGAATACAAAACTGTATCTCTCTAATGGAAAACAATACGTCCACACAGATACTATACACATCCGCCGAGGGATTTTCCAGGGTGACTCTTTAAGCCCTTTATTGTTCTGCTTAGCCTTGAAACCCCTGTCTACTCTACTTAATTCAGCTAATTATGGAATCGCTCTGAAAAAGGGGAACTCAACTCTTCTCCGGGTCTCACATCTTCTTTACATGGATGACCTGAAGCTCTATGCAGACACTGAGAGTCATATGCGGCAACTAATAAACGTGACGGAGAAGTTCACTGACGACGTAAAGATGAAATTCGGTTTGGATAAGTGCAGGAGAGTGAATATCATTCGGGGTCATATGCAAGTTATAAATTTGGAAACTGATAATGAACCAAAGATTACATTCATGGAACCCCATGAAACTTACAAATACTTGGGTTTCCAACAGTCACTTCGAATCAAACACACTGTTACTAAGAACATACTAACAACTGAAGTGTGTAAACGATTGCATGGACTCTTAAAAACTCAACTCTCTGCTAGAAACCTTGTGCAGGCCATCAATTCATTTGTTATTCCAGTGCTCACATACTCCTTTGGCGTTATTAAATGGAGCAATACCGACCTCGACAACCTCCAGAGGACAATTCGAACCGCTATGACTCAACACCGAAAACATCATCCCCATTCAAGTACTGAGCGTTTTACCCTTCCAAGGTCGCAAGGAGGGCGAGGTGTTGTAGATCTCATAAATCTACACAGCTCTCAAATTGCTTCACTCAGAAGATACTTCTTGGAACATTGTGGGAGAGTTCAGCAAGCAGTGAGCGCAGTTGATAATAACTATAGTTCTCTGAACTTGAAAAAGCTTGATCCGCCTGTTCAACCAATCATTGAAACGGAAGAGAAGATATCCTTATGGAAAGCGAAGGCACTGCATGGAAGGTCCCCTCACGAGCTGAGTAAACCAGAAGTCGACATCTCTGCGTCGCACGCATGGCTCCAGCACGGGGATCTCTTTCCGGAGACAGAAGCCTTCATGATAGCTATCCAGGACCAAGTGGTACCAACATTGAACTACAGAAAACACATTCTGAGAGATTCTACCATTCATTCCGACTTGTGTAGAAGATGCGAGGCTGCAAGCGAAACTATCCAACACGTGACAAGTGGATGTAGCAGGCACGCACAGTTGGAATACAAAAAGAGACATGATGAAGTGGCGAAGCAGGTCCACCAATTATTGGCATTGAGAACGGGCTTACTCGCCACTTCCGTGCCGTATTATAAATATGTGCCTCAGAATGTGCTTGAAAGTAGTGAGCACACACTCTACTGGGACCGCTCCATTATCACTGACAGACATGTCGGCGGCAATAGACCCGTATAACGTACATTGATAGAAACCATCAGCAGGTTTTCCTTATCGATATATCAATACCCAATACCCACAACATATCGGGAAAATATCAAGAGAAGATCCAGAAGTATACCGATCTCGCCCATGAAGTCGCATCTCAGTGGAACTTCAGTAAAGTGACAACTGTGCCTATAATAATATCAGCTACAGGAGTGATCCCAAAAATGACACTTCGGGCACTGGAGTGTCTTCACTTGGATGCCAGGAATGTATATAATCTGCAAAAGTGTGTAATTTTGAATATATGCCGTATTGTCAGAAGCCATCTGAACCTTCAGTAAAGCAACCACACACCTGGTCATCATTCCTGTGTGTGGTTGACATACCGACCAGTAGATACTGTGAATAATGTATAATAATAATAATAATAATAATAATAATAATAATAATAATAATAATACACAAATCTAGAGTGCAGAAAAATGTATGAATAATAAACAAATACCACTCATGCGATTCCCGCAAGTCTTTCATGGAGCTTGGAATCTTACCTTGCCTATTTAATTACAAATCTGTAGTGTTTGTAGAAATTGACTTATTGAAGGGTGAGAACGTTAATACAGATAACATCTATTTATAATTACAACAAGCATCGTAGGAATCATAAGGTGTCAGTTTCAACAGCTCACCACTAAAAATTTACACACATGTACCTAATTTTACAACACATTGTCAGATTCAATAGTGAAAACATCTCGATCATATTTTTAAGTCTCGTTCTTTTTTGATTGAATGTACTCATCCCCTTTCAGTTATACTATTGAGGTTGATTTTGTTGCGTTTAGAAGTAGGCTAATATTGTACATTGGCAATGTTGCTACTGGAAACTTGATGAAACTTAATCAACATAGAAGATTGTTTCGTTATTTTTCTCAGATTCTTGTGTAATGGCAAATTGTTGATGTTCCTTCTTCCTGCATGTTCAATGTTATTGCAATTTAACATAAAAGTAAACATTTTTTATGATTTTGATTACATTATTAACACTACACTAAATCTTCCCATAAATATAAAAAAAATAATACATTTGATATTGAACATTCTTGTATTCACAATATCAATATTCACAAAGGTGATTACACATTATTTTAAATATTAACTATAATCAATTTTCATACTTATTTTTAATAATTACCTTTGTTCATAATTCAATACTAGTATGTATCTAAAGATAATTCAATTCGTAAATTTTACATGGAAAATAAATAAAAAAAATTGTATTTCATTAAAAAATATAATTAACATTTTAAAAATTCGATTTAAAATTATAAAGGTTCTCGCTTCAGTCGATTGATTCATTTATTAGTCCGGCACGTCAACTGCTAAAGTCTCCATACGTGCAGTGGCGGGGAAGATCTGGCGCCGACCTACGCTTCGGCTTGCCCCAACAAGGTATCTCCCACAAGCGTGACCGAAGAAGGTAAGGAAAAAAATTCTTCACGCGCGATTGCATGTCACGAGAAAGTGCTATGGATCATGATGGTTCTCGGTGAAGTGACTTCCTGTCTGCGCTGTGAGTGCCAAGCTGACGGTTTATTCGTGCGTTATTGCGTCATCCAGAAAACTTTGAACGCTCCCTGCGTTTCCTTCAGCATGGGGGACCACCCTCCTTTAGCATAGACAATGATAATCAATCACCACCACCCCACAACTCATACGGGGCGGAAGGAGTCGGTAAAAGGAGATATCCTGAACCGGAAGACTTTATTCTCACGGTGCACGCTGAAGTGTTAGCTGTCCTCGAAGCTCTCGGCCACCTCCTTCAAGATCCGGTCGGGTAAGCACTGCGACAGCACGTCCCTCGCGTTCGTCAAACCATTCAGTCTCATTGTTGCCCGTTCGAAAATACGGCTCCGGCGTACTCTCCAGCCCACAGTGATAGCGACAGTGACTAAGTTTTGTTTCATCTCCAGCTGACGCATGACCCATCTACAATCTCGAGTTTGTACTCGTTTTGACAATCTAGCATATGTACAGAGGGTTAAAAAGTGTAGTATAACAATATGAAAATACAACTGCATGCAGTCAGGATCTAAGATTGTTGTGTGTGTGTGCATTCTAAACATTTGCGTCTTTGATCTGTATTTTTTGTTATCTTCAATCTTATTTCCATTCTTTGAATGAAATTTAATGAGTTTAATTTTTATTCATTTGATTTCATTAAAAAAGAAACATTCTTTCAATTGCACTGATTTTTCATTTGTTTTTTTCCGTCACCGCCTTGTAAGGTTTCCTTTTTTCCTTTTTTCCCAGTCCAATTTTTTAAACTCATTCTAGTATGAACTTATATATAGTGGGCATTCAAAATGCGCGCGCGCCGCCGCCTTCCGACGTCGCTCATAGATCGCGCCACCGCCAACTCCTCTCGTTCCCCGAATCGCTCCAGAGAGCGCGCGCGCACGCGTATTATCTCTATGCTCATGAGCGCTAATGAGTGCGGCCGCGATAAAAGCAGCCAGCGCGGCGCCCGCCGCTCTTATCAACCACAACATCCGACCTCCGCCGTTGCCGCCAGCGCGCACCCGCTATCACCCACCCGACCGCCGCCGGCCCCTGCCGCGTGTTATCAGCACCCCAAACCAGACAGCCGCGCGCGGGCGGTATCAGCCACAACATCCGGTTGCTGGCCTTGCGGTTCAAATCGGCTCCAGGCAGCATTTTGGAAACCCCAGCCTCACAGCCTCCGTCGCTGCCGCCCTTCGCCACCAGAGCGTGCCACCATCAGCCTTCGCTGCCAGTCTTCGCCACCAGAGTCGCAAGGGGCGGGGGGCGTTGACCCCGGCTGCTTCGGCGGAGGGCGTTCGGGTCCGTTGGCTAACTGGAAGCAGCTGACAATCTACGTCAAGGAACTTTGTACGAAAGAAATGAGTATTTGGTCAACAGAGAAGAAATTCGCGGGCTTTTTGAGAAAAATTAAGGCTATCTCCGAAGCGCCAAGTTTGAAATGTATATTCCTTTCCTCTGAAACGCCTTCAAAGTCCATCAAAAATGCCCTATTAACCTTTTCGCTGCTACGTTCTCCGCCGGTACGCACAGCGAGGATTACGGCCCATTTCCTGGTGGCCCTTCTACCTGCGCTGAGTCAGTGGAATGTCCTACCTTTCCCTGTGCTGAATAAGATTCGGGCGCTCCAGACTGGTCTGCGCCTCGCAGCCACAGTGAAAGGAAAATACATTTCCCATCCTTCTTTTTGATTCGGGTTTTGGACCGACACTGGCGAAGTTAAAAATGTTTTTTTTTTATTAGTACTATTTTCATAATTTTTTTGTTTAAATTTTTCTTTTTTTATCTTTGGCTTTGGACCGACACCGGCGAAGTTAAAAGTATATTTTTTTGGTTTTTAGAACTATTTTTTGTTTAAATTTTTTTCTTCTTATCTTAGGACAAGATTTTTAATTTATTTTATAATAATTTTCCTGCAATTTAATTGACTTTAATATTTCTTTTTTGTGTGAAATATTTCAAAGCACGGAGCAGAACATAAAGGAACATTGCATGCTTTGCATTCGTACTTAGTTTCTCGACGCTTGTTTTGTTTAGCACAAACAACACATCTTCGCCTTGGTGACTTCTTCTTAGACTGATCACCGGGTATCAGATTTGGAAAATGCCTTCCTGTAAATCTAAGGACATTTTCGTCTTCTGAGCGCCTTCCTCTGCCAGCTTTCGCGACGTCATTCTTGTCGAACGAATGAAACGTACACTGGTTGCGAAACTAAAATACTGAGCACACTCGCAATGAAAAAATTCAGAAAAATGCAATGTTGAATGCAGATAACAATTCAAAATCCATCAATTAGTAACAAAATGCACCACAACTCTAAAGAACAAACCAAAACATAAACCCAAGACTAATAACAGATGTCCAATTCAAAACTACATGAAATGAACTGTTCAAACTGCAGGAGCTGAGTGAGGTCTCAAGAGGAAGATCTCGGTTAAATAGCAAACAGACATTGTGTTACACAGAACTGGAAACAATACTGCACAAAATAAAATAATTTCAATGGAAGCGCTTCCGCGAGCCGCCTTCACATTAGGTATATTTGAAAAACCCGGAATTATCCACCTTTTCCTTTCTGTAGAAAGGAAATTCACTAGAAAGAAGCGATTAGGCAGTGCGCGCCATAAGACGTCCGGAGGCCCCCAGAAACGGCCCGGCGCCGCGCCTATAGACGTCCAGAGGCTCCCAGAAACAGCCCGGCGCCGCGCCTATAGACGTCCAGAGCAGCGAAAGGGTTAAAAAACAAGGCGCCAAATTTGAAGCAATTTGGTGGTAAAATGTGCCAACAATTTAAGACCCGTAAAATGATCTAACGGACTCTCAACTAATGCAAATATAATCACTTTGTCATCAACAAATGTATCAGCAAAACATGGAGCTACAAAAGATGCACCCCAATCCACATGGACAACATCACATCTCAACAGCTGCAGAACACTAGCTGCAAAATGGAACGTCCTCCGACGGAAATATTAATTTTGATTCAACAGTAGGTGATGTTGATCAACTCTTCAGACAAATACATTCATGAATGCTTCTTCACTTATAGTTCATTCTTCCAAGAGACAGCGTAGTAACAGTGACTCAAATACGTCGGCAAAAAAAAGTCAAGATCAAAGTGAATATTAGCCTTAGTTAATATTAGCGCCTTAAGCCTTAAGTTAATATTAGCGCCTTAGAAAATCTCCACGACAAAGAAGTAAATAAAACGATCTCCCAGTTTTTGTGTATAATATTAATAATCTCACCAAAATTCACAATCTGTTGAAAAGAACCCTAAAAGTAAATTTTCTACCGACTTAAAATTTGACTTGGTTAAAATTTAAAAGGAAAACAGTGAAAACCACGACTGTTAATGATTACCTCTATTATTATTATTATTATTATTATTATTATTATTATTATTATTATTATTAGCCAACTAAGATCACATTAAGGGCACGGGCCTCCTGTCTTTTGCAAGGAATGCTGAATGAAGTGGTAGGGTGGTGATGGGTGAAAGGACTAGAATGATGATGAGAGGAGGCAGATGGGATGGTGGAAGGTGATCGTGGCATTTTTGATCCATCCCAGCCTTATGACTGAGAAACGACGAAAACCTCTATCAGAATGGCCAGCCCGGGGATCGAACCCGGAAATCCCGATGGCGAAGACAGCGCGCTACGCACTGAGTCACTAAGTACAGTAGTACCTAAGTACTAACAAATCTTTCCATACATGAGCGGGCCCGTTATTAAAGCATAAAAAGCGGACAATTAAAGCATAATAAAACTCAACCAGGAACATAACTTTTAAATTTATTTTGTGAATAACCAGTAGACCACTCGAGTTGCTATGTATTCATTCATTGCAACCGTGTATGAGAGACTTACCTTCGCCCAACCCGTGGGCAAGCATTAGGCGCATTGTGTGATGCACATTCATTTACAATTTCTCGCCCCTTCCCATCCCAACCCTAAAAGTGCTAGACGCATGTTGCCCCTACAAGGTTCTTTTATTGGGAAGTCATACGTAAACCCCAAAAGTGCTCTAAGTGTTCTAAAGTAATGCTGAGACATAGTCATGCACTTATCGTATTTCAAATATTTTGGCGCAAACCTAAAGCCTAAAAGGTAAAAACTATCAACCGTTCCTGAGTTCAGTATTTATTCTATTTAAAAACATTTTGAATGGAGTTATTCATCATATGCTGTCACTTTGCTTACCTAGTTCACTCGGCGGTGTAGTGTTCACTATAACGCCTTCAGGAAAACTTTTACTTCTTTGGTATTGCTTGCTCTTGTCTTGGTAGGTTCGTTCGTTTTCTGTTTGAAAGTAATCTCGTTGACATTGATTACTTTCACTGTGTAGGTACTGCCCACGACCTGGACTAGATTTCTTTTCTTTTATTTTAATTCCATTATAACGCCCAACATAAGGTCGTAATTGTTTACATTGATGTTTCTTTGCCATTTTTTGACAGAGTTCGTGTTTAATTTGTCTATTTGTGATGCTCTGCGTTCGTTGCGGACTCTTTGGACCTTCAAAAATACTCAACACGACCGGTGCAGTAGAGCTGAATTGCATGTTTCTTTTCAATCCGTCTGTCATCATCTGCAAATAACAAAAACATTACAACAAATAACTTAACATTAAGACAACGCATGTAATTTGCTTCACAAAACATATGGAACACTACAAAAGAAATGAAAAGACGTTGCTCACGGTTACGGTGTAATACTTGTTTCTATGGCTCTACAACGTTTTGTGAATTTTGACATGAGCGACCTAATCTGTGTTGCCGCAGTTTGTTCTCCATCAATGGTTCATACGGGAATAAGCGCCCAGCTCTGAGAGGATGGGAGGAGTATTAAGACTGGATATAAAGCAGCGCGTCCGATCCGCGATCCAATCTTAAACTTATATTCAGTGTTCGTGGAATTTATTGGGAGAATCCACGGCAAAAAGAGATTGGAACGAGACGGAACTTCAAATTTTTCAATATAAAATGCGAATAATATTATACCGGACTTTATTTTTCTGTGATATCTAAAATCTAAGTCTTCACGTCTTTTATAACTGTAATATTTAGTTAGTTAATGCCTGGCTGAAATTGCTGAATTTTAAAATGTAATCGCTATTATCGAATATAATAGCGGGAGAGGAATTATTTATTGACATAGGTATTCCCTACATCATGTAACGTACTTTTCGAGGTAAGATTTGTGGGTTGACCAAAATGGACCGGCAAAGGTGGCTCAGGGCATCTACTTATGTCACTGCAGTGTCTCTGAACGGGAGGTAAAATTTGGAGCGGTTTTTGAGAAAAATATTCTGAAAAATTGCATCAATTTCAGACACAAATTACGCAAAATATACTCTTTTACTCAAAAAATTGAATAAATTTTTTTAAAGAGCTTATTTTTATAACAGACTGCATTTTTTGAAAATAAGCAGAGTTTGCCGAAGATGGGACTAGCACCATATTATTTCTCTTTCTTTGATACATACTAGAAGAAAATTTAAAGAACAGATTTTGAGTGGTTTGGAAAATTTAAAGAACAGATTTGGAGAATAAAATTAGAAATTCCATAAATTTCAAGCACGAATTACGCGAAATCTACTCATTTTTTCCAAAAATTTGTACATGACCTTCTTTAAAGAGCTGATTTGTTTACAACTGACTTTGTCCTTGACAAAAATCTCTATCTTCAATCCTGTAGTTTTGAAATTGTACCTTTTTGAAATTTTTGAAAATAGAAGGAGTTCGCCGAAAATGGGTCCAGAGGGTATTTTTTTACCGTCCCTTGAACGAAAGCGACGCACTTGATAATGGTGAGGATGAATGAAATAAATTCGAAATACGAAGGCGGAGTCGATAAACACAGTGTCGAACTCGTAATCGAATACGATGCTGAAGACGAAGTCGTAGACGAACACGAGACAGATGAAAGCAAAGACGACGAGCACGATGAAAACGAAGATAATGAAGATGCTGTCTGTGGTCATTAATAGTGGGCGGATTTTAATGAATTTTTTTTTTCTTCTCTTCACTTTATAAGAATTCCTTTTAGTATAGACGATAATTTTATGTTATGACAAAAGGAAATGACCCATTTTTACAGTGTTTTGCATTTTTGGTCGATTTCGACTAATAAATCATTTTTTACTTTTCCTGTCATTTTTAAAGCATTTTCGCTAATTTAATAGATTTCAATATCATTTAAATGGCACTTGCTTCAAATAATATTTACGAGAAAGAATCATAAAAAGGAAAGTAATATTAATTTTAATAATGATATTTAATTTATAATTGGACTGTATCTAATGTATATTTGGACTCTAAACATTCTCTAACAAGTATCGTATCTCAGCTTCTTGGTTCATGTCGATCAGATTTATCCATCCAGTTTCCTTGATCCTTTGAGCAAATTCTGAGTTGGCACCTTGTTTTGCTTTTGGACATGAATGTAACTTCTTTATCTCTGCACATCTTCTAACGTTCAGTGGGAAACACAGTCATTCAAACTATCGTTCCCCATGTTGTCGCAGCAGGAAGTAAAGTATATTTCTTCACGAAGAAGATAAGGGGCAATAACTCAATTCTATAGCTGATATGCCTTTGCAAATAGATTTTATTAAATCAGAGCGAATATTTTGTTAACAATTATTGTCGAAAACGCTCAATTCTTTTTGTATTCAATTTCAACTTGTAAATGTCTTAGACAAGTGATCCCATAATCCAGAAAACAAAATACACTTCTTCCCCTAGCAAGTCACACACAGTTTCTGTTTTTGGCGTAAAATAAATAAACTTAAGAAATGAAGATGAAGAGGAAAACAGAATAAAGGTGAAGACAAGACGAAAACGAAGATGTACCAGGGAAAGATGAAGAAAATGAGGAATGTTGCTTCACCAAGTTCAGTGAAAAACTCCTTTACATGTAGGGACAGATATCATCGAATTAAACGTGCCGTCTCAGAATATCGTTATGCGTTTATCTGGCTCTTCAAAAACATTGGTATTGTTGTGAGTTATCGTTCGCATTTACGATTACGTTCGCATTTACGAAATAATTATATGAGTCGTCATTGCCAATTGCCACATTGCCATATTGTTTATGTGAGAGCGTAGGTTTCCGCGGCCGGAGTCAGTATTTACTTGGCTGTCCGGGTGACGCCACGTCCATGACGAAAGTGCAGTAATCGTAATATTGTTTATTACAATAGCGCAGCTTTCGATGACTAAGCCATCGAAAACAAACGCAAAGCCATCAAAAAAACTACTACCAGTAGTCGTTTTGTGGCTTCCTTACATCATAAAACTGATGATGATGGCTAACCCATCGAAAGCTGCTATTGTAATAAACATTATTTTTGGCAATGCCGACTCATATAATTATTTCGTTTTTTGACGAACCATTTACCGAGTGCGTGCTGTCCGTGATAGCACCGTCGGTGTCGTTCGCAACGAAGTCCAGAAGCCGCTGAGCGTTAATCCCGGCCACGACGTAGCCGCTCAGCTTCTCCAGCCACGGCGGCGCGGAGCCACGGCGCACGCGCGGGGTGGCGCGCCACAGGAGGAGCGGCGCCGCGGCGCGGGCGTGCAGGGCGGGCAGCCAGCGCGCGGCGTCGCCCAAATCCACCACGCCCACGCGCCCGCCCCGCCCACACAGCGCCCAGTCCAGCGCCTCGGGGGGCGGTTGCGGGGCGTCAGCCGTCGCTCCCGCCGCCGCCCGCAGCCGCGAGCCTCGCGCGCACGCCGCCAGCAGCAGCACTAGCACGGGCAGTGAACCAACCCTTGGGGTGAACATGGCAGCTCTTGCGTTGCACAGCCTTTCTCTGATGTTTCGAGCCCGCAGTTCTCAACGAATATCTTACTCTACTATGAAGAAATATTTATTATGTTCTACAAATCGTTTCAGTCTTTTCGCACCTCAGTACGTTCATATTTGTCCTAATTAGCAAGTTTTAAAAACTGAATAACCAGAGAAACTCACACAATGTTGTTTTCCCAGAACTGTTGAAGTTAAATGTGTCAAGTAATATCTTTCCGCAAGCCAAGTATCGATTCACATTACGTCTTGTAGCCTGGATATTATTGCGTATACTTTGAGAGTTTAATTCGTTCCTTGTCAGTCAGTACTGCTCTTTTAGAATTCTCAAAGTCAGTTCTGCTCTTCTAGAATTCTCGCCTTTTCTATTATTTCTGCAGCCTTTCTCTGATGTTTCGAGCCCGCAGTTCTCAAAGAATATCTTACTCTACTATGAAGAAATACGTATTATGTTCTACAAATCGTTTCAGTTTTTTCGCACCTCAGGACATTATTTGTCCTAATTAGCGAGTTTTGAAAACTGAATAACCAGAGAAAATCACAATATGTTTTTCCAGAACTTGAAGTTAATTGTGTCATGTAATTTCTTTCCCCAAGCCAAGTATCGACTCACATTACGCCTTGTAGCCTGGATATTATTGCGTATACTTTGAGAGTTTAATTCGTTCCTTGTCAGTCAGTACTGCTCTTTTAGATTTCTCAACGTCAGTTCTGCTCTTCTAGAATTCTCGCCTTTCCTATAACACGTTAAACTCAATTCACGCAAATGGCCGTGAAAAACACGCCGAGGACACGTCGTGTTTTCCTTGAAATAGGTTCTCCAACACATTGCGTAAAAGTTTCAAACATCATATTCTACAGTATTAAAAATATTTTTTGCTTTAAAATCTAGCCCAATTCTACAATTTTGTTTAAATCCACAATTGTATATTATTATCAAAGAAATTTAAGAAACGAAACCTACAAATCAATCAATGTTTTCAGTTTCGGTATCTTATAATTCATCTCTTGAAACTATCTGTAATATTAACACATACACACTAGCCAGTAATATCGTCTTTTTATATTTACAATAAGGATGTGAAATAATTCCAGGGATTAACAAAATTTAAAATCTAGTTCATAAACAAAATGGTAACACCATAACTTTTCTACTCTAGGTACCTCCCCTATAAGGGGAAATATTAGTTCATTATTAGTATCAACAATGAATATCATAATTAGTATCAACAATACAATTTTATTTTCATTTCTATAGAACTTTCTTTTACACAGAATGTTGGCGAGAATAACTACTATTAAAATGTTACACATCTAGTTCAGGAAATCTAATTGCCTATATAATCGCATGTACACAAATTAGTAATAGTAAGTTGCGTTCCAATGAGGCGACGGCAACGACCGTCCATAAAGTAGTTTTGTTTGTGTAAGGAGTTACTGTTTCAACGATTAGAACATTTATTATTAGACCCTTTTCTTACCTTAAGAGATAGTTTTACCTTTCAAAGAATATCGGATGAATACGAAAGAAATCGAAACCTACGCAGTGCGTAATCATTTAATGGAAATTCGGTGTACTCTAACAGCCAGTGTTTACAATTTATGTATTATTTCTTAAAGGCGCTAAGCCATTGCTCCATGAGTATAAGAACTCTATGGAACGAAGAGAAATTAAGCTATTGCATTTTGTATTTACCAGCTTTTGATATCGTGTTATTTCCACCCCCAAATCGCGCGATTTGAACGTGAAAGGTTTGTGGCAACCAAAAGTTCAAAAAGTACACTTTTCGTTACGTGGCGCCCAGAGGGCAGCACGATGCAGGAGAGCCGGGATGCCACGTCTTCTATGGAAGATGCTAAGATTTCCAAGAAATTTTCAAAGCGTGTTTGCAGAGCCGCAAATCATTGCAAATGCTTTGGGTTAGAAGATACGTTTATCTCGGTGGAAAGGAATCAGAAAATTTGTTTTATTGATTGATTATTTCGAGTGCGGGCCGTGTAAACGGTAATGGTCATTATTCCCGTAAGTGTAATGCATGTTTTTATCACTGAAGGTGGCGGTGCTGATGAGCGATCTGGCACCGACAGATCGCGCGCAGTCCGTGGCCCTTAAGGTAAGGCACTGCTCCATCATTCGCCTCCATCAGTGAAATCACGAAAAACCACCGATCAGAGCAACCAGAGCTTAAATATGTCCTGTGCTATTGGTCCTGCAAGTGTTGTCTTAACGAAAGAAAGCGTTGCGAGAACATTCTTTAAGTTTACCGATTCGTTAAACATACTCTTTAAATTATATATTGAAAATCGGACCTGTAAACTGTTAACCATTCGTGAAGTTCTGCTACAATGTTGCCTATGCTACTACAAAAAATTAATTTTCCTATTGTAACCGCCCAGCCCCCGGGTGGGTGCACCGACTCACCTGATAACCTAGTTCCCGGATTAAGCCCTCGGCTACTCAGTCTGTAGACTTCTAGGATACATGTGTGTTAGGGCTTTTTCTCACGCTCATAATGCATTAAAACACATGGCTGAATTTTTTAAGTGGATTTAATATCCATTCCATTCCAAGTGAAACCTCTCGTTATAAACACGTCTTTCTTAAAACTAACTGATCTTACTTATAGCCATACAGGCTAGAGTTCGCCCTTTCAGGCAGAACGGTGCCCTCCCCGGCGTCGATGACCCCGGTGACGCAAGCAGCGGTCCTTTCCCTTGGCCAACTGGTGCAGCGCGGTCACACGACAGCCCGGCCCTGGCTTCCCGTGGGTAGCTGTGGGTAGTCGTGTGCTTCAGCGGGTAGTTCAGCGCCCACCCACTGTTCCAGACGTCCCTCTTGAGATCCCCTCTGCCTCAGCTCATCCTTATCCCACTGACTCCTGGCTGTCTCTTTGGGATTTATCGTTTCCTTCTTATTATGGATCAGTTTCAAACGATCAGCGCCCACCCCATGTTCTAGAGGGCCCTCTTGAGACTCCCACTGGCTCCTAGCCCTCTCTTCGGGATTTATCGTAGCCTTCTAACTCTGGATCAGTTGCAGATATTCAGCGCCCACCCACTGTCCCAGAGGGTCCTCTTGAGATCTCCTCTGCCTCAGCTCATCCTCATCCCACTGACTCCTGGCTGTCTCTTTGAGATTTATCGTTTCCTTCTTACCATGGATTAGTTGCATATTCTCAGTAAACTGTTCCGACTGATCTGTAAATCCTCTGCTGTTACGAATATTCTTAAGATACAAAGGGTCAGAGTAGAGCAAAAAGTCGTAAATTGCATAATATGACGCGCAATTCGACTAATCCTCATATCTTGCGACTCAATAACATTCTATTCCCACCATTTTTTCTGCATTGAATCTTTGCGTATTTTATCATTGCAATTTTTAAATTCTCAATTTTTGACCGTTTATTTTTATACATCGATTCCGCCACTTCAGTTTCTTAAAGATGTCTTCAAGAATATCATTCGGTTTTGGGAATATCGGGTCTCCCTGTTTAACGCCTCTAAGCAGTTGGAGGACCCAGAGATGTTTTGGTTCGTGCGTAGTGTGACGATCCATACGAAGTCGTCAAAAACATTAATTTTAAATATGTAAATAATAATACCGGAAATGTCATTGCAATGATATTCAAGTGAAGAAACACGATGTTTATTTAACTAGAGCCGGATCTGAGCAAATATGTTGGAAACACAAACACGCTGGACGTAAATCAATAAAGAGGAGGATTTAAAGTATATAAACATCGGCGTATATATTACGTGTTTGGCAATAAAATAAAAAATAACAATATTATATGAAAGATAATATAAGGAAAAAGGTCGAAAGTTCGTGATGCAAAATACAATTTTAAATGAATTAAGAGAATAAAAACTGATAAATGTAGATAAAACAACACCAAAACATTTTAATTAATTGTGGAGGTAAATGATATGACATTAACTATTAAAATGAACGATAAAATGAGAAATATTTCATTGAAATTGACAGGCTAGAGAGTCGCCAGATGTTTTAGCTTTTGTTAACGAAGAGTGGAAAAAGAAGGCAGAACGGTTGGAGACGGGGTGGTAGTGGGACGTGTGAGGCAATGTCTTTTCAACCAACCGGTTGCGAATGGGTTTGAAAAATACAGTGTCGAGCCGTACAAAAGTGTAGATATAAATAAGTGAATAATGGAAAGGTGGATATAGATATGGAATTTTAATTTGGATAAATGGCATTTTTCTAGAGGTCAATGGAGCGAGGGCTGCCGATGGTGAAGAAGGTATCGCTGCATACAGGGAAGTGCAAAACCTTTTGAACTATTTTAACGCGAATAAATATGAGAAGTCCAAGATTTGTTTAGCAAATAAAATATAATATTAAATTTGGAAAGTAAAGGGCCATTAGAACGCGCTTATAATATGAATGATTTGTTTTCTTTGGGAGTAAATAAGTGAGAATGAATAGGCTAATAAAGTGATATTTTCAAAGGTATACCTTGTAAAAAGGACCTATAACTTTCCTCCAATGTAATTTATTTAATCTTCTCCACTGGGGCATGCCATGGAAAAGGACCTGAATATAATTTTAATTTAATCTGGTCTGCTCATAAAATCATAATTATTTACTATCAATACTAATATTTATGTTCACTCTTTTTATAGTTTCGTTGGCTCTTCTGTGCTCACGTCTCTATTTTGTAATTAATTATTTCAATGACATTCTCTTTTAATATTTTATTAATTGTGGGCAACGACATACGATGAACTATAGCTTACCTGGTCGTATGCAGACAGGCTGTCCGCACAGATCAGCAATTTCTTGTAATGGGTCATTACATGAGAGGAATATAATTGATAATATTTGTTGGTAAATGATAGACATGAAGAAAGCAACAATGATGACGGGAAGGGATGAACAATATAGACATTATAAATAAAATGAGAGTGAACGCGTGTGTAAACAGTACTTAGGAATGTAAAGAATATTGTGACAGAATTAGTTAAATATGATGGACATGTGAGCAATTTCCATGAGAGTAAGATTGAATAAATAAATTAATTAATTACGACAGAAGCAAGGAAGCAGAAACAGATTGGACGCATAAACGAATTCGACCAATAGGAATAGAGAGAATCCAATACTAGAATTCCAGATGTGCAGACCAATGCGATTGGGCGCAGTTCGCACAATATTGTTGATGACAATACACTGGCGAATAATGAAAAACTCGAGAGACGAAGCTGGGACTGGATGGCGATAAGACCTATGAGGTTTAGATCCACGATTTAAAGATATTTTTGTCGAGTTATTAGGTTTTCGAAGTCAAACTGAAAATGTGTTTGAAAGTAATAAAACGCAAACAATTGCATTATAAGTGTAACGAAGTAATATATTAGCTAATGGATCGGGACATTGATCTTATTTTAATGATACCAGCGCGTCTGTCAACACCGATGTTGGTGACAAGGATGGTGAAAGAGTGAACTGGTGACAGAGTGAACTGGTTACGACAGTCAAGGGTGCGGATTTGGCAGAAACAGGAAAGTAGCATTGGGGAAATTTTATTGAAACTGGGAAACTATAAGAACAAGTTTTGTTCAAATAAATTAAGATTAAATTAATATGGGGAGAAAGGAAGGCCATGCATGCATTAAGGAAGGGATTATAAGAATAATTTGAGATTCAGAATAATCAGATTGAATTAAATGTTATAAATATAAACGATTGTTTGGAATTTGTATTCTTGGTCGTTTAAGTGAAAAATGTGTTAAGTGTATTTATGGATACTTAACAGAATATTGCTAAGTAAAATTGGTTCAGAAGTAAGTCTTGTTATTCTTGAGTAGTAAGAGGTACCCCAATAGTATTTTTGGAAATCAAATCACAACGTATGTAAATTTACAATCTCGAGACCCTGTACAGGAAGGCTATCGGACCTGCAGAATGTAAATTTTATCATAATTGCGTCATTTCGGCTGATAAATATTCAAATTAGGGCAAGAGAAAACATCGTATAAAATAAGTATAATTAATAGCAAAGTAGTTGATGTGCCAGCGTGGCGAGAATGTAACATTGTTCGCATAAGGTAATAAGCCGGGAAGTAAAGTTATCAGATTGACCCCCCCCCCCCCACAGAAATAAATACTACGGTATTTACGGTTGTATATTGAATAGGCTGAAGTTAAATAAGGTCAGATTGGCACGCTCGATGTGGGGAGATAGTTGTTTACAAATGAAAATGTTTATAAACAAAGTTCAAAATGACAATCGCCCAGATTCTGGAAGATTCTGCTGACTAAGAAGTTGAATGATTGCAACTAAATATAAATTATCAATCCTGTTTTCAAATAACAAATATTTATTGCAATTTAGTTATTAACATTGCCTAACGAGCTCGATTATATTTAACATAGTTTTCTATTATTGTCCATCCTTATACAAATCAATTTAAGTGTTTGTGGCTTGCTTCGTCTTCGCACGTATTAAAGACCTCGGTTGAATTCCGGATGACGAAACGTCCAATGACCACGACGTCTTTCTTCAATCGCCACAATGATGTATCTCATTTCACCCTGCTTAACGCGATATTACACGGAGTCAGTTACTAAAGAAAAATGTCAACCCACGACTTTGCCAAATTATTACCAGATTTGTTGGACAGTTATCATAAATTAATACGCGTAATATGTGATTCTTCCCTACCCTTCACCTCAGGCGGGCGCCTTGCCTCATCACTTCCTAATATTCACAAATAAAATGTTAAAGGAATGAAAAAGTTACAACTTATTTCGTGATCTAATTTGGTTTCGCATAGACATGTCCGTTTCTATTCAATCCACAATTATATGATACTCGTATTAATATTATTCAAATTCTTTTTATGTTATTCTGAAAATAATGATGACAATTGAACTCGTGAAATTAAAATGTATTTAACTATACTTAGTGTTTAACTATACATACAAAATGCTTCAATCAGGGCGGCGTATCTCAAAAAGTTTATCGCTTTTTCTATCCTATTGTTCTTACTGTTCCTAGTTACTGGTCAATCCTAAACTGCGACTAATCTATCTTAGGAAGTGGTTGGTGTACATCAATAGCTATGTCGATGTCCAGTGAACAACGTATGTACTTAACCTCTGATTTTAACATACGCTTTAGTTATTTTCAATACTTAGCGCATTTTGGAACTCTGTTGAACATAATTTCACTCGTGGAATAGTCCTATTAAATCCCACTCGTGCTTTGGAAATTCTCAGATAAATCCCCTCTTCATTCGTGAGTCGGGTATTTATCGACAATTTCAAAAACACTCATGGTATTACCTATGATAATAGTACGCCAGCCCACTCCCATCTTACGTTCAACGTTGTCTTCACTAAAGTATTGCAACATCGCCCACCACGCGTCCGTCTAATGATAATCCCAGAGTATATATCCGAACGTACCAGATATATTGTTCTCGGCTCGACGGTTGAAAAGGGGACCCTTCTATTCATAACTACGCCTCCTCCAAATATCAATTCTGTTTACTACAAGGGGCTTTGATCCCCTCACCCGATATTTTATTCTACTGCGAGTATTCACTTTTTTCGGGCTTGTCTATTTAAGCCCGCTACCATTATAACCTGTCAGTGATGGCTCCATCTCCTATGTTTGCATGAACACAAACATATTATTATAATATTCAATAAATATTATAATATTGTTAAAAGGGGAATCTTGGCTTATCACAATATAGAGAAATATATCGCCTTCATTCAGTTGAAGTTATGTAATTTGTTATCACAGCATCTGATCTGGCTTTTCATCTCCGACGGAAGTTCCAATTGGGTAGAGATGAACCTTCAACAGGACCATCGTTTTCAGGGATATTGGATTGTTCTAGATGTTCGTTATGTGGATCCATATGGATCTTAGATTGTTATATCGAAGAACATACTCCGCATTTCTCTGAAAATCAACAAGTTGTTCTGTTGTAAATTTCCCACTACTGAGTATCTTGACGGGCAAGCTTCTTTGAATCTAGAGGCGGTCTCCTATCTGGATTTCGCTCTCTCCATATTTTGTAAACTTCTATTTCTGAGGCCCCATTTTTCTTCTGTGTTGTAAAAGCATCACATCATCTCCTTCAATTCATCCCGTGTACATCTCTGACGATGACTTCGAGCTACTGCCGACTCTTAAGTTCCTGGGACTAACATCCGAGGAATGGCAAGACGGCATTAGCTCGGTTTCTGAGCAGGTAAGGGAACAGGGCATGTTAAGATTTATTACATTTCTTGTTCTGTCCATTTTGCTCATTGGTTTTAAGTGAGGTTTCGCAGAAAGCAAGTTCGAGTTCACATATCACACTTAACCCATGGGTTATTTCATGTCATCCGTTACTGCGACCCTCAGTGGCCTCGGAACATCCTCCCACAGGGCCCAGCAAGGGTCCCTCCAATCGCCAGTCGGCATTGCTAAAGCCTGCGGGATTTTCACCGACTGCTCAAGGCAGCCTCCTTCGCTGGCTAATGCTAGTTTCGGGCCTTTACTCTAGTCAGTGTCCTAGTGTGCCAACCCAGTTTCCCTCCTGTACCCTCCATGGGCCGATGTCAGAAAGTCCAAAGGTTCATGACCCTTCCCTCTCCACTTGCTTCCTGCTATGAATGCAGTCGCTCCTAACATGGAGACAGACGCTGCGGTTGTGTTCGAGGTGCCTCTTCCGCCTTCATCAATCCTCCATTCTTCTTCAAAGATGTGGTTGAGATTCTCCTTTGAAATACTTCTTCGTCTGACCCCTCACCTTCATCCTATATGAATAGGATGCTGAACAACAAGGGAGCCAGGCTACCGTCGACATCGCTCTCAGGGTCACGAGGGTATACAAGCTACACCACCAAATCTAAGGTCATGTTCTCCCTAGGTGTTGTTGTTGTTGTTGTTGTTGTTGTTGTTGTTGTTGTTGTTGTTGTTGTTGTTATTGTTGTTGTTGTTGTTGTTGTGTGGTCTCTGTAACTTCCATCAATAAATACATTACAAAGAAACTCAAAAATCTATTAATTTTTAAAATAAGTGTTAACTAATTTTAATCACTTTACTTTGTAATTTTCTTACACCTGGCTGAAGCTTTTGATACTGTCAGACACAAATATTTTTGAACAAATTAGAAAAGCTTGAAAAAAAAAAGAGTCTACATCTTTAAAAAAGTATTAATTGACTACAAAGCATGTAAAAATAAATTATATTGTAAGTGATGAACAAATGGTGAAATGCTGTGTTAAAATGAACAATACATGAACAACAAAGTTATTGGTTTTGACATATTTCAAATCATACCAAAGTAGGATGACCATACATACATCATTTCCCAGCAAAAAAATACATCTGAACAGAATTTGGAACTTTAGCAAATGTTTTCTTTTAATGTCCTCAAATAAGTTACATACGTATATACAGAGTGCTACTCATAGTATAGAGAAAGTTACGTAATGCTCCAGAAAATAATTTAGACATTTTAATGGAAATACATGTTTTGGGGTCCCCTGTTACCAAAAAAGTATTTTTATTCAAAATATTTGTCTATCCATCCATGAACAATACTAGTGGCTAAACTAAAGGATTTCTGACAAAATAAATATTCCCGGGGTGATCTGCCCCATCTCAAAACTCTGCAATTTTGAAAAGATTTCTTTAAATTTGAGGGGTACTTTACTTAAAGCCTCTGGGGACATTTCTAAAATTTTCTTACAGTTTTTTTTTTTTTCTTGAAAGAGCAAGCTTTCTTTAAAGAGCAATATATGCTTACAAAGATGGCATAGGTCTGATCTTCACTGTTACTCTGAATTTTCGAAAATTACAAATGTTTGAATTTTTTTCGGCATCTTCATACAACATTGCAGATAACATTTTTTTCTCCAAATGAAATTTGTTCTTTAATATACACCAGGTACATTTTTAGAAAATTTTAGCAAATTTTTAGCATTACTGAGTGAAATATGGACAATATTAAAAACAAAATTTTCTCCAAAATGGCTCTATATGTTTTCTAGGGATGCACTGCCTAAGACAACATAAACACCATTTGTTTTTCAAATAATATTTAACACATCTATCACATCAATGTTAATTACATTACCAGGAATTTGTATACTTTATAGTATTAATCAGTGCAAGTGCTTCAAATAATATTCTAGTTTCTCAAAAACTCAAAAAGTTTTCCATGAAAATAAACTCAAAATTACACATTTTTAGAAACACTTAAATGTTATTTTCTCAAACGACTCCCAACAACTCCCTGTTTTTTTTTGCAGATAATATTAAATGCATTGAATAGCATGACATTAATGCCATTTTGATGTATTATTTTTGGTTTTTTTTCAACAATAACACAAATGTATTTTTTAAAATATAGTTTATCAGTATTAATATTTACATTATGGACATTTTTACGCGTTCTTGCATTTATAAGTAGAAGTGTATCAAATGACTTCCACACTCAAAAGTCTTCTGTAAAAATAAGCTCAAAACAACACATTTCCACAAATGCTTAATCAACATATTCTCAAAAACAACTCCAAATTTTCCAACTAATATCTGCATTTAGGGCATGAGTAACTCTTCTATAAAATTTGTAAAGTCATATTTCAGATCTACCATTAGGGTACCGAAAAATTGAAAAAATATCTTTTGGCCAGCACTATTGCTGGCAGTTCAAAAGAGGATGGGGTAGGTCCAAAATGTTAGCCAATACTAAAGAGATCAGAAAACCAACAACTACAAAAATGACTACGCCATTCTTTAGTACCACTAGTTTAGGTTCTGAACAGAGCTTATATCATGCATACGTTTTCACTACCTCTCTTGGAAAAAAAATTAATCATGGAAACTCTTTCTATTATAGACATGATCTCAGAAACTCTCAAAAATAGAGGAAGAGCATCTCCTAAGAAGAAACAAATCTCAAAGAGATGCAGTTTACCGAAAACAGTGTTAAAACTTTGAGAATGAAATTCACATTCCGTGCCTTCAATACTATGTAGCAATATACTGAATTGAATGTTTTTAAGTACATGAAATCATCCCCCCTCTTCGGAGGGTGTAGAAGTATCTATTTTGTATATTCACTTAAAGGTAACCAAAATTGATAATATGAAGTGTTTTGACCAATATTCAAATTATGTTCAGTATGATCAGTCACCAGGAATATTTGAAAAGAAAGAGGAAGTGTTAGCAAAAAATTTAGGGGTAAACTATTTTAAGAACTCTCCTTCAATTGAGTGAAACTCAGAATTTTTGAAAATTGCAAAATTTGTTTTCTGCATAAGAAGTCATAATGTAGACATACGATTGTTTTCCTTAATGAATATCTAGTGAACAAAAGAAAGGAATTTCAAGAAGGGGGCAATTACATCTCTAAATATAATGTGACCAATATAATTTCAAAAGATAAAATGTTCAGTTTAATAATTATTTGATTGTACATAGTACCAAAAGTAATAACTTCATCTGTTAAATACTCGCGGTATTGAAAGGAAAATAATGATAGAAGTAGTAATTGTAATGATGAACTGTGTGATTTTAATGGTTGTGATGAACGAATTTTTAAATAAATGATAAGGTGCTACATTACTATTGAAATGAAATGTCCAATGACACAATAAATTATAAATCATTGCCTTTTGTAATTGAAATATAAAGTGATGACTTGTACAATTTAGAAGTTGTTCAAGTGCCCCTTCTTAAAGCATTGAGTAGTGTCAAATGGGTCTCTAGTGAAGTTTCATCTCTTCCAACTTTAAAGTTATGGTCACTCTATATCAAAGTGAGTAAATTAATATCATTTTCCAAGAATATTGCAATAATAGTTTAGAAACATACGTAATCAAAAGTAATGCTGGATATGGAAATGAAAACCAGTTTGAGATGACAAAATTGTTACATGAAAATTTTACTGTTTAAACATAAAGAAAGCTGTTTTCATAACTTGTGGCAATAAAATGTGAAGTGAATCTATAAATAATTGATACTACAATTATTGTAAGCTGCAAATTAATGAAGCCAATTGTATTCATAGACACATAGAAATTTTTAGCGTTCAAGTTACCACATATTTAGTCTTCATACACAAAAATCATTTGGAATATCATACAACTGATTTTTCTTAGTTACTGAAATTTTTGATTCTCATTGGCCACTGAACATTTAATGATAATTATAATATGCTTTACTCTGGACAATTGCATTATATTGTTTCACAACTGCAAAGTAAAATATGAAAATCAATACCTTTGAAGATCCTAAATGTATTGATTCAAACATGCTAACGAAATCAGAGTTTCAACTCTCATATTCACTACTTTCAGTTTACAGCTTTCTAAAAGAAAAGCCATTGTCTTTATCGCCTTTGTAACTACCACCAAGTGACAAAAATTAAATTGCTTTTTAAAAATTCCTTAGGAAAGAGTTTACAGAAATATATTTATGTTATCATTTAGAGTTCAAAAGAGATTGACTTTTCTTTTTTAAATATGGATTATTTGTCTCCATCTTATTCATAGAAAGCAATGTAAATTTCAATCATTATCATTACAACTTTCAAGAAAAATATTTGATAAAGAACTTATGTATTGAACGAAATGGATTCCTACAATTACAAATTTCTCAAAAAGACCGGATGCCAAAGATCTACTAACACCAAAAATAAAAGAGAAAGAAGTTCACAAAATCATAAATATATATATTATAAAGTTTTCAATGTTTCCAACAGATGAAGAAGAAAATATAGTTTTATAAAAACCTTAATAAACAATAAATTATGATTCCAACAAAAAAAACACAATCAACAGTCTATTCCAGACTGTGAAAACACAAATAGTAGACTAACTAATAATTTCATTATCATTTAATTAATTTCATATCATAGTGAATAGTTATTAGCCTTTCCCATAAGCTGTTTATATTATTTAATTACATTTACAATTTTTTGTAGCTCCAACAACCTCTGCCATGAAATCCTCATTAATAGAAATCCCTAAAGTCAACAATTATATGAACAAGAATATAATTTTCCTTCAAATCAGAGCACCATGAGTTGAATTCATAACCCAATATTTTGCATATTTCATGTCCCCCTCCCCCTGTTTTTTCTTTTTCTTACTTCTTTTTTTTTTCTTTTCTTTTTTTCTGTTGCAGATGTGAATATGACTCTCAAACAATACCAGACTAATAATCATTAAAACTAGGTACTCTTAGTCTCAGATGAAAGACGATATGTGCACTAGGAAACAAGGAATAAAAAAGGAAAAATCTAACAAAGCAAAAATGTTAGTAAATACTTCATGTGAATATGAATATTGTTGACATATCCATTTATTCCACATACACCAATACATATGAAGTAATTCTAACATAGTATTTCAATTGCTGGGATCCTTCATTTGGACACCAAAGAAACAAATCTCTCATGTGATCACAGAGGAAACTGACAGTTGCATTGTCAGATCAAAAGCATCAGGCAACACAAGAACACTATACGTTTTCCAGCTACTAACCAGGAAACATGGAATGGGTTGGAGAATAAGGATAAGTAAACACATTCAAATACATTTGTAGCTTTTAAAACACATTTAATAATCAAATCATTATTTCTTTGCATTAACTTATGTTAAATTAAGTGATATGTCAAATAACATCTGTTTTGTAAATAAGCCTACTGTAAACCTAGAAGTTCCATGCTTTGTCGAGAACAATAGGAGTAAGTCATGCATGCCTCTTTCCCAGTCAGCACTGCCCTAAGAGGTAAAAGGAATTACGAAGTATATTATAAAGGGTGCAAAAATGCACCATCTCCACTTCACTGTACAAGAAAGTTGATATCATCTTCATGAAATATAATATTATTTAATAAAATATTTACTGTGCCAAACAGCATAAATGCACTGGCAGTTTATACTGCACGCTGGTTTTGATCATGTGTAAACTCTAAATGAATTACACAAAATTGCTTCATAATTGGTTGGCACATGTGAACCCAGATTCCCTAGATAAACAAAGACGTGTTTCTCATTTTAAGAGCTGACTTTACACTGCAAAAAGTATTCTAATATTTTACTATGGTAACTTAAGCAGTTACTATTCTCTCCAAAAATAATTTGGGAAGGGACCATTACTCCAAACCAATATTTTAACACCTACTTTAATGTTTATCCTGCAACATTTGCGTCAGAAACTTACTATAAATAAAGGAAGAAGAAATAAATGAAATGATATTTTTATTACTAGAGTACTATTAATTCCATATTTAATTATTGGATTACTTTTTAACCTAAACAACACACATTTAAACTAGACAAGAAAATGTGCAAAAATTATAGTTGTAAAAATTAATCAGAAAAGTACCTTGAAACTCTATAAGGCAATGTATGTTGGCTCCAAGAAAATTATTTAACTTCACTGTAGTGTTTCAAGCATCACTACATATAAAGTATTTTGCCTTTAAATGGCCTTTAAACTAATTACTTCAAGTAATCTTAAGAGAACTACATTAATTACATGAAATACTCTCTCTTCAACCGATTCAATCAATGAATAGTGTCAAGAATGAAAAATAATTGCAGTCACTTGTGAACAAAATACACTTTCTTCCAAAATATCCTCATCAGGATACTTCATCCTCACCACTGACATAGTTTATTATCAAGAGATTCTTGTCACTGTGGGTTCTCAACAATATTTACCCATGCAGCATTAGATGCAGTCTCTCTCGGAATGCGAATCTGCACCAAATGAACAGGTCCACCGGGACTCTGGATGGTTTGCGATGGTGCTAATGTAGTAACAGTGCCTTCAGGTAATCCATTTTGAGCATCCTCGTAGCCTTGTGCAGAGAGAACTCTCGGTGTTGCAGGCACCACTAGAGCATGGCGACCCTCTCCGCCTCGCCCAAAGCTAGAAGTAGTGGTGATTTCAGCAATAGATCCTATTTCATTGTGCAGGCTGGCCAACTCACTGGGGTCAGCAAAATGAACAGCGCCATCTATTATGAGATGTTCCACAGCTTCTTGTACAATGTGTTGACCATCTGCATTTTTTATGTCCGCATCACCCACCATTACTGTTTTTTCGGCGTAAGTGCTATCACCTTCTTGTTGTATAATAACGTGATCCTTCAAGTCTGCAATATAAACCTTGGTTTCTTGATCTTGGTGCTGACCGAGGCCATCCACAATAGTCATCTCCACCTCTGTGGCTTCGGGGACCATTTCCTGAGCTTCAGGGTCTTGTAAAATATCTTCTTCAGTTGTCAAACGAGGCTGGTTAACTACAATGGTGTCATTCATGTGTCCTTGTGTCTGCATGTGATTGTATAACAAAGGTTTGCGCATGAATCCCATGCCACAGACCAGACATTCGTAAGGCTTTTTGTCACTGTGAACGAAACGATGGGCATTTCGGTTATCTCGACTGTTAAATGCCTTCCCACACACTTCGCATTGGAAGGGCTTCTCTCCCGTGTGAATGCGGCGATGTTTCTTAAAGTGCTCAGGATAAACAAAAGTTGCTTCACAGGTAGTGCATTTGTAAGGGCGTTCGCCTGTATGGGCAGCTTTGACATGATAGTCTAGTAAACGCCGCCGCTTAAACCCTTTCCCACATTCTGTGCACTTATAACGCTTGTCTTGGTAGTGGGTTGCCCTCTTATGTGATTGCAGGTTGCTGCGCTGACTAAATGTTGCCCCACAGAACTCGCACTGATATGGTTTCTCACCAGTATGAGTACGTTCATGATCTCGAATCTCGGCTTTCCGAGCAAATGCCTTGCCACAAGTTCGGCAAATGAAAGGCTTATATCCAGAATGAACCACTGAATGAACCTCCAAGTTCCGAGCAGTTCCAAAGGCTTTGCCACATTGATCGCAGACGTAATCTCGAAGACCTGTATGAGTGCGTTCATGCTGTGCAAGATTCTGAGCACTCAAAAAAGTTTTACCACATTCACCACATGAAAAAGGTCTCGGTCTCACTTCGTGTGTTTTTGTGTGAGCTTTATAAGTGTACTTGGAAGCAAAATCTTTACCGCACACTTCACATGCATAGGGGCGGACCCCTGTGTGGGTGTTGATGTGCTCATCCAAAAGATTTCGTGAACTGTAACGTTTTCCACAGGTCTCACAAGTCCACAATTTAGACTGAGGATAGTGCATCCTTTTGTGAACACGAAACAGGCGTAAGTTACTGAAAATTCTATTGCAAACCTCACACTGAAAATCGCCTTCCTCTGTAGCCACATGTTCGTCTAAATGAGCTGAAAGTTCATTACGTTTTCTAAAGTCCATCCCACATATGTCGCATACATACACACGTATGTTGTGTACGCTTTTCATGTGATTCACAATGCCCTTCATGTCCCCCATAACCTTTGCTTCTGCTACACACAACAAGCAAGTGAAGTCTGTACCCTCTCGACATATAATTTTCTCTGGAGCCTCGCCTTCCTGGGCATCTCCCGCTTTTTTCTTAGCTGACAGCTTTCCGACTCGACGTTTAGTAGTGTCTCTGGAATCATCATCATCTTCTGGCTCTTCCTTAATTTTCATAAGTGCTCTGGAACCATCCTCCTCTCCTTCACCCCCACCACCATCCTCTTGATTTGCAGCCTCTGCATAATCACTTTCATGGTCGGACATCTCAACTTCACACAAGGTATTCTCCTAAAACAAATTTCAAAAGTGAAATGTATTTACATATTAAAAAAAAACAATACAAAAGTTGATAAATTTAAAACAACAATGAAAGCATTTTCATAAGTAAATATTGTATTTTATTTTGATATGCCAAATCAACTCCGTAGAAAAAAAACAGCAGATATTCTATCAGAGATTCACGAACCTCCTCAATATTGAAAGAAGACAAAGTAGATTCAACATGGATAGTTCTTAGGTAAGAGTTAAATAACAGCATATGATTTTGTAATCTATTGTTGAAGAATTTTGTGTTTTGTCTCAATTCCATAATTGAAATGTTTACTTTATAAGAAAAAGAAAAATATTTTCCTCTTCACTTCAATATCGCTAGAATTCTTATCACATTCACTTCTACAATCTACTTCACATCCATCTAATACTGATGAAATCTGTAAATCTTTCTGGTTAAACATCTGATATTTGTTATATTCTTTTCACTTACTGAATTAAAATAGTGAAATAAATTATTTAATATTATTTATAAACTGATTACCATTAGCTGCAATAAATTGATGCACATAGTATTTCCCAAAAGACATTTGTGAAAGTTCTGTGAATATCTCAATACCTATTAATATCACTCTTAAGGTTTCATATTATTTACTTCTAAAGCATTCACTGGTTCATTTGGGAAAATAGAAACTTCAGCCCATTTTTAAATTACTGGAAAGTATTCATCAAGGACAAAATGTAATGTTTGTATTATCTGTGAACATTTTACTCTGATTTTTCTGCATGAGAGAAGAGGGGGATGGGGTGATTATTTTGTTGCCAATTCTATAAAATCCAATCTGTAGCTTGTTTGACATTCTTATAATTTCCTCTTACACATGTGGGGGGGGGGGGGGGGAAATGAATTCTAAATGTTGGCAACTACATTCATTGCTATATTTTATTCATAATTCAATTATGTATGATAAAAAGAGCATGGAACAGTGTTTCCCAGCTTGAGAAAATTATAGAAGAAAATACTAAGGCAGCCCAGAGCTTACTGTCACTTGTTATCACAAAAGAATATTAAGTTCATGGTTGTTTGTGCCCCCCAGTAACATGAAAAAACTCAGAATGAAAATTATTATTTCCTTAGTAACATACATAAGAATTAAGAAACCAACCTGGGATACCTTCTGATATTTTAAGATTCAATAATCAGTTATTAATGGAATAAACCAACATTTGAATTGGTATATTTCATAGTAATACGCTCATTGACTCAGATTGTAACAATGTATACTGCAAAATTGGTTTTGTCTTATGCACCAAACAATTTGAATGTAAGTTTATAATGGATTACAAATGACAATATCAGAAGAAAATAAATTATTACAAGAATAAAGTAAAATTTTTGCCTCATGAATAGAGGAATCATTTCACTGTGCCCATAAATTTGAACTCAAATATATATGCAATATGAATATACATGCAATCATTAATTAACTCTTTTTTTAAAGAAAAGAGTTCCTTGCAGATTTCCCTTTTGTCAGAAATGTTAATTAATTTATCACGAATTGATTAATGGACACATTATAATACAAAAGAAGAGGATCTACATTAGTTTTAAAAAATAATATTATTAAATCAAACATTATGGATAAATATCATGCAATAATTAGCCTATGTACTGTAGGTCAATAACACACAATAAAAACCAAACCTGTGCTTACATTTTTAAGTAAATCAATATGATTCCATAGTTTTTTACAAATATTCACCTAGTGCACCAATTTTGTTAAAACTTAATTTAGAAATTTCATCTATTACAAAACTTATTACCTTCTGATCATAATCTTCTTCACTGTTAGGAGGGGATTTAATTTTTTTGGGAAGAGTTTTCTTACGACCTCTCTTCACAACATTGCCATCCTCTGATCCCAATGGGAGTTTACGATCATCGTCTTCATCTAGTATTTCTTTCTCACCTTCAGTCTGAATTTTCAATGTTCTTTTATAATTATTGACTAAATCTAACTTGATTTCTGAAAGCCTACATTCTATTTCATCAGCTTCATTTAAGAGTTTATAACACTTCTTACATATTACATGACTATGCACAGAATCTTCAGTAACTTCTTGCTCTAAAAACGTTCCGATTAAGGTTGAAACTGGCTTTTCTGATGATGTTAACAGTGTCTTGTGAAAAATTTCACAACTATTACGCGATGAGACTCCTAAACGACTATTACATATTAGACAATTGGTATTCTTAGGAGTGGATGACTGCTCTTTTTCATTGTCTGCAGTCACATCCCGAACTTGTTTAACCTACAACAAATAAGAGGTATTTAATGTCTATGAAAAAATACTGTACATGAAATAGACACAGTTGGCAATTAAGATTCTTCACAGTCTTACGTACCATTCAACTTTTATTCTATTTATACCTTAATTCATGCACCCATTTACTACAGAAAAAGGCAATTTATGTTTATCATACTGAACAATCAATGTATTTTATAAAATTCTTGATAAAAAATAGTTTGTCATTAAAATCAAGTTTGATAAAGGGGTGAAAATACATAATCAGAAGCTGTAATTTACTACAAAATAAAAACAAAAAAATCAAAAAGAATCATATAAAATACATTGATTGAACTAACTAGTAATAAAAAAAAGTAATATTACTGAATATATTTACCTCTATATAAATGGTATGTTTTGGGGATGACATTGTGAATTGAAGATACAACCAGACATCACAATTCACCAATCACTCATATCCTCAGCTTCATATTCTCAAGACTCTGAAAAGGGAGCTATAGTGCTTTTAGAATTATAAACAAATTTGTTAAAAACCATAACCCTAAAATTTCCAAATTGTGCATGTATTTTCGTACAAAATACTAATGCTAATTTTTATTCCGTATGACCCTGGAAGATCCATTATTTTTATGCCTTCGGAAAAGATGATATAGATAAAATTAATTATTAATTATATATTTTGCAGCTGGTTCATACTTCAAAGAACAAGAAACCATAATGTGAAAACAAACTAAAATCTATGAAGTACCTTAATTACAAACGCAAAAATGGTCAATCATAAGTTGCCAGCCCTGCCCAAACAACATGGCGAAGAGAACCAAGCCTGTGAGCCAACTATGCTGCTGGTGCAACTGAACTTACTCCTAATTCAACTAGTATTCACATTAAAATCCTTATACGAAAAACATTATATTTCATCGGTACTACTGACGAATAATTTGAATATGAGTTTTAGAAAACTATTAAACACTTCGACATATTTTTCCCTTTTACAACAAAATATTTTTCAAGATGCGTAGCTGTAACCACGTCAGGACAGACACATTCCATTGGGCGTGAATGTACGTTGCTGTTGGTCGGGAGTTATTGAAATACTTTGAGCACTCAAAGAATGCCTAGGAATTCATGTGTATTCTTCAAAAACATAAATTATTAGGCTCTAGGGTTTTTCTAAATATCCTGCATTTTTGTAATTAAAATTGGATGTTGGTAGAAGTAAATATTAAATTAATTTTTGTTGAATATTAATTTTCAAAATATTGTTCAGTTAATATTTATGTTTGCGATCTATTGAGACAAAAATAAGAATCGGCAATATATTTAGTCATTCATTCTCACAAACTTACAATATTTAGAGCATATCGTATTCCAATGTAATGGGCGTAGTCCCATTGATAAGCACTTGAATTATTGAAAAGTAATATATAGTTGCCTAGGTCGTATGTTTGTGGTTTAATTACTGCTTAATTTTGTATCTTTAAATTAAGGCATAATTTTACCCCCAAAGGAAGGCCTCCTTCGTTGTCTTCTATTCTTAAACTCATCTACATATTCTCTGACTCTTCACCCTTTAATTGCTCAAAGGAAAAACACCTCTCACGAAGGAGACCGTTCCGAATCCAGCCCTGGTTTACTCTGGTTTCATGGAATGAAAGTGGCCATGGCGTGCCGAACATTGATGGGCGCATGTCAGAGGAATTTGTTGCACATAAAGAAATCAACTGCAGTGATTTCCTCAAAACTTTATTCCCAAGATTCTTGGATTCCCGAAGATAAGAAAACTCACACTGGGCAGGCATGTTAGATGTGCACAAACAATTATAGTCAGATGAACTTTCTGTGAAATCCCTCTGATTTGGATGCCTTTAGTTTTTGGATGAAATACCATATTTTGATAGGATTGTAAGAGATGTGGTAATGATTAGGATATGTTCAATTCGTGTTTTTCGAAGTAAGGACGTATTTGACTCGACATCCTTAGACTGGTGTCCAAACATTAAAAGGGTTTCACTGCAACAATCTTAAAGGTTTTATTTAGCGAAGAAAGTATTTTTTGTTCTAATTCTTTAGTTTTCTCTATTTTGAGTATTTTTCATAGTTGTATATGTGTATTAAATGCCTTTTGTGTTTAATAAATGAAAATATCTTCCAGATTTGGGAAAAAGATGATTACAGACTGGCTCGATTTATAGACAGGCCAAAGCAAATTAATGAGCAGTTTGCTATTGATTTGATTGAAAAGACTCCTCCAAGTGCAAAGAAGGACAGAGTTGTCTGGTGTGATGGTGGTGGAGGCCCTACTGGACATCCTCGTGTCTACATTAATTTAGTAAGTGACATTTAAAGCTTTATTGGGTGATATTTCATTCACTTTCCCAAAGATGCCTTTATTACGTAAGTGTACTTTTTTTTGTTATTATACTACTAATGAGATCTTGGCAAACACTGGGTTGAGTAAGAGTGAATAGTAATTTGTATTTCCCTTCCTTACCACAATTTGGTAGTGATGTGAACAGCCAGGCCTCACATTAGATTCAGACTTCCACAGCTAGCAGTATTTAGATTGACAGTAAACAAACAAATGTTGTCATGGGCTCAAGGTTCATCCTGCAGTAAAAAATTAGTATAAAGCATTGTGAATTTTACTTACATTGCAATTTAACCCTAAATACTACCAACTACTCTTGAAACCAAAAAAAATCTTCTTTTTCCTGAATCAAAACATTTTTGAGACAATTTTTCAGTTTCAGATTCTTCCAAGTAATTTTATTATCATTTTGTTACCTTGATTTTTTTATTAAAAAAGTGTTAGTAATTTTGCATTGGCCAGATTTGAAGTTAAAGGTTGAGGCTGGAATCTCTATGCAGACTTGGAACTGCACAACCAAAGCAAGTTGATTTAGCTGTAAAAGGATTTGAGTATACAAATACATTTGAATTTTGCAGTTTCCAAAATATAATGGGCTTACTAAAGTGACCAAACTAAAATTAGAATTCATAGTTATTTAAACAATATAAACATAATACATAAACAATATAAACATATATACATAAACCTGACCAACAAACATGAAATTGTGACAAAATTGTACTTCCGTCTCGAAAAAAAGCCTGAAGAAGCTGCACTCGAACTAGTTGAGTGTAGCTTATGGTGGGTTGTTCTTCATTCCTAAGTACCATTGGCTAGTAATTAAGTCTCTCTGGCTTATGGGCAATTAAACTATATGAACTTATGGATTTTTTAAGATCCAAGGAATAATTTTCTAAAAAGTGATCCTTTCCTCCAAAGTGCCATCGGAAAAAAACCCTGTTATATCAAATCCTTGATTAGAAAAGATATATGTAGGATATAATTTATTTGAATGGTATTAAAGTATTAAGTTTCAATGGTGTTAACCAAACCAAACAATAGAACAAGTAACACATTTCAATTATCTGGGATGTGATATAAGTTACAATCGGAGCCAAAATAGTATTTGTAGGCATTCTTATAGAGTACACAGCATTTCTTATGGAAAACTAGAAATAAATTTCCACTTAGGACCAATTTTGTTCACTGTATATATTAATGATATTAAGCATTCTCTTGGTAACTCACAGTTCCTACTTTTCGCGGATGATTGTAAAATATACAGGATAGTAAGAGAAATAAATGATTGCATAAATTTACAGGAAGATCTTGATAATTTATCTACTTGGTGTTCCCACAACGGTATGTTTTTAAATGTAAATAAATGCCAAATTATAAGTTTTAACAGAAGTAGAAATTTAATTGAGTATCCTTATGTACTTAGCGACACTATTCTAAATCGAGTTACACAAGTGAAAGATCTAGGTGTAATATTTGATACTAAAGTAAGTTTCAACCAACATATCGATTATATTGTTAGCAAAAGTATGAGAATGTTGGGATTTTTGAAAAGAAATGGTAATGATTTCAGAAATTTATCAACAATTGTTATACTTTATAATGCACTTGTAAAACCAATTTTATTGTACTGCTCTCCCGTATGGGCGCCTCATTTTGAAACCCATATTAAACGCCTGGAAAGAGTACAACATAAATTCCTTAGTTACGCAGCATTCAAAGCTAGAATTGCTAATCCTTCGATGTCACATGATTATTCTGAAATAGCTGTTAAGACTGGTTTGAGTACGTTACAGTCATTTAGACAATATAATGATGCTTGTGTTTTATATAAAATAATGAATGATCTGTTTCTGTGCCCTGAATTGTCATCTTTACTTAAATTGAATGAACCAACTCGCGTATTGCATACACATAGATTATTTGAGATACCTTTACATAAGAGTAGTTATGGTTTTCATTCACCAATGAGTAGAATTATGCGTTTGGGTAACAGTGCGTCATGTCCGAATCTTTATATACCATCTCTTGCAATATTTAAAAATTGTGCTAAATCAATTTATCTGAAAGAGTTTCACTGAACTATCGCCTTGTCGATTTTGTATTCTAAGATATTATTAATTTCATGTATTGTAAAACTTCTTTATCATATTTTTAAAACATCTGTTATATATATGTTATTTTGTTTCTTCACTTATTTCATTACTATAATTACTGTTATATAATCATTGTATAATTCGTTATATATTTTCTATTATATGTATTTTACTGAATTTCTTCGAAATTATATTGTATTGGGCTTTTAGCCTGTTGGTTTACTAAATAAATAAATAAATAAATAAATAAATAAATAAATTACTGGAGAATCCTATGCCCTCCCGTATCTCAATATAAGGAATACCATAAAGAAGAAGCTGTCTAAAGGTGTGCTCCTTCACGACTACGTGCCCATGCACAAGTCCCAGAAATTAATTGCTGCAATTAAAGATTGTGGCTTTGAAGAATTAAACTACCCACCCTAAAGTCCAGGTTTAGCCACTGTGAATACTTTCTGTTCATAAGTTTCAAAAAACTCTTGTTTGGTTGTCAATGTGTATTAAATGAACGAGTGAAGAGCGCTGTAAATGAGTACTTTGAAAGACTGGAAAATAATTTTTATTTTTCTGTAATATCATCATTAACAGAAAAGTGGAGGAAGTGTATTGAACTAGAAGGGAACCATATTGATAAGAAATTATACAATTTTCTATTTAACTTTATTATTTCTTAATTAGGTAGAAAACTTATTTAATGACCCTTGCATGACTTCCATGACATTCTATTAATTAGAATTTTAAATTACATAAATTGTGGATACTACTGAAAATAGTAGAAGAACAGAGAGCAATGCTCTGAATAGAAGAATAAGTGGCAGTCTGATGACTATAAAATGATTAAATACCATTAAATTAATCTTATGGTTTTTATGTGCAGTGGTATCATCTTACATTAAAGACAATGAAATCCATTTATAATTTAAATCAATCTGGCATCTGTGCTCTAGAATGTTTTGTGACTCCAGTCACATCATGGTGTTCACAAAAGGTTCGAGTAAGCATGTAGTGAACAGTGACATCCTTCTGTGTGTGTGTCTGCATTAGTGTTAAGATAAATCATTTCCTTTGCAACATATTCTTGTAACATATTATAATTATGTCTTATTTTCTTTTTTAGGTTGTAACTTGTTATAACTAGCTAATAAGTAAGAATTTTTGTAGAACGTATTCATTGTAAGTACTAAATTTGAAATTTGTTTGATTGTTGCAGGATAAACCAGGAAATCATATCTGTGGATACTGCGGTCTTCGTTTCTACAAAAATCAACAGCATCATTAATATTTATTTAATGTGAACTCTATCAAATCAGTAAATATATTCAGAATTGTACATAGTGAATCAATAACATTATGATGTAGAAAAATAAATGGCACTAGTATTTGGAACATTCTTATGTTCAATATTTGTTTGTTATATTTATCCTTTGCCATCTTTGATAGAAATTCCTAAACATATGTTCATTGTGAAATTTGTCTGAAACTAGAAATGTATTTTGTGTGATGTGATCGTGTTATTTTCATTAGGATATCACACTCTATTGTTTCTTTCTGCATAATTTTCCGCATCTATTCTGCATAACTGCTATTCTCAGGACTTTCGCATTTCTTATGTAATATGGAAATAGTTGTTCAACCAAAAGGAATGGGAGTGTACTTTTAGGGCAGCATTACATACAAGAAACAAAAAATATAATAATTAAAAAGTAAAATAAAAATATTCTTCTAGGAGAGGGCACTTTTACCATACCACATAGCCAGATATTTCAAGGGCAAAATAAGTAGTCTAAAAATATATTTCAAGGAATATGAAGAATTGTAGCAGTACATAGTGGTGAGACTTATTGAACTATAAATGCCAAAATGTATGATAATATTATTCACTAACATATTCATAAAGATGAAAGATGGGAAAGAAAAATTGAAGTGGTTAATAATTGTAAGATTTCTTTTATTAGAAGCTCAAGCTGAGAATATTCACCAATGGTAACTTCTTGAATTTATGTAATACAGCATTTCTGAATTGATTCTATATTATATTTCCTAAAAGTTTGAAGAAAAATGTACCCAATGTATTACCTCTAGAGCAGCAATGCCTAAAACGAGATGAAAAAAAAAAAATTTATAATGAATGGTGGTCCCCAATTTCATTTCTTTGATACAAAATGTAAGTTTGTTTTTATTTCAAGATTTTCGTTATCCTGAGTGAGTCCATTCATGATTACAGCTCTTCTGGTCCACACAACTCTTAGAAATTTGTATGAATCTGTGATTTTTTAATTAACAAAATCGTGTACTGAAGCATTATTTTATTGAAACTGAAAGATACTAAGTTTGATATGAGTAATAAAGTTTGATGTGATTAATATTTTTCGTGACAAGTTTATTTGTCAGTTCTCAAACAAGCTTTTTTTGTTTTTTACTTTCATTAATCTTTCAACTAATGTAGTTCAAATGTTGGGAAGGGGATCTGGAACTAAAGAGAATGTGTGCAGTTGATCCCCTCCCATACGTCACATACAGTTTTTACTGCTTTTTTTTTTTTTTGCTATATATATCAAATCAAAATTCCTAATGTTTAATAATTACTATTATACATTTTCAATCTATTTGTATTTGATTACCAACTCTATCATTGTCATCTTGTTTATTGCCTTTTAATTATTTTACTTTCTCGCACATTGCTTATGCAGAATATTGTAAGGCTAAAGAACTCGTCCAGTATGTTTATAAATACACTGCATAACTTATACAATGAATTCAATGCCAGAAATATATTTTCATTTAAAGTTTTGAATAAAAAATCTATTGCTTGAAACTATTTAATTTTTGCACCAAATGTTCTATGATTTCAAATGAGTTTTACAAAATATGATGACTAAGATGTGATGATTAGGAGAGAAATAGTGTTATAAATAGTATTATATAACTATTACTGAAGGCGAGAGAGTATGTGCTGTTTTAGCCCCACTAGTTACTTTCTCGCTACTACGCAGTATAGATAAAATTATATAATGCTGCGCGGGGGAGGGGGAATATCAAATGTTAGTCAGTAAAACTTATTGCCGAGCTGTGTTAACGAAAAAGTGAATAAATCCAGACACTAAATATTGGGGGGTGGGGGGAGAAAGAAAGAAAGAAAAACCTCTTAACATGAGATGTAGCCAAAATTCATGTTTTTTGGGTCCTTGATACCGGTTGACGGCAAAATGTCTGTCTGAACAACGTCAGCGGCTAAACGGTTCAGTCGATTTTCTCTAAAATTAACATTCTCCAATCGATCTGGCTGATGATGCGCCCCCTTGAATTTGAAATCGATATTTTAATTTTGGGGGGTACTTTACATGAAGCCCTTAGAACGTTTTCAAAATGTTCAAAACAAATGGCACCAAATTTTTTGTTTAAATATTGTTGTTGGATAATGTCAAGGACAAGGAAGAGAATGGCGCAGCCTTATTTTTCGTAAATTGCAAAAGTTTAATTTTTTCGGCGTCGTTCTACAACTAAAACATTGAAGACAGATTTTTTCCTTAATGAAATTTGTCCCTCAATGATAGATTTTGAAATAAGGTCATGCACATTTTTTTGAAAATTCTATTACTTTTCGCACAATTTTGACTAAATTATAGGTAATTTTTAATTTTATTTAAGCAGTTTTTTCTCAGGAACGGAACCAATTGTTTGATTAACTTTTGACCTCCGATAGCGTAAAGGACGCTTAAGAGAATGGTGTAGGTTTCATGTTCGTTAAATACCGTAATTTATCGAAAATTCTAAGTTTTTCTGGAGTCTTCCTTAAACTAAAATATTAAAGATACAGATATTTTTCCCCTAAATGAAATTTGTTCCTTAAAGATAGATTTTGAAGTAAGGTCATGTACAATGTTTCGAAAATTTGAGTACCTTTCGCGTGTTTCGCAAGTTTCCGTGAAATGTAGGTGATTTTCTATTGTTAAAACATTCGTGTTTTTTTTTTTTTTTTTAACGACAGCGACAATTGTGACCTCGGATAATGTGTAGAACGCTATGGGATAGCGCAGGGTTGTCTAACTGCCGGCCTGCGGTGCCATTTATTGTGTCCTGATTGTGGCCCGCAAAAGGAACTGAAAGCATCCATATCGGGCGAGAACATTATGCGCCTTGTTGGGGTCAACGCCCCCTAATGTAAATATTGGTGAAGTTTAAATTTATTTTTTTTTCTAGTAAATTCAGAAATTCAAGAGCCTCAATTTTCTAGTAAATTCAGTCTTTCTCTGCGTTTTGCATCGTAAGCCCTGAATGGTTCTACAACACCCCCTTTTGAGAGCAGGCGGCCATATTGTGAAGATCAATACGGGGAAGCCAGGTGTGAATCGCCCAATATAAATAGGTCCGCGACCGTATTAAAGTTTTTAGTTATGGCCCTTGAGGCCTTGCAATTGGACACCCCTGGGATTGCGTACGTAATGCTGCGGAAAAAACGGCGAATTTTCGGCAAACTCTCATTGCTGGACCCTGGTAACGAAAAAGTGAATAAATCCAGTTGTTAAATATAAGGGGGTTGGGAATTCCTCCAACTCTATGGATCTAGCTGATGTTGTGGCCTCTTGATTGTGAAACAGATATTTTGAATTTACTTGAAACTTATGGAACATTTCCAAAAAAATGGCATTTGATTTTGTTAATTTTTGTCGGATAGCGTAGATTTGTCTCATGGCCTCATGTTCGTTAAAATCCCGAATTTTTCGCTAAATTGCAAAAATTCATAAATTCTTCGTACAACTACAATTATGAAGATTTTTTTCTTAATGGAATGTGTTCATCAAAAACATCTTTCGTTCACGCTCAATTTTTCGAAAATACGAGTATTTTGTCCATAATTTGGCGTCGTAGGCAATTTTTAAATTTTAAACAATTATTGTCTCAAAAACCTCTCCTTTTTTTCCACTTGTGTAGCAAAGAACGCTAAAAAAAAGTGATGATGGTTCATTTTCGGCACACTCTGTATTTTCGAATGCCGGGGAAAAAATTGAAATGTTAATTAAAATTTTCTTGTTTCGTGAATATTATAAGGCCGTCGCATCTTATAGCGTCAATGTATAATAACCTCAATTGAAATTAGCTCTATTAGTTTTCTCTCTTAAAAATACGCTTTAAGTGTAACATGAAAGAACTTATGGTGCTACAAAATGCCACAGACTTTTTCTTATTGGATTGCTAGTTTCTTTGGTCTGAGCTAGCCACTCCGACTCGTCACATAACTCTTGCTGGCTACCATCTATGGTCGCCCAAAGTCCTTTTATATTCTCAATTTTCCGGTTTTCGAATAGGAGGAATGAACTATTACTTCAAGAATATTAAAGAAGAGTAAAACCTCGTTTTATATGGCAATTTTCATTGAGAAATTTCGAGCCGTTTCTAAGCAAATGACGTTTAATTTTTTCTGTAAATGTAAAATTTGAAGCTCATTTTCACAGAAATTATTTGATTTTTCGATAAACTTTATTTGAAGCAGTTCCACTTACGCATACATAGGTGCTGCTGGAAATATGCATATTAACAGAGTGAGATATTGAAAAATTACATTTGTGTATTTTTGAAAAACCAAAATAATACAGCAATATTAATTTTATGTCATCTTAAACAGTGCTATTAGCACTATCTGCACAAAAAGTTTGAAGAAAAAATTTGTTGCAGTTTTTGAGAAAATTGCGTTTGAAGGTTCCTGAAGATGCGGAAATTTGGTCTCGTTTTCACAGAAAAATTGAGTTCTCGAGAAACTGTATATCATTTAAAAAACATGTACTCACAAATGCAATCGTGTAAAGAAATCGCAGCTTATGTAATTATTAAGAACGTGGGAAGCTAGACACAAAAAGGAGAAAAATGGCGTTATGTCATCTCATAGCGTATATATATATATATATATATATATATATATATATATATATATATATATATATATATATATATATATATATATATATATATATATATATAAGAGAGAGAGAGAGAGAGAGAGAGGAGTGGGCTGGCATACTATTACCGTATGCCAAAAGCGTATGTTAAAACCAGAGGTTATGTTATAGTACTATATCCGCACGTTTTCTTGAGCCCCGGAATATCTACCCCCACTCCTTTCCCAACATTAGTTGAATTAAGAATAAATGATAGTGTTGGAGGAGCGTTGTAGACAAAATCTGGTAACGAGAAATGTTCGCTTCCATGTATTAGAAACTATTTTGCATGGAAAAATGAACTACAAATTTGACGTAAAATTCCTTTCGTCAAAATAACTAAAATCCCCACTCCTCTCGCATCTAGCGAAGCGAGAGCTCAAGAAAACGCGCGGATAATACATACGCTGTTTATTGGACATCGACGTAGTGATCGATGTATACCGCCTCCTTAGATGAGTCACAGTTAATGATTGTCCAGTAGGTAGCAGTGGTAAGAACAATCGGATATCACGAGCGATAATCTTTATTGAGATACAACACCTTGATTGGGGCATATTGTGTGTGTAGTTATACACTATTGGTTTTAATTTCACAGGAAGAGGCATTCCATCTATTCCCGCTCTACCGCGGAGCCCTCTTGTATTTATTCTTTTGTATCCCTGCTCCGTTTTGCCCAATCTTTCTCAGTCTTGCTTCCACCTGGAAATACCATGTTTTGTTTTTACTCACTTTCTCTCTAAAATATTTTTACTTTTTAAATGGAGTTCCCGACACCAAACTTCACTCACTTTAAAACTAAAAATAATACACAAATCCAAAGAAAAAATAAAATACATACATCCACATTATTTTTGTGGAATTTTATATATTATTCCCCCACTTTCAATCAGTTTCCACATTGTAAAACTTATTTTTCATATTTTTTCCTTCTCGGGTATTTATAAATAAAAGTTTGAAATTGATATTTGACTCCAAGCTGGGACAATTGAAATATAAAGTGTTTTTAATTGAATCCGAGTTGGCGTTCTTCATTAATAGTGACTAACGGAAAGGTGCCATTAACCACTTAGACAATTATAATATCTTCAAAACTTTGAGATTAGGCTGTGGGTTTCGGCTTGACCATAGTTTTTCTGTTATCTAAAAAATCTCTGTTACCGTATCTTCAAGACCTGCATTCTTCGCTAAAATAAAATACTTCCCTACAAAATCTCATCCATCTGTCAGAATTTCAGCCTAACACTTAATCATTCGTAAGGAATGCCACTCGCAAATACGTTATCACTACGTAATACGTAATTACTGTATACACAGGTATTACTCAGGCAACTTTTCTTGAATAATTATCTTGCTTCTCCCTCTCTGGCACAATAAACAGTTGAAGGCAAAAGCTCGCAGGGAGCACTGATGACAACATTGCAAACTCATCTTTACTGGCGCGAAATATAAACTAATTTCTGTTGAAGACGGTAACTTCTATCGTGATTTCCCCCCAAACATCTAAAGAAGCAGGGGAAGATCGATCACAGGAGATACCTCAAACTCCGGAGAAAGTTAAAACGCAAATTGAGAAAGTTGCGAAGCCATGACTGATTCTCCAGAGATTGGTATTGCTTCATAAAATCTAGTGGCCAATTTCGGAACTAATACCCTCACTCTACCCGCATTTCTTCAGTCCATCGTTCAAGAAGTTGCGCGAGTAATACATTCGAAGTTGGCGCTCGCGCGCGGATCGGCACGCGCTCTATTCTGAAGGGCGCAAGGCGGCAGGAAGCTAACCGCTGCAACAAGCAGCGAGTCGCGGGAACGAACCTTGGGCAGCCTGGGGCACGCGTATATTCACCCATTGGCCATAGATGGCCATAGAAGGGTAGGAATGGTCGCACCGCAATGGCGTGAACGTACATTGCACTTTCCGTGCGTTCACTAAACTGCACAAAGAGGGCTCAGCACTGTTGTTAAATCGGTTACTGATGCTACAATGGCAGTTTATCGCGATTTAAGTGAGTTTTAGCGTGATGTTGTAATTGACGCAAGAGAGATGGGACATAACATCTCCGAGGCCGCGATGAAATTTGAATTTTCCCGCACGACCATTCTACGAGTGTACCGTGAATATCGGGAATCCGGTAAAACATCAAACCTTCGATATCGCTCGTGCAATAACGGAACCGACGACGACTGACGAGAATCATTACACGTGACAGTAGTGCAGCCCTTCAGCAAATTGCTGGAGATTTCAATGCTGACCCATCAACAAATGTCAGCGTGTGAACTATTACATTATCGATATGGGGTTTTGTAGCCAGAGGCCCGCACGACTCTACCCTTGTAAGTGCACAACACAAAGCTGTACGCCTCGCCTGGGCCCGTCAACACCGACACTGTACTGTTGATGACTGGAAACACGTATAGTCTGACGAATCTCGTTTCATATTGTTTCGATCGGATGGGCGTGTACAAGTACGGCGACAATCTCATGAATCCATGGACCCTGCATATCAACAGGGGGCTCTTGAAGCTGGTGGAGACTCTGTGATGGTATGGGGCGTGTTCAGTTGGAGTGATGGGGCCCCTGATCCGTCTCTGACAGGTGACACGTACGTAAACATATGGTCTGATCACCTGCACCTATTCATGTTCCTTGTGCATCCCGACGGACTTCGGCAATTCCAGCAGGACAATACGGCAGCCCACATGTCCAGAATTGCTACAGACTGACTCCAGGAACATTCTTCAGAATTTAAGCACACTGGTCACCAAATTCCCCATACACGAACATTATTGAGCATATCTTACTAGTTTAAGACAGCCCTGCAGGATTCACAGTGTCAATTACCTACAGCACTACTTCAAACATTAGCCGAGTCCATGCTTCGTCGCCCTCCTCGCCACCACCCACGACGTCGCTGGTAGCGCCTGGGTACCTGTTTTGGACGGCTGCAGGGGGGCCGGAAGCATGCGGTAGGCAAAGCGAGACAGGCGGTTCTCTTGGACCCCGACAGGATTTCGTCAGATAATGCTTTAGCTATTTTCCGCAACACAACATAAGATTCAGTTTCCTATATACGTACGTATATACTAAGTATTTATACGTAGAATAGTGTAACGGTACGACCTGCCGTGAATTTGATATCGAGTGTTTATCGATGAATTCGCGGTCATCTAGCACGGCCAGCGGCTGTTGAAAAGGTGGTATCTGACCACGCACCCCTCATCTCTTCTATTGAGAGACTTGGGTCGTTTATGGCTTGCCGCCGTCGCTTTGTCGGCACCGCGCGCCCTCGCCGAGCACTTAGGATGGGCGGTCTCCCCTCCACGTGATCGCGCGTCGAGTGGACCGCCTTCAATCACACCCACTTGAAGGAAAAGTTTACCACCTAACGGATTTTGGCGCGCACGTGCAACCCCGACGATCTAGGTCTTAACGACATTTTTGCCGTTCGCGGAGGGACTACACCCGCAGCGCTAAACAACGGAAAATTTTCGTCTGTCGCGTGGATCGTCGAGTCATTGGTTGAAGCTCCACCCGCCACGCTCCGCTAAACTTTGATTTCCGTCAATCAGGTGGAGGCTTACTGAAGAAGTGAGGTACCAGAGCTCTCGTGAAGACGAGAGAGAAGATCCAAAAGCATTCGCCTTCAATAATTCGCGAAGGGAGGTTCAGCTCCGAAAATATTCACTTTCGAGATTTTGCGAAGAGAGACGGTTTTTGGCACTTGGAAATTAGTTTTGCTGGTCGTGAGCTGCACTCACACGTCAATGCCAGTCAACGGTGCGCAGTTGCACTCAGTTCCGTGCCACAGGACGGCTTAGCCCGCGCTACGGTACTGGGCCGTCCGCGATCGCTCGATTCGGGAATTTGATGATGAATCAATCATCACCGACGCGAATCGTGGGTGCCTGTCGGTCAGGGCTTCCATCCCTGGGTCCGGCCTGAGCAGCGGAGACGAGCGCGGCCGTGGTCTTGGCTGCAGCTGACGGGGGCGACCCGCCCCGACCCGTCGGTCAACAACACCACCAGCTGGGTGTGTTCTGCTGCCGGAACAACAACAACAATGGTAATCACCAGCTTTACTCCCGCTAAAATGCGGTAGGACAATAATTGAGAGAAGCTGAGAGAAAGATGCCATCAGCATTGGCATTTATGGCGGCCTAACCAGTTTATTTAGTGTCGAGTCAACCATCAAAATTAAAAGAAAGGTCGCGTTTCAAATTTGTAATAAATTTCATGTAATATCATCTATCATCCAAGCCCATTACTTTAGATATTAAATATGTTTTGTTTGTTAAATTTAATGAGTGTATTATTGAAAACTACATCCCCGCTTCCAAGTCACCAAGGTGGTATGGATACAATAGAGAAAGATATTGCTGCGGAAAATCTGTTTCCAAATTTCAACGGAAATGCATGTTTTGAGGCCTCCTGAACCCCCCAAAATTATCCCCCCTCCCCCGCGAAAAAACAACAACAAACAAACTTGGTCTGTCTGACCATCTGTGAACAACACTAGCGCCTAAACTCTTTCTAGAATTTCTTCGAAAATGTATATTATCCGGTCGGTCTGGCCTGTCTCAAAGCTTACCGAGTGTGAACAAAAATCTTTAAAAAATTTCGGGATACTTTAGAAGTCCTTCGGACATTTTCTAAATTTTCAAATTTTCTATTTCCAACATGAATTTTGCCAAATTTCACTTCACTTTACCTATTCACCCGATTTGGATGATTGATACGGCGTTAGATTCAGGAAATACTACGCCATCGCACTACAAGCCTACATTTTTTAATTTCCAAAACTCATTTTTATCAAAAGAGGCTTCGTAGCGTAAAATCTATATTAATTACGAATCAAATGGCGTTTACCGATTGAAAATCGTGCCATTTGTTCAGACATTATTAGTAGGGGGAGAAATTTGATGACCTAAAACATTGCCAAAAATGATAAACGAAATGCTCTTAAAATTCCCTAAAAACAAAGAAAAATGAAGTAAAAAAATTATTAAAATCATTTCAGATGAACTACTGAAGGTGTTGGATACGTTACTGTTGTAATCGATTCTTCTTCCTTTTGTTCAAGTAAACTCAGCACGCAAACTTTTGGTTTGGATTGTTTTTTAAAGGAAAATCGTCGCCTTTATTAATCGCGAAATCGACCAACAATGGCGCTGTCAGGTATCAAAGGAACCTTAGATTAAATAGTACTGTATTCAATACGGCTGACATTATATATGAGCGAAGATATGGAATAGGCTACTCAGGAATTCTGTGGTGAACATTTGTTGCACCTCGTAAATATTGTTTGAAATATTTGTTGTCTACTTCAATGATATAAAATCGATGAAATCAGAGAAAACATGCATTAAAAATGTAAATAATTATGTAATAGTCGAAATCAACGAAAAAAACAACTATAAAAATGGTTAAATTCCCTTTGTCATAACAAAATGAATTTCTGTACTAAACAGCATTGTCCTAAAGTGAAAAGGGAAAAAATGACATTTCAATAAAATATGCCCCTAGTTATTAGTAGAGTAAGTTTTGATTATTTTGGTACTGCTACATGGTGACAAATTGAACTAGTGTCTGTACATTTGTCCTTAAATATAATTACAATTTTACATGATTTTTCGATAGTATGAGAAAGTCTGAACATTGTTGTACCAAGACTGGCCGATACATTTAATAAATTTACTTCCCACCCATTACCTCATAATCTATATTCTTAATTTCCAATGTACCCAGAAATTAATTAAAATTAATTTCAAACATATCTTAGGTGTTTATGGTTTCAATATATATCCAGAAAGTCAGGAAAAATTCCAAAACCAAGAAACCATATCAACTCAAAAATTTAAATATTGGATTGCATTATTCCATCTATTCTCATGAAGCACTTACCAACTGACTTCTTACGTTCAGTGTATCACTGCCTTGGATATATTTGATGACATTCGCAGCAATACTCCATGGAAGAGGCTGTGAGCCATTAAATATTTGCTATTCATATGTTGTTATGTAACAGCAATTATTTACATTCTTGGCATGCAAAGATCTGTTGCAGTGAGTAGGGTTGGCCAATATTTAAATACTTATTTTTGAAATAGGTATTTTAAATACATTTTGTATCTGAAAAACTGAATTTTTGAGTTTATTGGTCATGAAATCAGGTATTTTAAAAAAAAAAACTTAAAAAATAAGATGAAAAAGATAACGAGGGTAGTTTCTTTTTATTTGATTCCTCTAGCGAATGCACATCGACACAAAAATAAAGGCCCCTTTCAGCTGTTGAATTGAATTTTCTTCATTTTTAAAAAATAAATCTTAATTATTAAAAATGCTGGACATTTATCAAACAATAAAAAAAAATAGTTTATTTGTTATGACACCAGTTTATGTTCATCCAAGCCTGTTGCACAACTGTTTTCCCATGCGAATTTATACTTTTGCCAACTAGGGATATTACCTGATATTTTTGAAAAATTTGAAGTTTTAAAAGAAAATTTCGTTCATTTTTGTAAGATATGTTTTTTATATCATTTTCTATTTGAAAGTGTATACATGTATATTAAGTTTGTTATTGTTCATAAATTAGTATGACAATCACTAATTTATTGTAATTGACAATTACAATATAGTTGCAATAAAAAAGATAAGACAAAATGTGTATACTGAAGGTATTTTGAGTATTTTAAATATTAAGCCAATTAAACCTAATTGGTAATTTGAGTAGGTTTTTAAATACTTATTTACACAGTATTTTGGTGAGGCTTTTAAATACTAAATTTAAAGTATTTTGCTAAACCCTGGCAGCGAGTATCCCCTACACGATATATGCTTTGTTATACTACATAAATATCTTATTGCAGAACTTGTGATGCCTGTTTTTTTGTTTCTTTAAATTTATTGCAGTGTTATATGAGAGCATTTTATTTATTGTTCTTAAGCAGTGTGTGTACTACTTTTTGGAAAACCATTTAGTGTGGTTTTGTTCAGCAGCATCTTTTGTTGCAGCTGATTTTAAATACAGTATCCAATTGTTTTATAAAAATGTCCAATTACATATGTCTTCCTTATTCTAAAATTATCATTTCTTGTCTCTTCAGAGTTCAGGAATAGTTCTTGCACTGGTCACAATAAATCCACAGCAAAATAGTATTCCATAAATTCAATGGAAGAGTCGGTATTGCTTGGGAAACAAGGCAGGGGAAAAAATGTTACTTTTGGTGTGTGCCAATGGCATATTTAATTTTACATACGATTTAAGAAAACATTTGAATGAAACTTGTAACTAAAGATATTTCAATTGCTGGTCTTTTATAAACATCGAAAGACAACTGAATTTTCTGAAAACAAATTAAACTTCAGAGGGAAGAATCTGACCAAAGATACACTGCTATCTTATAAATAAAAGCAACATACATTCAATGATGAATATTTCACTTATTTTTCATCTTATTGTTTGGATTTCTTCCTATACCCCCCCGACCAAGAGGAGCAGGTCGTCCACCACGTCCTCCAAAGGTTCCTGGAAAAAATAATAAGTTTTTAAATGAAGGATTATTAAAATGAATGAAGAATTCTGTAATGTCTTTACACTAAATTACTCAAATAACACTACCATGTACATACTAATATATCCTGCATCTACACTACTGTACCAACTATAATGAAAATCAATTATCAGGCACTGATCCTATAAACCAGACTTAGTATTTTACTAAATTATACAATGGGATAAAATGAGAAAGATTTACTTCTATCTTTCCACCCACCCATATAATTAATAACTAGTATTGTCTTGGTATGTTATAATTTATTGAGTTAAACTACATTTTACATTACATCTAAATCATTATCAGTATTGAAAATGTACTCTCTGAAAATCAAATTTTGTTTATTCATGTTCCATAGATTTGGTTGCAAATATTCCCCAAATAAAAACATAAAAGGTAGGTAAATACTATTTGTAATACAATTTGTAGGCCAGAGTATACTGAATCCAATGCCTTTTATTCTTGAATGCTAGAATAACCCAGAGCTGAGTAATTCAGAAAAGAGTAAATGACTACAACCACGAAAAATGGTTCACGGTGTAAAACCATTTGAAAACCAGGTACAATTTAAAAAAATTGAAAATGTTTTTGAACAGCTAAAAAATGACATTTATATACAAAGTTTGAATTTTTTTGAGATGGTTGAACAACCAATTTATTAAATTCTGGACTACTTAAAACGGACTGACTGGTACATATTATTTCGGCTCAAAAATGCTTTTTTGAGTTTGATTTGGCCAGACTCAAGATTGTTTTACACAAATTCCAAGATCTGAAGCCTTGTCTTTAATTTGAAACTGCATGAGTGAGGAGAGTCATATTGGCCCTCAAAAACTGTTAGCAAAAAAATGCATAGATATTTTGCAGTTTCCAGAAATAAGTTAGAGTTATCTTCCATACTTTTGTGTCAAAAAATGTTTACTTAGAAATAAATAACATTGTACCCTGAAATGGAGATAGCAAAAGTTTGGCTTTCATTAAAAATGTTAAAAGAAATTTAACAAAAATAGTAATTACCATTTCTTTTGCTTTTGGATCATTAACTATGTGACTGAAAAAGAACTTTCTAAAATGCTTACTTTCACAGATGGCACTCAAAATTATACTGAATATTACACAGCATGATTTAATGTTACACAACACAATTAAATGCCACCCTCAGTCCTAAATAATCCACCTATGTACCAACTTATCAATCATCTTTAGAGTGGGTTTAAAGTACAATAGACCTATTTTCAACCCTCTTTATCCCTTTGAATTCTGTACTCCTTCCCAAAGCCAACTCATTTCAATCTAAGATAGTCTAGAAAGTATAATGTAGTGTATGTATGAAAGTATATTTTTATGTCTGGCAGTTAGTTTATCTGTCTGTGCGTGCACTATACCTTTTAAATATAAATATTATTATATTATAGTAGATATATACTTATTCATTTGTATTTTTATTCATTATTTAATATTTCTCTGAGTGAGTTTTTTTGAATTGATCATGTCCCAGTGTCATGGGCGATGGTTTGTGATGGGTTCTACCATATATGAATATAAAATTACCTCGGCCGCCACCTCTTCCTCTCTGTGCCTGGCCACCTCGTCCTTTCATTTCGCCCCTACCTCTTCCTTTGATTACAGTTTCTTCTTTTACCATGTCAATAACTTCATCTGGAATTCTTAGGTATTTTATAGTACTTCCTCTTATATAACATTCAGGCATTCTCCAAAATTTGTCTCCATCCTGTGTAATTGAATGGTGTTTGTTATAGTAACCTCAAAACCAATTTTACTGACACTGTGGTACTTTTACTTACTCGAGATGTACAAATTACTTCACGTAAGTTTATATTCATCCAATTATCACAGCTCACCAAGTGACCATTGTATGTCTCCCCGTTCTTTAATTCTACAAGCTTAAATGGAAACAAAAAATTTCACAACTGAACATGTGTCATGTAATACAATATAAATAAAAAGCACCAGTGTTACTAACCATTGGATGATTTTGGGCTGTTCTTAATAGTGATAGAGGCAACTGAAAAATATTAGAAGGTTTCCCTCTTACAGAGCTATTTTAAGTATTTAAACACATATTACTATTAGACAAATTTTCATTATATTTTACTTAATATTGCAATCCACACTTACCATTTCTTAATTTTAACTGGGATGCAGCCTGCTTGATAACATGTACAATTATTTTGCCCCCAACATACCACAAAATACTCACAATTCACTATCGCACCACCACGAGTATATACATACACTTGCGCGGTATTTGAGACATTGGGTGAAGTCTCCCCCGCCCTCTTCACTCTAACCAAGCCGGCTCCAAGGCACCGCCCTCTAATCGTGCTTCATGAACTATCATGACGTTTGAAGATTTTCAAGTAAGAATTTAGTAATCCTAAGCCAGTTTTCTTTGGTAACTATTAACATGATTTGAAATAAACGTATTAATATAATACAAAGTAGATTTCGGTTGATAAATCGGTGTTGTAGAACGATCTTCGATTAAAATTATTCTTCGCGTAATCCAACTCTAAAACTGCATGACTGTGGCAAAGGAACGCGTCCACTCGGTGCAAGTGTAGGGCCATTTCGTGAATGGAGGGCATCGATTTTATTAAATGTTTGTTCATTACTAGTCATTTTGACATCCTGGAGAAAGGCGGTATGTGTTGTATGATCCATTTATTATATGTTTTAAGTTTACTGTACTTGTGAGAGTAGCTGTGGTATTCTCAGTAAGTGGGACAGGAATTTGCGGAGGCCTGAAACATGTCCCTTACTTCATGATGAATATGTTTGTATCGAGAGGACGAAATCATTGATAAAAGCAGCATTGTTAATAATTATAACATTGTGGACTTTTTGTGCTATATACTACTATTTGTTTCAAAAATTGTTTTGATTTCAGTCTATACGTCGGTTATCTCTCAATCTTGATCAAGCCTCAGAGCAAAGGACTCCATTGACCTTCCGGACTAAAATGCTGCATTTTTTTGTTGAAAGTTAACTCGCTTAAAGTAAAATTGCGTTATTTGTGTATTGAATACAAGTAATTTTATTGTGTTGATGAATTTGTAATGATAGAAATGTGAAAATTGAATAAAATGGTAAATTTCTATTTCATTCCGCTTCGTTTTGAAAACATATCATAGAAATGAATTTCTTTGTTTGTAGGTTGACAGGATGGCAGAGGAAAGCAGTGCTGTCTCAGCTCCCCCTCCTGCTGGGATCCACAACCGCCTCGGTCGTCGGGTGAAGCTAAGTGAGCAGCAGCTCGAGAATATTAACCGGGATGAATTGTTGAGAAACTGGAGGGAACTGGACTCCTATGTGGACATACTTGAAACCCAGGCTGCGTCTCAAGAAGGTAGTAGTGTTAGCTCACTGTTGCTTCCCAACCTCGCGCACCACCTCGTGGGCGTTGGGTGACTACTCAAGTTATTTTGTTTCCTGCATATTAGCCAGTACTATATAAAAAGCTTCCCAGCAGTGGCCAGGAAGTGACATGAAGTTCAACTGGGCAGCTTCTCTGGTGTCCTTCGAGCGTTGAACTGAGTGTCATATCAAAGCACTTACATTACCAATTCACTTACATTTCTGTTGGGAAAGGTGTGTTTTGTGAGGTACCTTCATCATCTTTCATCCAGTTAAATGCAGGGTGATGTGTCAACGATATGTGCTGTGGTTAATACTGTGAAGAAGTTTCTTCTCTTAACCCCCTGCCTGTGGAACCATCATCATAACTGTGTTAAAATTGTTTGCTTCTGTTCAAAATAATACAAATCACAGCTTCTGTTTGAGTGCTGTGGTTTTTCACTTTTTCTTTCTCTCTCTGGAATGAAATAATTGAATAGGGATTTCTAAGGGTTTGTGATAAGTGCAACATCAATTAAAGTGATGAATCATTTCAGAGAGGGGTTAACTGTTAATAGCATATCTCACAAGTTCTCATGTTGCATGACATTAGCAATATTGTGGAAATTATTTGGGTATTTGTCCATGTTTCAAATTTATTGAGCAATGATCAGACTGAGTATTTCACATTCACCACTTAACTTACATTGTGCATTTTAATTAGCTTTATGAGTTAGGGATGCCTGTGGAAGTTAAGATTGATCAATCAAATTTTTAAATGAAGTTCTTTTACTTTGCTCAACTGAAGTTATGCTGAAATTGGTTTTTAAGTGGGCTTGTTTTAGTATTGAAGGCCTTTCTTTAAAGTATTGTTTTACCACTAATGTCTTAAGTATTCTTTTAGTTTTGGAAATGATATTGCATGCATATTTGTATGTATGTCTTGTATGTAATTATCATTGTTTATCCAGTGATGTGGTGTAGTGATCAGTGACCAGTGACCATCATGTGATGAAAAATTTCAGATAGTGCTGCATAGTGCTGCAGTTTAATCTCCACCCAGTGAGTGAAATCATTTCCTTTTAAAGCTAGGTAAAGGTTTTAGTTAATTTATCTTCCTCAGCTGTGTTAAGGAGTGTTCATCAGCAGATGCATAAAGAAAGAATGCTACTACTTCCATTGGAAGTTCATGCTGGGATCCACAACCGCCTCGACTCCTTCTGTGAGCCATCATTCATCGTATACCATCCAGATCAGAATATTCCTACAGATTGCCAGCCTGCTTGCTGTACTGCTATTCAGGGTTCTTGCCTGATTTCATCTTGCACGCCAAGTGGAAGTCATTAGGTCTGCCAAGGGCCATGAAAGTCAAGAATTAAGTTTTCACAACGATTTTTGGTGGTACACATAAATGAACATTGGTTAAAAATCAAAAAACTTCGTTGAGCCTCAGGAAGAACACGGCTTCTGTTTCTCAGTGATGTGTTAAATTTAGAAAAATATTTCACTTTATTAGTCAACCAAAGTGTTTTTTGATGGCCTATTAACGGATATTGTAACCATTTCCTCTTCATGTGTTCTTGAGTATTTGTATACAAGACTGATGTTAATACAATGGTATCCATTCTTTAAGAGGACTTAATTTCTATATTTGGGCCAAGGGCAAAGCATTAATGGAAGGTTTTTGTTTGAATTCTATGTGAAATTCATACTTGATGTAGGGAGCTGTGGAAAGGATAAGAGATGTTAAAAAGGTGAATGAAAGAAATATAATGAAGATAAATATACTTTGGCAACTATTGAGACTGGAAAAGTCCAAAGTATTTTGACATGTGTGTTTCTGAAAGTAGCTTTTTTTGATATCGTAATTTTATTGCAAATGCTTAAAAATTATTTTTCTTGTTATCTATGTATGCATGTGTTTTCGCCCATAAACAATTAAACATCAAATTATAATCATTTTTGTATTATTGCTGTATTTTGGCTTGAATGTGCACATGCATTTGGATAAAGTAAACCATTTGCGAGTGTGTCGTGCTGTCTCTACCAGAAGATATAGTTCGACGTGATGGTGCTGCAAGTCAGTGGGGAAAAAAGAAATGGAAAAAGTTACAGAAGTGTGCATGTTGTGAAGTGTGTGGTGATAGAAAGTAGTGTTTCAGAGGAAATAATAAATGATTATTCATCAGTGTTCTTCAAAACGGGCTCTGTGCTCATTCTTGATGCATGGGGCTGTGCCTTGTGCAAGAGTGTAGTGCTCAACGTGATAGGCTTCAGCAAGAAAGTAAGTTTCTCCCCTGTTTCGACTAGTTGTCCGCATATAGCGCCGTTGTTTGCCGGTTGCCGGCGCGCTGCAGAGCTGCCCGCGATGTGTTCCCCTCCTGGCCAGCGTAGACAGGGCTTGCCTGCTCTCCAGGGTAACGCATTGCTTCCCAGGAAGCCGAGATATTTCGGCTCTCTCCTTTTTGTATAAAAAACACTGCAGTACTGTTGGTGGAGGCTTCCTCTGAGCGGCTTGGGTTGGACACGGAGTGTTTGCTTGCAGCTGAGTTGGCCAGCCTGCGTGACAGCGAGGAACGTGCCAAGCAGCAGCATCTGGAGTCCACCCATCGGGAGAAAGTTCTGGTGCGGAGGCTGGCCACCAAGGAGCAGGAGATGCAGGAGTATGTGGTGAGTGAAAATTATTTAAATTATTGTAGTTTAATGTTTGTTTATTTTTACAGGTGAAGCATTTTTCTTGTAAATGAATTGGACAAATTGAAGGGCTCAGTACAAGTACCTAATGTTTTTTTGTGAAATTGAATTATTAGCATTATACAAAACTGCAAATATTATTCTTTTCCTGTAATACGTTATTTAAATCCAGTATGGAGTTATATATGGTGTACTGTGTTAAAAATGTATGAGGGAAATTCAGGTAAAATCCTGATTATCTCAGAACAATGGCCATGTGGGAAAGCCCCTTGTTGTACTGAGCCCTTTAATTATGAAGTGGAAATAACTAAAATTATGTTACACATATTTAGTCCAATGGTATATACCAATGGGTTTGAAACTGTGCTCAGCAGTGCTGGAATCACGTTCCAGGGATGCCATGACACATTTATTTAAGATAATCTTTTTTTTAACAGAAGAACAGATTAGATTAGTTTTGTTGGGGGTATGCTACCAGACGAGTAACTTTGGTTATGCTGCTTTGAGTTTTGAGATAAAGTGAGGGTGACATGCTGTTGCAAGCTGGGTGATAGTGATGAGCGCACTGAGAAGGACCAAGTGATGTGTGTGTAAGGTTGTGCCTGTTGATATGACAGGTACACTGGTAACAAGTTGCAAGAATGCAACTCTAATCAAACTAAAGCATAATATTAAGGAATTGCATATTGTTTCTGTTATACAATAGTTCTTTTGAAACAGGTTATTTTTAAGAATTTTACTATTTAAAGAGTACATCTTTCCCTAGTGGTCAAAACGGGAAGGGGGGACTTGCATCTTTCTGGCTTGTATGGCACTAATGAAATTTCTGAGAAATTGAAGGGAGCTGTTGGTCAAAAATATTTGAGAATCACTGGTGTACTTGTTATGCATGATACAGTAACTTGACTGTCATGTCACATTGATATAATTATTTTTTAAAAACATTTGTTGAAATATTTTCTTGTATTTAGTCTTATACTAAAATATTAATGAATTTATTTTTTAAATATTAATAAATTAAAAAGTAATTGTGTATAAATTGTTGTTTCACGACAATCTTTTCAATGTCAGTTGCATAGGTTTTGTAATGGTATTTACCAAGATTTGAAGGAATGGCTGTAGGTAGTCCTGTGCCACATTGAATTATTCTGAAAAATAAAAAGGATAAAGCTTTCAATTTGACATTCCTCGCAAAGTTAAGAAGAAATATCTTCATAGGACAGCATCATTTGTTACATGAACATTACAGTTCTCATATAAAATGTAATAATCAATAAGGTGAATATGTTAGTAGTCTTCGGCATTATGTGGCAACAAGATTTCTGGGTTTTAGAAAATGTCAGTAAATGGTTTAAAGAAGTTAGATAAGATTTTTGCAAGAGATTGATGAAATAATAGTAGCATATTTGTTGCATTTATGTTTTTACGTAACTCGCAAATAATTGGAGAAAGTCTACTGCTATGATGTGCACAACTTGTGTGTTTCAGTAAATAATATTGTTAATGAGAAACAAGTTTGGTAATTTTAGTAAATCGTTTTGAAATTTAGTCTTCTCCACTGTCAATAATTTGCATAAAAGTACTTCTGTTTGGCTATAACAAAAATGAAGAAATTATGGTCTGATGCAATGTCATCTTTTTCTGAGTGTGACGGGATGTTATTGCAGAATCAAATCGCAGAGTTGAAGGCAGCCCAGGCACCTGGGGCTGCTGCCTTGCGTTCTGCATTGTTGGACCCTGCAGTGAACTTGCTCCTGCAGAGGTTGCGCCAGGAGCTGCTCACCACTCGGGCACGCCTGGAGGAAACCCAGAATGAACTGAGCGCCTGGAAGTTCACACCAGACAGGTTCAAAATTTCTTTATTTCTTCAAGGAAATCTTTGTGGTGTTTTGAATTGTTTTTCACTGAAAATCTTCAAGTTATGCTAAACCATTTGCAGGAGATAGAATTACCTATATTTTGTATGTAAGGTTATGAATGTAGAGTGGTTGAACATGAATGTAGCTGTAAGTTTCCTGTTAGGGTTTTTGTGGAAACGATGAAAAATTTAGAATTTATTTATTTATTTTTGTGGAAAAAAATGTTAATTGCGGGTATTTCAAATGCCAAAGTAAAGAATAAAGATTTTGTATTTTCAAAATGAGTTAGTTTCGAAGCAATGTATGTTTTCATGTTGAGAGTAGATGGCTGTATCAATTCATGTGTTCATATCATTAATATTAGACATCAAATTTTGACTATTGACCCCATTTCATCGTTAGTTTAAAATAACCATTTGTAAATGTGTTGACAGCTTAAGAATAATTTTTGCGAAGGTAAAAGAATTTGAGTTTTACAAAATCAATTCATTTGTGGGCAGTAAAGTCAGCAATAATTTGCCAGATATGTTTTATTCTCTTTGTTTTCCCTTTTCCACAAAAAAAATATTATGAGTTTCCCAGAACATTTTTACTTTCCTGTATACATACATATATATGGAGTATTATACTGAATTGCTAAATTGAGTTGAGTTAAGAAAAAATACACTCACACATGGTGTTGCCAGAATCCCTGTTTTGTGGATCCTTGATAACAAAAAAGCCAATTGAACTATTTCCCTTTTTATATTACATGAAATTCATTTTGGGGTATTTTTTCAAAAATTGTTCAATTGTTGTTTTTCCCCCTCTTTTTTTAAAAAATCTTTTACACCATTAATATGCACCTTTCCAGCAATTTGTAAACACTATTGTATTTGTGAGTTAATGTGCTTCAAAAGAAGTTCTTTTGAAAACTGAAATATTTTCTGTGCAAAAAGCTTCAAATCTCAAATTTTTAGTCATGCTTAAACACCATTTTCTTAAAAATGGCTTAAAATGTTTCAAAGGAAATTGTTATTTAGGTGGATGTTTTACTGTTCTTTAATATTCTTAAAATAATATTTCTGTTCTACTATTTGAAAACTGAAAAATTAAGACAATGTCAAGAAAATGTACTTTGGGCGGCCATAGATGACAGCTGGCAAGAGTATGTGGCAAGTCCGAATAGCTAGCCGACACCAAAGGAAATAAAAAATTAATACAGGAAAGTCTCTGCCATTCTGTAGCACCACTAGTTTATTAATATTTTGGGATATGAGACAAGGGGTCGTCCTCAAGTTATGTAAACCCAAGGAGGGGCGAGGGGGTTTGAGGCAGCATTACGCTTCATTTCATTGAGATAGTGAGGTGTTTGTTTAGTGTTACAAAATGCTGGTATTTATTTATTTTTTTAATTTTTAATTTATGTGGAAATAATTTCTTTTGTTCAGTTGTTCACTAAAATATTTACAAATTACATTTTCTTTAAATATAATTAATTTCAAAAGTAATGAATTAAAAATTGTTATTGTAAATGGAAATATATTTTCATAAACTGTGTGTTGATCAAAAGTATAACGGTATATTATCAGAAAGTTTCTCGCCTATGCATCCTTTCTTCACTGAAAATCATCCCCGATCTTATTGCTTGGTACAATCAGCATCACCAACTAATTCTGAGTTTCATTATCATAAATTTTATTATTTAATTAACTTTTAATTATTATAACTGGAAGGGTGCTGTGTATGTATGCAATTCTTTAGGTGGGGATTCAGTCACTTTATTGGGTGAGAAGGGGTACTCAAAATACTCCAAATTTGCATTACATTATGGATAGACCCCCAACAACTTCACTGATTGTGGTGGGTGATGGAGAAAACCAGGAGAAGTGTTGGCAGTGTAGGCGTTAGATTTTTCTTTGTGATCCATGTGCTCTTTTTCTACTAACATAGCAGTCTTTCCGAATTAATTCTAAGTCATTGTATCATGCCGTATTTTTTCAACATTTTATGAAAAGAAAATTTGCATTATCAAATTTATTTACAAGCAAAGATTTGGTACAGGTTAACCAATATTTAATATATATATGTACATAAACATGTTCAATGAATAAAAGTTTCTCTCTAATTGCTCATATTCATATTCTGAAATCTGGCATGTGAGCTAGCATCGATTTAGTTAAATGGTGAAATTTAATACAGCAATTGTATGTGTATGTGCAGCAATACAGGGAAGCGGCTGATGGCAAAGTGTCGTCTCTTGTATCAAGAAAATGAGGAGCTGGGCCAGATGATATCAAGTGGTCGATTAGCAAAACTGGAAGGAGATCTTGCATTGCAGAAGAGTTTTAGCGAAGAAGTAAAGAAATCCCAATCTGGTAAATATTATTCAAAACAAACCCATTTTAATTAATTTTTATTAAAAACGCATTATTATACTTATTGGTATTTCTTGTCTAGCAATAAGTTATATGAATGTATCCTTACTTCTTTCTGAATTGTTTATTGCTTTTTCATTAGGGTAAATTTTATGATTATAATCATATAATTAAATAACATTAATCTTTGATTGTATAAACTGATGAAAACTAAATGAATATTGAATGGGTAACACTTTTCAAAGAGCATAATCAACTAGAGGCATTCGGATCTAATAGGACTCCATTTTATTCATCCAATATGTTCTTTCCAATTTCTGAGAAAACTGCTATTTGTTTCTTAATTCAATTCTTAGTTATGAAGTGTAAATAATAAATTTGGTTCTTGAAAAATATTATAATTGCAACCCACCAAAAATGTGGGTACAGTATTTAACCTGTTCTCAATGACTCAAATAATTTTTAATGTAATTGTTCCGTGACATTCAAGGATTGTTCCATTCAATGTTACAGAACTTGACGAGTTCCTTCAGGATCTGGATGAAGATGTGGAAGGCATGCAAAGCACAATCTACTACCTTCAGCAAGAACTACGCAAATCGAAGGAAGCGGTGCAACTCCTGCAACAGGAGAACAGTTCCTTGAAATCAGGGAACTTATCTTCATTGGAGCAGCGCCCAGATGCTCTGGGCAATGGCGATGCATCCCGGTCTACTCTATGCCACAATGGAGCTCAAGAGAAGGGTTCAGATGAAGCTCGGGGTTGGGGCCAGAGGACCAAACCGTTTCAGCAGGCCAGGACTCCTTCTCCAAGGACACAGTTAGAGACAGAGGCAGTGCAGGAACAAGGTGGGGAGATGCGGACAAAGAGACAGGCCAGTGGGAAGAGCCCTCGCCCAGCTGTGGAGGAGGACAGTGTGTCGTGTGATGTTGCCACACCCGAACATGTGCGGCCCCGTTCTCCTCAGGACCACCAGACAAGGACTTTCGATGAATCTGACGAATCTATGAATGTCCACCCTCATAGTCCGCCCGCTTCAGCTCCCCAGACCAGGGCGTGGCAACGCCCAAAATGCAACCATGATTCCTCTAGCGATTCTGAAGAGTTAATCTTAAAACTGGATGCAGATGATATTGGCGAGGATGAGAGTGAGGATTTAAAAGGGGACAATGATAGGAATGATGTAGGGAGTGACAGTGAACTGAGAAATAACATTAAGAGCTCGGACCATGAGGCAAGGAATAAAGGACAGTCCCCTAATGCAAGTGAGGTGTCCTTAAGGAAAAGGACATGTCCTAGTGATGATAGCAGTAATGATAGTGACAATGTCCCACTTATTAAAAAAGTGCGTCGGGACTCAGAAATATCTCTACATTATCACGAGGATGAAGATGATGAAACTGGTTTAACCAATGGGGAAACAACTATGCCAGCGGAAGAGGAGAGGAAATTGAGATAAAATTCATAATTTTTTGTGAATAAAATTCTGTTATTATTTGTAAGAATTAGAGAAAATGCATAAACATTTAATCATTTACATTGTATTTTGTTATATATACCCTCTTTTCCTTCCTTTGAGAACTAGCCTGCATTGTTGACACGTTAGCGAATGTTTAGAAAGGAGTTTTGTGAGATGAAATTTGTGGAACGTTTCTGTAGAAACAAACGTGAGCAAGGATTTTTATGTTAGAAGTGAACAGAAAAATACTGCCAGTCAACTGGAGGTCACTAATCCAAATGCTATCTTTTTAGTTTGGTGTTATGTAACATTAAATATCAAATTATATGGATGGATGTATTTGAAAACATTAGAATAGAGCATTGTTTTGATTATAACATTATCTCCAGTGCAGTTGCTTTGTCTTGTTTTATTTAAAAGAAACACTATGAATTTCTCCAGCCACGATGTGGATTATGGTAAACTTCGGTAATAGATTTCCTTAGTGTAATTTCAAGGTGAGTTATTAAAAATCTTGGTTTTTAATTATATTTTTTTATTCAACTAAGTTTTTCATTTAACAGAAGGTACTAGACAATTAAAAAATATAAGTAATTTCTTTATTATCATTGTGTTTGTTGCTGAGAAGTTTCTAACATGAAAAATGAATTCAAAAGGTCCTTTTCCTGAGTGACTATATATCTCAAAGAGAAGGCCTGAAGTTTCATTAGGACTTTTAATTTCTTCTTCACAATTAAAGTTTATCTCATAATAACGATAAATTGTAGCTTGAAAGAATTGTTTTATCTTGGAATTATGCTTGAAGATTGTGTGTTTGCTTCCCATAAAGTTAAAATGCTATATGATGCTCATTAATTTTTGTAATAATGAGCATGATCAGAATACAGGTAAGATATGTACTTTTTAGTATGTCAAATATACAAATTAAACTTTGCATGTTGTCTAATGTTTGATCTTCATCAACTGAATTGCTACTAATAATTGGGGGTGGATTTTAGGGTACTTACATATTTTATTATAGGACTTAAAATCATACGCTTTTAGCTCTGAAATGTGTTTCATGTCATTTGTGACTAAACAACAAACTTAAGAGTGCATATAATGAGAGGGCAGCATATGGAAATGGCAAGATTCATTTCTGCAAGTTACAAAAGTTGATTAATTTTAGATGTTGCTTGTGTGAGCAGGGAGATCAACAGAATTATGCTTGGGTTCCAGGATGTGAGAGGGGAGAGTATTGGCAAGTAAACCCACTCAGGTAGAACAAGTACAAACTGATGAAAACTTCATTATGCTAAAATCTGATATTTAAATTGTTGTAATACTTTCAAATGGTCTTAATGTGTGTGAATGTTATTTTCTGTACAGAAGTTAATGGTTTGCACTTGGGAAAGAGTATATATGTATATGGAGCTTTTAAATCACAACTGAATGATAAAACAGTTTATTTACATGTGCAAAGCTGGGAAGAACTATCTTATCAAGCTAGTTTTTGTAATGAGTCCCACCATCTGCGATTCAGAACTCATGAAAATATCATCTGCTACTGTATGTTTCTCCTAAATACTTTAAGCTTCCAGTTTAGAGCATCGTTTGAAGTGCATTGACTGTTTAATTTAGTAGCACTTTGTATAATTGTGAATTTGTAGATAGTGAACTAGAAAATGCTGAAAGAAATTTGCCAGGAGAATGTTGCTGAAACGAATGGTGGGGATGAAGAAAGACCATTAACTGCTGCTGGAAAAATAGTATTTTGTCGATCAAGTTAGCAACAAAAATATAAGGACAATATTGTCTTCATGAATAGTATGTGGTAGAACTTACTCTTTGGGCTTTTAAGTGCTTACAAGCATGCATATTCTGCAGTTTTTTTGGTGCTTATGTTTCTGTCGCCTGCTAATAAGCTTTGGCTGAAGCAATGTGCTCTTGAAGGAATGTTTTCAAAATTGACTTGACTCAAAGTCAATATTCGTTGTTTAAATTGTCTCAATCTCTCACACTGAGGCAACACCTAAGATTTTAGCTCATTAAAGCCAATACTGACAATTAAATCACAAAGAAAGTGTTAGGGATCGCACTAAATTCAAGAATGTTACAATGCACTTACCCATTTGTCATTATGATGTAAATTCTAACAGTTATAGTAATATATTTATGACATTGTGAATTAGTGGCAAAGTATGGCATTTTTGCAGTCTTAGCTAGATTTGTCAAACACGTAAGCCTATATTTCACTATCGATAGTTCCATATAATAATGATAATAATATTTTATTGCAGACGTACAGAAAATATCAAACAAAGTATGTCTAGAAATTATTTAAAATTACAATAAGTTTGTTACATTATTTAACATTCACTAAAAGTAATAATTTAAGTTTACATTGTCTAGATAAATTATATGTTAAAATATATAAAAGGATTAATATAAGCAATTTATTTAATTTATAACAGGAATTAAATTCAATTATATTCCATACAGTAATAATTAAATATTTACTTGATAAATTACGTGATTAATAAAGTATACAAGTGGTCATAATAGACATTAAAATAATTTTGAACTAAAAGTCTCATTACCAAATAAAAATAAATTAACACTACATTACATTAATACATTACATTAGCAGATTATGTTACAATAGCAAGTACTAACTTTCAAAAAAGTGAGTAATCCTACAGTAGTTAATTAATTTACTTCAATAACCTGAATACCTTAGATATTAATAATAATTGTAAGTGCTTACAATATCCAGACATAAAATTACATTTTTTACTACATTACTAATTAGTACATTGCCTAATTGAACTGAAAGGGTGGAACAGAGTGTTCACTCTTGTAGCAGTACATGGTTATTAATTACAGAGAATTTAATGCAATTCAGATGTCTTATATGGACACACACTAAGGTTCATTTTGAAAATGCTTCCGATTCATTTCTTTTGTAGGAACATTTATCTTTCCTATTTTTTGTGTCATACCTCCCCATATTTCAATACCATATTGAAGTTGGGAAAAGATTATCCCATAATAGACTGAAAGAAGTGCATCTGTTTCTAGGTATCAGGAAACATATCAAGAGGAATATATTGGAGTTTATTTTTTTACAGAGTGTGTCAACTTGTTTGTTATAAGCTGGGATTTGATTTATGAATATTTCCCAAAACTTATGGCAATCAGTTTGATTTACTGTATACTTCTACTTTAATGTTTTGGTGTTGATAACCATGATGAAATTTAAAATTGACTAATACAGTTTTATCAACATTTAATTTCAATTCATTTATAGACAAATAACTTTTAATTGAAATTAATGACTCAGACAGATTAGTTTCTAGATGACAAAGATTTTGTCCACTGCTTATTAATGTGGTATCATCTGCATATGAAATTACAGAGAAATTATATGAACTTGGAATATCATTAACATATATTAGAAATAGCAAAGGTCCAAGCACAGATCCTTGCAGACCGTCTGGGGCAATTGCATCAAAATTTGATTTAACTTTGGATAAGAAATTTTCAGATTGCCAGATCTCCGTACATTGCTTACGTCCTGTGAGGTATGATCTAATGAGGTCATTTAACTCCACCTCTCATTCCATAATAATAATCTAGTTTGTCAACATTTTTCATGAGATACATTGTCAAATGCCTTTGAAAGATCAATGAATGTACCTGCCGTTTTCCTATTTTTTCCAAATTTCCTACGATTTAATGTATGATGAAGTAATGCTTGATGTGCACGTCGCTCAGTGCCGAAGTCGCATGCCTTTCACCTCAGAGTTCGATTCTCGTAGAATCCCCGCAGAACCTCATATGAAATTTGTTGCGACAAAACGACATTGCCTTCTTCACGGGGGCTGGTCCAAGCCCTGTGAAGTGTCCTAAATCCTGCCCCAATCGTAATTACTTCCCAATTCTGGCCGCTGAGTGGTGACACCAGAGAATATGGTGATAAAAAACTCTCTGGTGGTGATGCAGCGGTGGGAAAACCAGGGGCGGGAAACTTGGCTAAAATACTCTCTGCTTGGCGGTCAAAACGGGGTAATGATTTTTGCGCCATCTATAACAGAGCCGTAGTGAGCCAAACTAAACGTGTGACGTCATGCAATTCAAAAAGCTGGCAATGTAGGCGGTGTTTGTTTTTCGGTACGTGCAGGTAGGTGCTCCTTTTTATCGAATATTTTCAGCATTTTGTTAGTATGTAGAATATCATACCTTTTAAAGTAGAGTGAATTGTGTCGCGATATTTATTTGCCATGTCTACAATACAATATAATATACATTAAAATGAGCATGCTTATGAAATGAACAATAAACAATTTGTAGTAATTTACTAATGGACTTGGATGATATAATAGTTTTTATCCAGCATTTCATTGTCTGTAGATAATAGCAAATTTAGGAATAATACACACTCCGAGCTAGTTTCAAGAAAAACGCGTTATATCTTCAAGCGTATTTGTAATTCTAGATTTGAAGTAAAATGTTTGCTAATGCCACATAAAGTATAACATCTTAGAGAAGATGAGCATTAATAAAAATGGAATTTTATTGATACTCACTTAAGAATAAAACGAATATTGTTAAAACTAGTAAAAACGGTATTTAATCTTACTAATTTTAATAATATTAACCTTTTTCCTTGTGTATGTTGATAAAATACCATTTAAATGGAAAGGAATAGGACAACTATTAAATAGAATTTAATATTTCAAAAACTGTCTAATATTGTTGTAAGTTTTTTCATGAAATCAGTTGTTTTCAACAGTAAGAGGTTTTTTGATTCAGGTAATATTACAGAAAAGATGGTAACATTTTTTGGGACGAAGAAGGCCTTTTTTTCTGAACCATGCTAATAGGTGTGTTTTAAGAGCATGAAACTATAAGTAATCAAATTTAAAGATTTTGTGGGTTAGGGTGGTATTGCACCAGATTCCTCAAATGTATAGTATCTATTTGGAAAAAAAAACTTAAACAAGCAATAATGTAATAGTGAATTTAAAACTTCATGTTTTCACTTTCTTCTGCTTTTAAAGTAATTAGGGATAAATAAATCACTTAACAATTTTGGTTTTAAGTAAAAACATCTAATATTATATTTAAAAATATTATTTAAATCAAGATAATCTCAATCATACGAAAAGCAGATAATACTCTTCGATATTCCCTACAAGCTTCACACAATTTTACTTTGGAAATGCGCGCCAAAACGCGACAGCTGCGCTATCTGCACCAGGCCCGTGACTGACGAAAAAACTTAGTCCCCAGCCTTTCAACATTGATTGAACTGGCCCTGGGGAAAACTAAGATCCACTGCACCCAGAACGCAGTTCCCCCACCATCAGTCTAGTCTAACGGTGACGTCACAACTCGGTGTTTGCTATTGGCCAGCCAAGACTGGCATCGACGTCACTCTTGGTCACCACTTGGCCACTGTTGGTCATCGACGTTACTCGTCACCGCAAAATAGCAAAATAGCTAATTTGCAGTCATCTTGAAGCTTGCAAGCGCTACAGTGTCATCCAAACGGAAGCTTTCACGTCACTATGGGGAGCAGTGTGGTCAGACGTACGATAATTATCGTGCATGTACGCAAAAATACTCTCTGCGTGTACGATTATTCCTTATGATGTACGATGTATCATTATCGTACAGATAAAAGTACGATAATGTGACCAATTGAAGCCGCTGATCAGAGGACTATTCTTGAAACTATCGCTCTCGTGCATTATGCGATTATCGCATTTTTGAACGTGCATTTCCACATTAACAAAAATGCGATAGTCACATATCGCTCGAGAGCAATAGTTTCAGAAATTATTTTATTAAATTGTCAGTTTATTCCAGAAATATTTTGGCGCCAATTTATAGAATTCAAACTTCGTATTTGCCTTCGACATCCTCTTAAAACGAAAGTTGTGTTAATGTTTGTTATGTTGTCATTTTTATATTTTAAGGAATGTCATTATTATACAAGTGACGTCTGAGTAATAATAATAATAATAATAATAATAATAATAATAATAATAATAATAATAATAATAATAATAATAATAATAATAACAATAACAATAATAATAATTTTTTATTGCTTATAAACTTACATAAAGCATCAAGCAAAGTCACTACAATTACAGTAAATTAATTTCATTAACTTTCAGTAATAAGTTTACATTATCTTTCTAAATTACATGATAAAAATATACCTAATTGATTAATATAGACAATTAATTTAAGTTATAACAAATTACATTCAATTACATAATTTACAGTAATAATGCAAATTGTTTACTCAGTGAATTACATGAATAATAATGCAATTTCGCATAATAAACATTAAGGTAAATTACATTTTAAACTACACAAAGCCTAATTAACAAATAACATTTACAATAAACTAGTATATTATGATAATGGCAAATAGCTTACAATTAGACTAAGTAATTCTCTTAGCAGCTCGATAGCAGTTTAATTAACTTACAATAACTTTAATGTGTTAGGTGTACGATTAATAATAATTACATTAATTACAATATCTTGACATATAATTACATTATTTACTACATTACTGAATAGTATATTGCCTTATTGTTTATGCCTATTGTTATTGCCTTATTGGACTGAATGATGGCAGGTACAAAGAGTAGTCACTCTTGTAGCGGTACATGGTTTTTAATTACAGAAAGTTAAAGCAATTCAGATATCTTGTATGGATACACGCTATTAAGATGACATTTAAGCAGTGTTTTGAAGTATTTATCATCAGCAGTTTTTATTTTAACTGAGAGTTTATTAAAGAGCTGTGCAGCAATGCGGAAAGGATCTTTGTTAGTTGAAGACTTGCTAGTGTATATCCTGTGGTAGTCCCTATGTCTTCTAGTATAGTGGTTATGTATCTCTTTATTGCTCACAAAATATTGATTTCGATTATTTGTCAATAGTAATAATACTTTGTAAGAGTAGAGTGCTACAATAGTGAGTCATTCATATTTAATAAAGAAATCTTTACAGGACTGTATGGGATTCAGTTTAAAAATGCTTCTTATACATTTCTTTTGTAGGAACATAAATCTATCTATATTTTTTTGTGTCGTACCACCCCAAATTTTAATGAAGTTGAGAGAAGATTGTCCTATAATATACTGAAATAAGTGCATCAATTTCTAGGTATCTGGAAAAGTACCTCAAGAGGAATATATTAGAGTATTTTATTACAAAGTGTATCAACTTGTTTGTTATATGATAGGTTTTGATCTATCAATATTCCTAAGAACTTATGACAGTTTGGTTCACTGATTCATTGTCTACTTCCACTTTTATGTTTCGGTGTTGGTGACCGCGATGAAATTTGAAGTTGATTAATACAGTTTTATCAGTGTTTAATATCAGTTCATTTATGGACAAATAACTTTTAATTGATTTTAATGATTCAGTCAGATTAGCTTCTAGATGACAAAGATTTTGCCCACTACTTATTAATCTTGTATCATCTGCATAAGAAATTACAGAGAAATCAGATGAGCTTGGAATATCGTTAACATATAATAGAAATAGCAGACGTCCAAGCACCGATCTTTGCGGAACACCAGATGTAATTGTATCAAAATTTGATTTAACTTTGGATAAGAAATTTTCAGATTGCCAGAAGATCTCTGTACATTGTTTACGACCTGTGAGATATGACCTAATGAGGTCATTGACTCTACCCTTTATTCCATAATAATAAAGTTTTGCCAACAGTTTACCATGAGATACAGTATCAAATGCCTTTGAAAGATCTATGAATAAACCTGTTATTTTTCTATTTGATTCTAAATTTCCAATGATTTCATGTATGAACTCTACAACAGCAGTGGTGGTGGAGAAGCCCTTTCTGAAGCAATGTTGTGCTTTATTAAGGATATTATTAGATTCAAGAAAACAATTAAGTCTTGCTAATATAACTTTTTCACAGAGTTTGCCAAATACTGAAGTTAGAGTTATATGTTGGTAATTCCCAACATCCTGTGTATTATTATTCTTAGCAAGTGGTTTTACAATACTAATTTTTAGGGATTCTGGGAAGGTGAATGCAGATAGAGATGAATTTATTAAGGAAACTAATATATTAAGAAGAGCAGGCTTACATTCTTTAATAATTATTGAAGATATTTCATCATTCCCAGTTGAGCAACTATTTTTGAAGGAATTTATCAGTCGATTAACTTCAGTAGCATTTGTGTGATGGAGAAACATGGATTTTGAAGTTCCAGAAGATAATGAATTAATAGTATTATTGTTTACAATGTCCTGCTTTGAATTTAAGAAATGGCAGTTAAAAGCCCTACAAATATCGAAGGATTATCGAGAAACATGTCTTCATGTAGTAGGTGTTGGTTTTTGTGAGACTGATTTTTCCCACTGTTGATTATATTCCATAATGTTTTAGATTTATTTGTTGAATTGTTAACTTTATTATTCTCATTCATCAGTTTGACCATATATTGTTTTTTGTACTGTTTGTACTTTTCATTCTAAAACAGGTTTGTAGTATCTCTGAACAGATCATACATGATTTTTATTTTATTTCTAAGAACAAGAATTTCATTCGGAAGCTTAATTTTTTTCTTCTTTTTGCTACATTAATTTGCCTTTTAATAATGGGACATACAATATTCAAGTGAGTATTTAATGTACTCAGGAATAAGTTCCATTTTTCATTGATATCGCTACTATTTCAGTCCAATCCTCTTTTAGGAGACGCCCATTTAACAAATGGAGTTTAGTATCACTTGTGTCACAGGTGAATGTGTATTTTGGTAGTTCAAGGCTAATGGGGTAATTGATTATTTCAATGATCTGTGCATCAGATAGATGAAAATCAATATTATAAGAAGAGTATTTATACATTTCAAGGTTTGTAATATGTGTTGGCCCTAATTCTACATCATGAAGATTGAAGCTCTTTAGTAAATCATGTAGTTCATTGTGTTCAGTACTAATGTTCGGATCTCACAAAATAATTAACTTACAATTGTTGTTTCCTCTAAGTTAAGTTAAAAGTTCTTCCAACCTGAGTAGAAAGTCATTAACGCTCAAATTTGAGGATCTATAAATGCCTACGATTTTTATGTTTCCGTTCATTGTGCTTACAACTACACCTGCTACTTCAATAGTAATTTCGATGCTCATATCTCTAATCCAGTCTATTGATTTGTAAATTAAATTATTCTGGACTATTATTGCAACACCACCACTTTTGTTGAATTCTCTACAGAAACATGCATGAAGTTTATAGTTAGAGAAGTTAATTGTATTAATTTTATTATATTTTAGACCAAGTTCAGTAATGACTCCTACATGTATAAAATTTTCTTCAAGTATTGTCTCAAACTATTCAACCTTGTTATGTATGTACTGAATATTTTGGTGAAGTACATTAAGGACACTATTTTGTTTTAAATTTCTACCACAGGTGTGTTGTCTTCATTGCTATATGTCAAGAGGTGTCTTCTTCTTACGTGTTTGCCTGAAGTTGTAAGAAGAAGTAATGTGGTTGTTGTGATGATGATGTGGAAGCCACAATGGAAGCAAAGGTTTGGGAAGGGAGACAGGGTGTGGAAACCCCAATGGAAGCAGTGGATTGGGAATATCGACAAGATGCATGAGGAGTGGCTAAGAGGGGAGAAATAGGTTTAGGTGTGGGTGAAGGGGTGAGAGTGATGGAGATGGCAGATTTGTATGATTGTGTTGGGGAAAGACAGGGAGAGATGAGGGATGTGAGAAGTGCAGAAAGTTTGCATTTCCCTTTTGTGGAAAGATGTAGACCATGGTGAGTAAAATCTGTTCTGTCTGAGGATCCAAGGTCTGCAATTTTAATTCATGTGCTTCTAGCAAGGAGCATGATTTCCTTATTTGTTTGTTGGATACAAGTGTTGTGTTTAGTGGTGTCATGTCTGGGTGGCAGAGTCCTCATTATTACATTTGTTTTCTTGGTAACCTCATTGAGTTTTTTTAAGTTTTCCTGTACATTAATTGAGGCACCTTGATCAATGTCATTGACCCCACCAATGACAACTACTGTGTCCCTAGTTGTGAAACCAGACTTGTGACAGTCAATCTCACTTGTCACATCTGCCAATTTGGCATGGGGTTTAAAACCTAGGACCTCATTAGAAGGGAGTTTCTCTCTCAGCAGGGATGACATGTGCCTACCGTGGCTGTCCGCAAGTACAATGACCTTTGTTTTCCCTGAGAGAGTGTTGTCTGTGTGTTGCTCATATTGTTAAGTTTCTTTTGTTGAGTTTTGTGAGCAACATGTTTTTGGGAGGTGTTGTTTGGATTATAAAGGAAGCTGGTTTTGTGTATGTGTGTTTAAAGAAAGCAAAAATATTAAATATATAAAATACTAAAACAATATAACAGTATGGTGAAGTTACAATGATATCAACTAGGGGATAAATATTACGGGTTAGCAAAGCCAAGATATAAATACTACTTGTGCGCTCAAAAGAAATTTCCCAAAGCTACAAATTTAACCATTGATGAAATGAACGAACAGTTTATTGGGTATCATAATGTCTATTGTTAATGACCTACATGACGTGAAAAACTTTTTTGTTTAAATTATAACACATTATTAGTAGTTTTTATCACTATTATTCCTCAGAAGATATTTGTATGGCTTGGTACCTTGAAAAAAAGGAAATAGTTAAAATTTCAACAGTTTTTTCTTGTCATATCTAATCAAAAGTTTTAACTTGAAATAACTCAAAATAAACTTTTTGAACTTACCATTTTTTCAGGCATCCTTTCAATTTATGTCTAAAAATGTCTTCAAAAAATTGTGCGTTTCTGTTCCATATAGTTTTTAGTAGGGATTTATTCTTCACATTTTCTACAATTACAGTAGTAGAAATTCTTTCTGCCCAGGAAAGCTTTGATATTCTTTGCCTCAGCCACATTTGAAAAGATTCCAAACGACTTCTGTCCTTTTGAGAAAGGTCTATCCTTCACATCCTTACACTCCAGATATTATTTTTTAGACATTTCTTTCTGATATCCAGATTGAGGTTGGTATTTGTGAATACATTTCTTTTATTTATGAATGACTTCTTGACAAGTGAAATCACTTTCTTATTTCTGTTGTGCTTGTATAATCAGTGAAAGTGCAGCCTAAATAGCAAAACTTGTATACATGTTCTATTTCTGTCGTATAGAATATTTTTATTTATTTACTTGTACAAATGGCAACAGAAAACTGATGTAGCTGCAATCAAGATATATAATGAGTATGAATTCATTTTCAGTGATGTAAATGTTAATGATTTATAATCTAAAATCACAAAGGCGAGAGTAAAGTCTTTTAAATTTGGAGACACTGCTGGTGAGATGGGCTCTTTTGGAAGGTTATTCCAGTAATTAACTATGCGGTTTGCACTGAAGTTTTTGCAGTTGTTGTGTTTGAATTTAGCCTTCTTTAGCTTTATGTTGTGTTCTCGAAGGTTGCTGGCAGGGTGGTATGAGTAGAAGTGTATCAATTCCGGCCATGAAGTATTCTGTAGGAGTCAACGATGTCAGCTTGGTCTCTCCGAGAAGATAAAGATATTCCAGTATTGGTAAAACATACGTAGCATATAGTGTTTTTAGAGAATCCTTGCTGTGGTATCGAAAAGCCTTGCCTACCAAAAATGTTAGCTTTATTGACTATGATGTGAGCTTCCCATTTTAGGTAATCTTTTATTATAATCCCCAGATCTTTGACCCACGATGATGTCTGAATGATATGTCTGTTTATGTTGTACTGGTGGCATGGATTATTTTTACCTATGTGCAGTATTGTACATTGGACTCGTTAAATGGGATCAGCCATTTCTCGGACTATTTGAAGACATTATCTATGTTAATTTGTAAGTGAGGGGAGTTTTCAAGTGGATTGGCATAGATTTTGGTATCACCAGTGTACACAGAGAAAAAGTTACTTATGTTGTGTGTGGCATCACTAGTGTAAAGAATAAAAATTATTTGTCTGAGGTTAATTTTTGATGTGTATGAATGTATAATCTGACTCATTTCATCTGTGTTTAAACGTTTTAATAAATTCTTGTCCCATTCCTTTATTAACTTTTATTTTATCTGATTATCTCCCCCAGTATTTCTCATAATTTGTATATATTTCCACATAATTTTTTATTACATTTTTTAAATGCATATGATGTATATTTCTCTATTCTTCATGGTTCTATTTTTCTGCTTCTATTCTCTGTTGGCTCAATCAAATGTTTTTTCTTAATCTACAAAACCTATGTGAATCTAGATAAGTTCCCTTCTATTCTTAATTCACTGTTTGTCTCTTGGCAAGGTCTTTCTTTTCTGAAATCATTTTGTTCAACCAGTCTCAGAAAGTCGATAATTTTATTTAGTCTATTGTTAATTATCTTTGCTTCTAATTTTTAAGCTGTTTTGAGAAAGTATGTTCTTCAATAATTCTCCCTTTTTAAAAAGTGATATCCACTACTATTTCCCATTTAATAGGTAGTTTTGGGGATTTCCAACAGTCATTCACCAGATAAAGTCATTGTTTGATCATTTCTGAATTTTTGTAGTAACAAAAAATATTTCACATGTTTATACAAAAGACAACAATTGTACAAAAAGAGAATTGAATCAGTACAACATATTTTTTTTATTTAGCAGCTTGGTTTCTTAAATTACCATCACCAAGATTTCAAATTTCACTATATCTTCAAATTAGTTCTCTCGAATCCCATAGAAAATGTAATGGCATCTTATTTCTATTCAAATTATTAAATCATGATATTGACAGTAGCGAACTATTATCTTTGATCAATCTTCGTTGTTTTAAACACCTTCTTGCTTCCCATTGTTGAAAAGAAATTCGGGGATAGTGATTGCATCTTTCAACATGATCGAGTAACTGTTCATACTGCACGGCTTGTGGCGGAGTGGTTACCCGACAATAACACCTGTAATAGACTGGCCTGCACAGAGTCCCGACTTGATTCCTACCAAACACCTTTGTGCTGTTTTGGAACGCCGACTCCGTGCCGGGCCTCACCGACCTACATCGATATCTCTCCTCAGTGCCGCACTCCGTGAAGAATGGGCTGCCATTCCCCAAGAAACCTTCCAGCACCTGATTGAAAGTATGCCTGCGAGAGTGGAAGCTGTCATCAAGGTTAAGAGTGGGCCAACACCCTATTGAATTCCAGCATTACCGATGGTGGGCACCACGAACTGGTGAGTCACTTTCAGCCACTTGTCCGGATACTTATGATCACATAGTGTACATACAAAGGAAAAGGGAACATAGACACGCCAGACCCTTACAGAGGCACTACTCTCGAAAACTCAGTGTTCAAACTTTTCACGAAAATATGTAACAGCTTATCATGGACACAAAATCGCTTACTACTTCTACTTCTTCTACTACTACTTCTACAACTACTTCTGGAGGAGGCGCGGCTGCAACCGCTGCCGCCCTCGGACGCGGAGATGTCAGACGAAGAAATGGCCGATGCGGGAACCTCCAACGCCAACGATGAGGTATCCCGACAAACGCAGCGCAACCTCCGACGTTCTCTTGACTCCTCCCTCGACTCCTCACCTGACCAACCATCAAGTTTTCTTGACAGATGACGGCTTCTGTTTGGTTACAAAAGGAGCCAAACCCCAACCTCCACACGAAACTACCTACCCACCTTGTTCGACATATTCCCCACGCTATCCTTGATATTATCCTCCATTCCTCCCAAATACTAATTACCATTCCCCACCCAAAAGACGACCTGTACGACTTATTTGACCACCTCCCAATACTTTTCACCTGCTCCTCAACTCCCAACTACATGCTTCCCAAACCCCCATCAATACCAAAAACAGACTGGAAAAAACTTAAACACATACTGTCTAAGGAAATGCACGTTCGCTCACATATCCTTACCACCCAATCCATAGACAACTCCATAGATCACCTAACCCACCACATAAAACAAACATATCGAAAAACCACAGCCTACTCCAGAAATACACACCCCATCCTCCCTGATGAAATCCTTACGATTATACGACATAAACGACGAATTCAACTACGATACTACAAATACAAGACACATACAGACACTTACATTCGTACAGACGAGAAGGCGACAAACGAGAACTAAAAATAACGCAATAAGCAATACACAATCTACTTAAACATCACGAGACACATAAGTATGACGACCTACTATCTGACAAAAGCAGCCCTAATATCCACAGTCATAAAAGCAGTCAGGAACCATCCCACTCCCATTTCTTCTATCATAACCTACAACACCTTAACCTTTGACCCCAAACCATCACCTTTCCCTGGCTGAACGCTTCCTTCCTCCGACATTCCAATCCCAGACAGTGTCCTTTGGAATTTCCTTGAAACTCCACCTCTTCCACCCGACCAACAACAGACCTGAACGACGAACGACACAGAAGTGAAACAGATACTCAAGTCGATAGACTGCAACAAATCGCCCGGACCCGATGGAGTCCTCCCATCTCAACTCACCCATCTAACAAAGAATGCAATAGACCTGATTCCCCAACTCCTGCCTAAGACTGTCCTACTTCCCCACCATCTGGAAGATCGCTCGCGTTACCACGATCCCCAAACCTGGCAAGGATCATCGGCTCCCATCTAACTACCGTCCCATCAGCCTACTACCCATCCTTGGTAAAATATTTGAAAATATACTTCTTCTCGGTTTAACACCTCTCCTCGATCCCACAATATCAACCTCCACACAATTTGTTTCCGTGAAGGTCGCTCGGCGGCCCTCCAAACCGTAAACATATCCCTAGCCATAGCCACCCCACTGCAAGATAGAAAAGAAACCCCTGCTGCCTTCACAGAACTCACCCAAGCGTACGACACCGTCTTCCATCCAAACCTCATGAAAATCGGACCCTATATCAGCGATCATATTCACACCCTACTATATAGCTACTTAAATCATCGCTCCTTCCACATCTGACACCTATCAAAAACCTCTCCCAACTACCCAATCCAAGCCGGCGTCCCACAGGGTGCGGTGCTATCTCCAATCCTTTCCATTTATATAAATGACGTTCCACCAACACCAGGAGTACAAACTTTCTTTTACGCCGATGACCTTGCCTTCCTAGCTTCCTTCCGCTCCCTAAACAGATCCTTATCCTACCTCCAAGAATCCCTAACCAACTTCCAAAACTCCATTATCATAAACCCATCCAAAGTCCAAGCAATCCTGTTCTCCTATAAAACATACCCATCCAATGTCCCTTCCGTAACCATTGGAAACGAACCAATCCCCAGGGCACCCGAAATATCGTACCTCGGCATAATCTTCTCCCGCAGACTCCTTTCGTCCCACCACATCCACAAAATTACCGTCAAAGCAACCAGGATCGCCAATACTTTATATCCCATCCTCACCAATCCCCACATACCCACCAAGAGAAAAATCCAAACTTACAACTCCCATATCCGTCCCATCCTAACCTATGTTCATCTCACTTGTTTCGCTACATCCCACACCAACCGCACCAAACTAACTCGCGTCGACGCCCGCCTAATCTTCCGCCCACACATGTACACCATTTACAACTCCATACGATACCAGAACAAAATACCCCACATCCTCACACACCTCCACAACTCCGCAATACCCCAAATGCAAAAATATATCAACAACCCCTTTTCCGAAACCTAATCCTTCCTCACCACCACATCCTCAGAAACCCACCCCGACACACCCAGACAAAACATCCCTTAGACATCCCCCTCCTATCACCCAAGCCAGAGGGCAAAGACAAACAAACGACAAATTAAACAGACAAAGAATTGATAGAATGACTGACCCGCTGTACATGTCGACAACAAAAAGCAACTCCGCCGCCTCCTCTGACTATATCCTTGCCCACCCTTCCCTTACATCCCACCCTATCCCCTCCCATCCCGGTCCTGCCCCTTCCCTCCCCCGTCATCCAAAACCATAATAAAACAACTCCTCTCTCCACAGATAATTTAACCCTTCCGCCAACAACCCAGATCCCGATCTCCGTCCCGTACGGGGAGAGGAGTCAAAAATACTAACAAAAACCCTCTGGAAGCCCACTGTTCGAAGACACCCCGTAAGGGGTCAGGCGAACACAATTGAACACCAAATGAGACGTTGCTGCACCTCAATCCATTTTTTGTAATTTTATTCAATATATTCAATACAATTGTCTCACTATTATCATTACATTTCAAAGTATTATTTACATAAGCAAGCGCAGAAGTGATTTCAAGAGAGATATTTTATGATTTTTCTAATTTAATTTGACTATTTATGTTGCCCGGTTAATTTTACATTTATTACAATATTAATTAATTTTGATATTTCAAATATTACATTGATTTTACAAATCTGGGTTCGACATATAACACTTTACCTTCTTATTTTACTAATATATGTGGACGTGCGACTCTGTAAAGAACCGCAAATTCTGGAAGTTCTGCTGTATTATCCTGTTATTGAAATTTGATAGCAACTTCTACAAATTATCAGCCTCTTTACTTTGTTTGTTAATAAAAAATTGACATTTATTCTGAAGATTTAATACTATCTATTCAATTAATGCTGTCCGCGACGCGACTTTCCCTTCCTGCGCCTTCAATAAAGCGTCTACTTACGACTGCCTGTCATTTATTTATAACAATATGTTTGCGCAGTTACGAATCTATTCTACATTAATTCCCTACACAGGAAGTCCATTTTACTTGAACACCGCTTGTTGCTCCTAGGCTCCAGTGTTAATCATTCCACTGGATTGAACAACGTTGCATTTCTCTCGCCAGCATGATGTACAACCGTACTCAACCTATTGTCCAAAATATACCTCATTTCTAAGTCGTGAAGACGAGAAAGCGGGGTACGTAGTAGTTCATTGACTGTATCTGTAATAATATTAACGTAAAATCAGATTTAAATGTAGAAATCAAGGAATCTACAGCGTACTAACTCAAAACGAGAGAATAAATGTTCCTAAATAATAATAACTTTCTCCGCTTGTCAACTCGTCAACAAAGCAGTAAACACATTGAGATACTTGGCAATTGATTACCAGGTGTGGAGCGGCCTGTCAGCATACAGATCTATAAAGGATCTGTCCGGCGTGTTGACGCGCTTAATCAGCCTGAGGCTTAAGCCACATCAGAAATAAACAGTTCTTAAAACCCGCCTCTTACCACACTTCACTAACCATTTGGCTGTAACGTGCCCATCAATGAATAAATTAAAGAAGATGGGCGGGGCCATTCGGAGAGCGGTGAAGGAAATTTCCCATTTAAGTCCCTGTGTAGCTGACGGCCTCCTTTACTCCAGTTCAAGAGACGGAGGGCTGGGTATATCGATGATGGGTAACCTAATCCTTAGGGTTGCCCTAAGCCTCGCGTTTAAGTTGGCCCGGTCCTCCAACCCTCTATGAAGAACGAAGCGAAGTCCTTGGAAAATACTGCAAAAGCGGTACGTATTAACTATCCTTACACCGCTGCAAATATGCGTACACTTGTTAGAAGGTGCCAACGTCGAATATTGACTGAGTGGCAGAGTTTGAAGTCGCAAGGGAAAGAGGCGACCTCACACACGATCGTGTAGGAAATGGTTTCCAGCGGGAACCGTTCAACGGGAATTGTTCCCGTTAGAAACCATCACGGCTCTTAGGTTAGGCTGCGATCAAATACCGTCCGGGAGAGAGTTGCCCAAACCAGAGCCAAGGAGGTGTGCCGGAAGTGTAAGAGAAGTCAAGTCTCTTATTCATATTTTTTCTACTCCCATTGTATAATTCTGTCATTTGATGGCTGCAACCAGTTTCGTAATAATACTAATTACGATACAGATTTCATTATGATACTTCTTGAACAATCAAAGAGAAGTTTACAAATCAAGTATTGTTACTTAATCATGTAGAATCGTTCTAATAAATGTTTCGCTCAATTGTGTACATTAAAATTACATTTAATATTATATTACACTTGTATATGAATATCTTTATTATTATTATTATTATTATTATTATTATTATTATTATTATTTAATTATTTTTACGTGGAATATTATTTAAAATAAATTGAACTGTAATTTCACTTTGATGCTATTTGACTAGCGTGGTACTCCCTCATAGATTGATTGGTATCACTCGCGCAACTTTTCTTGAACAATGGATTAAAGAAATGCGGGTAGAGTGGGGGTATTAGTTACGTAAACAGCCACTAGATTTTATGAAGCAATGCCAATCTCTGGAGAATCAGTCACGCCTTTGTAACATTCTCAATAATTTGCTTTCTAACTTTATCAGGAGTTCTAGGTATCTCCTGTAATAGATCATTACCTGATTCGGTCATTTCTTTAGATTTTTGGAGAAAATAACCGATAAAAGGTCTCGTCTTCGAAAGAAAATTGTTTCTATTTCGCACCAGTGAAGATGTGTTTGGAATGTTGTCATCAATGCTCGCTGCAAGCTTTTGCCTTCATCTGTTTATCGTGCCAGAGAGGGGGAAGCAAGGTCATCGTTCAAGAAAAGTTGCGCGAGTATAACTAAAGCCACCTGCCGCAGAGTAGGGTAAGGTTAGAGACAGGACAGGATCTTGAGTGTGTTGTGCTTGGTACGCCTATCTCTAATGAGACTCTTCGTCCATGTTTTATTTCTCTGTCTGGTGGTTTGCTGCTGGTCTGGTGGTTGCGACCTCTCCCCCGTACAGGGACGGGGATTGGGAGCCGGGGTAGGGAAGTGACGGTTAGTTTTTGTTAGGGGGTTTGAGGGTGGGCGAAAGGGAGAGGAATGGATTTAGGAGGGGAATGGGATGGGATATAGGAGGGATTAGGAATATTTAACGGTTGTCTTCGGTTCGAAGTGGGTCAGTATTGAGTCTGTGGTGTAAGTCGTCATTGTCGGTTCTTTTGTTTCCACCCTTTGGCCTAGGTTATGAGAGGGTGTTTAGGGAGCTGACCGCTAGGTGGCCTTGGCTGAATCCTGCATGTCAACTGCCACGAAACTATTCAATATAAAAGTTTAACTTATGAAAATTAACATAAGTCGTAGAAAAAGTAGGTACCATGTAAAACTCGATGTATTGGGTATTAATACACTCGTGTGAAATTTACGATACTCGCTCGTATCGTAATATCGTGTTTTAATACCCATCATTCCATCGTCATTTCATAATGTACTATTTAGTCAGTGCGTACACACCAAGTCCCCGCGGGTAAGGAGGCGTGACTCTATTTGTAGGGACTTGGTAGAGGGAAAGGCCCTAGGGTGTAGCGGTTCCTCGAGTTCTTCTGAGGGCATTCTTACGTCCGCCCACGGGAAAATGCCCAAACCCGATCTCATCATAAAGAATGAGAAAGGGGTCTTTCTGGTCGATGTCTCACTCCGCCAGAAGAATGGATTTAATCTCCAAAAGGTGGATGAGGAGAAAGACCGCAAGTACCAGAGAATGGCGGCGCTAGCTGCAGAATGCTCTATGGGGCCATGGCTGCACGGGTAGTTGGGGTTACCCAGGCGCGGATCCACGGGGAAGAAAATAAGGGAAATCCCCTTCCCCCTAAAATTTATCAGTAATTATTAATTTTTACCTGTCACGAAACTTTCAAGCAAAAATATGTTCGGATAATCATTAAAACGAAGAAAAGCGTATCGCAGCATGAGCTAAGTGTTACCTGCGACGTTTTATAAAATATGTAATGACATTCGACCAAAACATTTTGAATTTTCCCTCCGAAAATTTGGCTCTTGGTCCGCCCCTGGGTTGCCGGAGGCACAGTAGATGAGCTACCCTGCCTAGGGATTATGGACCATAGGGACCTAGTGACTATCTCGTTGCTGGTACTTCGTAGTTCCACAGAAATATACAATAAATCATGGACTACGTTGCCAATCGTTGTGATTCCGGTGCCTCTCACACCGATAGCTGACAGCCACATATGCATGATGGGAGGGGCGGGCAGCTCACCGAGTGAATCGGTCGCCCCTACAGGGTTCGTCTCTCCGAGGCAGATGGAGTCGAGTGCATTTCGGGCGGAAGAGCTCGTATCCAGGGGGTTAGCCCTACACTGCTTTTGAGAAAATCCCATACGACCCAAAGATATGTCACAGAATGTCGATGGAGAATTAAACTTATTGTAGAAAATTCCAATTTTAAAAGTCCGGCGAAGTCGGCGGAAAAGTTCCTAGGCGCGTCGGCTGCCCAAGCAGGAAAAGGCGCGAGGAAAGGTGGTGGCCGGGCACGCGAAGGGAGGGGATTTGGGCGAGGACGGGCAGAGAGACCAGTCGGGAAGAGATACGAGACCTGCGCAGGGAAACCATGTGGGCTGTCGGTTTGGTAAGTTGGTACTAGGGCGAGCAAGACTAGTTATTCCCTCATGCAAGTCTGAAAGTTCAACCTCATTTGATCGTAGGTAAAGTAAAGAAAGAACCAACGTCAACCAAGGACAGGTAGCGACAGAATTCGCTGGCCTATGCACAACGCGCATGCGTCAAGAATGGACATGGCTCTACGCTCATTACAGGGCCTTTTCTCATAATATGGTTCGAAGCGAGGCAGCGCGTGCCTGGTGCCTACCCTGAGAGATAAGGGCGCATGTCACTGCGGAAATAAGCGAGGCAGATCTAGTGGCGCATGAGCTGTTAGAAAACGGTTGAAATGGAAATATGACTCGTGCCACGATAAGGAAATGTTTATTATACATTTGTAGGTAAATTAATGCTTATACCATATGAAAAATGTAAGTCATGTATTAAACTAGTACATGTTCATTAGTGTAGGCAGTTTACCTACCCCATGGTGCGGCCACTGCTAGTTACGCCTCAGGTTAGAATGAGATGACCAGCAATGGAAGATTGATGAACTGATGGAGAAATGCATTTGAAAGAACATCAGGCAGCATGAGTGCTGAATGTGTTTATAGATGCGCTGAGGACACAAACTTCCCTTTATAATTATTACACTATGCCCAGGGTAATGTTCAAAGACTTTTGCTAATAACTCCCTAGAAAGTTGAGTTAACGAATATAATTAAAAAGATGTAAGTTTTTCAATAGTTTTATTGAAACAGATATGAAAGCATAAGTGTATAGTATAATTCTGCTGATACAGTGTATATCTTTCAGATACAATAACATTGCATAGTTTTTGGAATAGCAAAAATATACTTAAGCTATTGTCTTATCAAATGCATGTCTATTAATGACATTGTTTTAATAGTTTACTTCATATACAGAACTTGAAAATGAATAACATTACTGTTCCTCTATTGCAAGCAGACAAGTGTTTTTAGATTATATGAGAAATAAAAAAATCTTTATTTAAAGAAAACAACTATCAATCACCCAAATTCTCAGAATTGTGTAGTAAACTATTTGTCCCAACATATCATTTTTAAACATGACTTTTCAGCAATGCTTTTATTAAACATTCAAAGTGGATCACTATTATGCTAGTATTTCACTGGTGAACTGTATTTTCTTCCTGTTTTTAAAAGCTTTATTTCATGATTAAAAGTATTTGTTGTGATTATGAACAAAATGTTCAATCCTTTGAGTAAATATAATATCAAGGTATCACTCTTGAGTCTAAAATACTTAATTATAATAATTTACAATAATTAAGCAATGTATTTAATATCGTATTTATACATTTAGATTTCTCTACAGTAACTCCCTTTATCTATAATACTAGTATGCAAGGCTGAAGCAATATTACATATTACTTTCATGAATCTTGCCACATGAGACTTAAATGATCAAATTTCTCTATGAATAGATCCTATGATGAATCTATTACATGTTATTACTTCTTGCAAAGATATGATCTACTTTTCTTCCTAATCATCACTGCACAATTAATCTTTTTGGACCACAATATTTATACACCTGACTTCCATCTACTTGTTTTACTTCTTTGAGAAAAATGTGGAAGTAACGTCAGTTGTATGTCAGGATTGAAGCTATGATTGTCCACTTAAATATTTGTATTTCTTGTTTATACACTTTTTAGGACATTAAGACACTTTAATCTTCTACATTGTGGTCAAGAAATGTTCTTGTAATTAATGTACGTACACATGTTAGTAGCCAAAACTATATTTTTTATGTTCTTAAATAAAACAATGAGATAATCTATTTGCAATTATTCTAAATTAACAGTAATTATTGCAGGTACATGGAATTCTATGAAGGCTCAATTTTTTTAATACCATTCTTCATTTGAATTCTTATAACCTAAACACAATTTTTTTGTCCTGACAGGTACAGTATTGTTTACACTTTGCATAGCTTAAAACAACCAAAAAGGAGTGTTATAGAAAAGTTGTTTAAAAAATTTGCTTTTCTTATCATGCAAGTATCTTCAGTCATCTTGTGTAACAATGTGAACAAATCAATCTGTGGAAAATTACTGACTCTAGCGTACCGAGGAAACATTTACAATTGTATACACTACTCACAAAAACAATAATTATCAGATCATTTTTAAAAGTTGAATTTATGGTGCAAGCAGTAATGCACATTACAGGTATCTATGCTTTTATGGCCTACATACAATACAAAAATTCACCAATTTGAAGTTGCACTCAAGCTCTTTGTATACAAGATCATTTTCCTTCATGGTTTACAATGCATTTCTTACAAAATATTTATATTTGCAAAATTTATAGTACTGTAAAAAGCTGTTGTTAATATAAACCTCTATTTTAAAAATTGTATAATTTCTTCCAACTGTATTTCGATTCAAAAATCAGTGAAAATGTATTCATTTTCTAATGAAATATGTATCATTTTCATATACCAACTAGCAAACTATGTAAATTGTGTTTACATGTAACTCAAAATTATAGTCTACTAATGAAAATTTGATGTAAAAAGTAATGCCTGAAAAGACTTTATAGAAAAGTGAACACAATTCTTCATATTTCAGGGGAAAATTCATTGCAAAAAACACATTGACAGATCAAAATACAAATATTACTTTTTCAAAACATTCAATTATTGTTTGAATTTCAATTAAATCAGTTGACATATTGTATCTTGAAGGAATTTGGATCAGTGAAATTTTTAGCTCATTTCATACTAGATATCAAAGACATGTTTACATATGTAAACATTCATGCTGCAATATCCCAAAAAATTATGTTTAGAAAAAATTGAATTTCTCTCTATTACTAAGGTAATTGTGTTAAGCCACATTAGCAGATTTGTCTAAGTCTAGTAAATGATGGTGGTTGCATCAATAATTTTTCAAATATGACTTTAACATTTTTCTTTCAGTAAATTTTTAACTGGTTCATGATAGATATATTCAATTTGAACCCAATTTTATAGATGTCTGTAGAAGGTATTTTTGCTTTCAGACTAGAAAGAATACATGGATCAATATAATTAGTCATTTTACATCTTTCTAAGAATACATGGATCAATATGATAAGCCAATTAGCATCTTACTACTACAGCAGTTTTTAAGGAAAGAAATGGATTTTTACATTTTATTGTTTCAAAGTCTGTCTATTGGAAATTCCTTTTAAAATACAAATGATTATTAAATCAATCAATAAATAATCATGCAGCGTAAGAAAGACGTATTTTTGCCGTAATATACCATAATGAAACTCTTTTTTTTGACAATAACTTCACATTTGAATTTCACTAACAGAGAAAGTAGATGACAGCATGAGAAGTTATACTTCAGAAATATATACTAAATAATAATATAAAATGTACAATGTATTGTAATATTGGGTAAAAATACAGAAACACTTTAAATATCTTGATGCAGCCTAGTAGTCTACAAATGAAGATTTTCTCTGTTCATGATTCACAGCAATATTTTCTAAAATAAATTTGATGCAACCAATGAAATGGAATAAGTGATTTGAAATCAAATGAAATACATTTGATAATTTTCTAGTGAGTTCTTTAAATTTTTCTAAATTATGTTTTAATTTATTAAGAACATTTAAGTTAATCCACTTTATAAGAATGTATATGCTCAAAATTACAAGATATCCTTGTCAGAGATGGGTCAATCTTCATTTTATAATGAAAAATATATGAATGTCTGATAATGGGAAGTAAAAGGAGGAAAGATGTAGTATTTTACCAACATAATCTGATGTTATGCATTTCCTTCCTACTTGCCAGTTGTTATTCTTCAAGAGTGGAAACAAATGAGGCCAAAAAATTAGAATGCATTTCGCAATGTATTGGTTTATAAATCTAGAATGTGAATCCTTGATGGTGTGAGCAATAGCATGGAAAGAGATGTACTACCTACGGATTCTTTTGTAATATTATGTTCTTAATAGTGTATGTAACCAATTTTTTTGAAGTCAACATGCGCTACAATTTCGAAAGACTTAAGAGTTCCAAAATAATACGGACATAGTATCAGAGGAAGCATTGTTTCTTTGGAAGCTTTTCCCGTTTGCCTCACATTCGCTTTCCTCAAGGGATTGAACGAATGCTCAAAAACGTTATAAACAGACGAAATCTCTAAGAGTATGATAACAATCTCAAAACCTTTTCAAAGAGTTTTCGCACACGATCTAGTTATAAAATCTCTTTTACTAATCCAATCTATCGTCTGCCTCACATACTTCCCAATCAAGTAAACGCTTACCGCTAATTTTCAAACAACTTTGAAATACTGGCTGATGCAATGCAGAGCCAAGTGGTGGGAGAAGCGGTCGTAGTGATGCGACCGTACAGCGCTCTATGGACGCAATAAACGGACCATCATGGCCGGTAGCGCTAGTATCGCCAAGAAGTTCATTCCAATGGTGCCAGGGTTCCTTGAAGCGCCGTTGCAGAGGTCGGTGTTGCACTGCAAGCACTTGGCACCGGAATTTTCGGGAGGGCAGGCGTTCACCGTCTCCGGATTGAACGCGCAGGAGCGAATCACAACTTCATGTCCCTTTTTGTCTGCGAACAAAAGCAGTTCAATGTTATCGTCGTCTAATACCAGGAATAAAACAATTATATTATCAAGAGATTACACATCCCCCCACGTCAGATTCTGGTTTTACCTTTAACTTTCTCGCTATGGAAAAGAGAGAAAGTTAAGCAATTCTACGCGAAAAACAGGGAATTTAGGGAAGGAAAATTCTTATTACAGGGTCCTATAAAGCAAGAAAGATAGAAAAAATATCCCCTATCACGTGGCGTACACAGAGTCTACGGTTCTTGATACCGAAAAATCGAATGACGGCTATCTCTATCTGTCTGTCTGTTTGTCCATTTGTCTGTTCGTTCGTCTGTTTGTCCGTTCGTCTGCCTGTCCTTTCGTCTGCCTGTCCGTTCGTCTGCCTGTTCGTTCGTCTGCCTGTCCATTCGTCTGCCTATCCTTTCGTCTGCCTATCCTTTCGTCTGCCTATCCTTTCGTCTGCCTGTCCGTTCGTCTGCCTGCCCGTTCGTCTATCTGTCCGTTCGTCTATCTGTCCGTTCGTCTGTCTGTTCGTTCGTCTGTTTCTCCGTTCTTCGGTCTGTCCGTTCGTTTGTCCATCTGTCCGTCCGTCCGTCCGTCTGCCCGTCCATCTGTCTGTCCGATCGTCTGTCCGATAGTCTGTGAATAATGCTAGCGGTTAAACCGTTCAGCCGATTTCCTTCAAAATTGATATTCCCCAATCGATGTCTGATGTCGCGGACCATTGAATTTGAAACCGTTATTTTAATTTTGGGGGGTATATTACATGCCCCTTGGACATTTTCCAAATTTCAAAAAAAAGTCCCCATACTCTTTGTAGAAATTTTGTTGTTGGATAGTGAAGTTTAAGAGAAAGCTGCAGATCTCATAATTGTCGAGAACCCTGATTTTTCGAAAATTACAAAAGTTCAAATAACTAGACGAAACTGATTGAGATGGAGAAAAGTCGTGATGGGATGATTTGATAATCTGCTCGTTTCTGAACACTCGTGCTGTTGGGGGTGGAGGGAGCGCGGGGTTTATCGCGAAGAGTTAAATTACGAGGAATGTAATAGAACATTCAAACGAGTGGTGCTAAAACACCACGTACTTTTCGCCCTTATTTCCCGCAAAATTAGGCGAAAAATAATTTTTTTAAAAAAATGTACATGCCTTTTTTCAAAATCTATCTTTAAGGAACGGATTTTATTAAGGTAACAAGCCATATTTTTAATATTTCAGTTGTAGCATGATTCGAAAGAATCCACCAGCTCCATGGTGGCAGTGGAGTCTAATAATTTTGCCACTCATGTAGATATCTACCAATGTCAGAAATTGCATCATCATCGGGACCCGAATACTAGGACCTCCCTGTCAGTACCCCAGCAGTGATAAAATTCACCTGTCCGCTCGAACATCTGGCAGACGAAAGCCAGCTCCATGGTGCCAGTGGGGGCTTAGGGGGACTAATAATTTGGCCACATCTGTAGCTATCTAGTATCGGAAATTTCACCACAATGGGGCCTTGAAGACTAGGACTTATCGGCCAGAGCCCCTGCAGTGGCAAACGTCACCTGTCTGCTCGAACTTCTGACAGACGAAGGCCAGCTCCATGGTGGCAGTGTTTCATTATGGGGACTAATAATTTGGCCATCTCTGTAGCTATCTGTCTAGAGTCGAAAATTGCACCCCCATGAGGACTCGAAGCCTAGGATCTCCCGGTCATAGCCCCTGTAGTGCTTAACGTCGTCACCTGTCTGCTCGAACTTCTGGCAGACGAAGGCCAGCTCCATGGTGGCAGTGGGGCATTATGGGGACTAATAATTTGGCCATCTCTGTAGCTATCTGTCTAGAGTCGAAAGTTGCACCACCATACGGACCCGAAACCTAGGACCTCCCGGTCACAGCCCCTGTAGTGCTTAACGTTGTCACCTGTCTGCTCGAACTTCTGGCAGACGAAGGCCAGCTCCATGGTGCCGGTGGGGATGTCGACGCCAAACTTGGTGAAGACGTCGGAGAGCGCCTTGGAGGTGTCGGAGAGGGACTTCTGCACGGCGTCCGGGGTGCACTGAACCGGTTCCACGGAGCCACTTCGGAACGGGTCTGCACACGCCGCGTCCGTCACGCTGTTGCACACGTAGCAGTCGATGGCGGCCGCCGTGCGCACGCCTGCAACGCAAACAAGACACTTAAAGATAAACAAATTGGAACTTTAGGGGGGGGGCGAGAATTGAAAATGTCCCAGAAGCTTCGTTTAAAATGCTGCCAAGGATGACTTCTAGACTGTCCGGGTGACGCCGCGTCGTTGGCAGAGAGGCCGACGTTTCGCCTATCATATCGCATGCTTCTTCAGGGTAGTGACCAGGGTAGTTAGTCACTACCCTGACGAAGTCTACGATGGCAGGCGAAACGTCGACCTCCCAGCCAACGACGCGGCGTCACCCGGACAGCTTAGAAGTCATGAACTCGAGCCGCGGAAGCCTAGGTGTACATACTGCCAAGGATGTTTTTTTAAAATAAAATTTGGCAGATCTTCGAATCGCGCGTGTTCGACAGGAGAATATTTATTTTGAAAAAAAAATCGAATAGGTTAGTGTCAATGTTGTTAAGAGACAGACAGACGGATAGACAGACATTTGGTCGTCGTTCGATTTTTCAGTATCAAGAACCCACACGGTATCCGGCTACCCACGTGATAGAGGATTCCGCCCCCTAAAGTTGGCAACATGATTAATCCACATTTTCGTTACCAGGGCCCTGTAATAAAAATTTTTCGGTCGAAAATTCGCCGTTTTTCGCGCAACATTACATAACTTTCTCTCTACTTCGAAGCGAGAAACAAACAAACACGTTTTCGGTATCGAGGGATCCCACGTGTTTTTACGTTGAAATGTCGTAATTGATAGCAGTCGATGGCGGATGCCACGCGTACGCCTGCAACGCAAACAAGAAATTTAAAGAAAAAAAATTGGAGACTTTTTGAGAAAAGTGCCAGGGGTCTTCATGAACATACCCCAAGAATGTTTTTCAAATAGAAGAGCTTCGAGTCGGGCCAGATCGACAGGATAATTGTATTTTTTTTAAAAAAACCCTTCAAGTAATTGAGACACCACTGTTGTTCGCAGACGGACAGACAAACGGATAGACAGACGAATAGACAGACGGACAGACAGACGGGCAGACATACGGATAGGCAGATAAACAGACAGATGGGCGTGCGTTGTGAAAACACAAAAACGAACTTTTTCTGTATTAGGGGACCTCAAAAGGAGTATATCTGTTGAAACGTCGAAATCGATTGCAGTCGATGGCGCACGCCTGAAACGCAGGCAATATTGATTGATTGATTAATGATTCCGGGTTAAGGTCATTAGTCTCGAAAGTATAGTGCATGTTTTATCGCGAGAGGTGGCGGTGACCTTCCCCTGCTAGGAATGGCGAAACCCTGCGCCGACGTACGTCTGCTTGTGGGTTTTTCCCCCAGCCAGCTATCTCCCACCATTGGGGATCTGCTCCAGCCAGGGTGAAGCTCTAGCCTCCTGACGAGAGGTAGTGTAGTGCAAGTAAGGGGTGAGGAAAGGACTAGGAAAAATCGCGCGCTGGTCCACAGCCAATTCGTTAGGTTAATGCTCCGGCATTCGCCTTGTTTCTTTCGAAGAAACCACCGTTCAAAGCAGCCTTCCACTAGAATTCTCCACCCGACTGGGGCTGAATTCGATCTAGCTGTGTAGCTAGTGTCGAAAAGTTGGGAGTGCAGCCCTAGGACTTCCCGGTCAGAGGGACTGCAGTGACATCAGTTGCTACCCCGAGCCACTTCAGCCGGTATATTCAAAATTACATTTAATAGCCAGTAGAGATGTTTTAAACCGACACTTTGCTACCATAGTCTTTATTGAAGTGAAGATGAGATGGCGGAACTTGGCAATGTAGAAGTGCGTGATCTGGGCTGTCCGGGTGACGCCGCGTCGAAGGCTGTGTTGCCGACGTTTCGACCATCTTGACGTGGTCTTGCTCAGGGCTGGTATGCCAACACTAACCAACCCTGACCACTTGCATACCAGCCCTGAGGAAGACCACGAAAAGATGGTCGAAACGTCGGCAACACAGCGTTCGACGCGGCGTCACCCGGACAGCCAGATCACGCTCATGACTCTGGCCGCGGAAGCCTTCGACTTCAATGTAGAGGTGGTAGTGGCGAAGTAACGTGGCGAACGTTCCGTTATATCCTTCGAATCTGATCCCTTCGTTAGAGCTGCGGGAGGGGGCAGAAGGACCTTGCAGAATTGCGTAGCTGGACCTCGTCATCATCGTATCCCGGGACGAGGCAGCAATTTCTCCCGATAATACACATACTGATAGTTACACCGGTATTCAGTTACGGAAATCTGGATCCCATTCCGGCCTGGTTCAGAGAGATCTAAGGAGGCTGTAGCTCTATTCTCAGATCTCCGTATTCATCTATCAATTGCACACTTTACTAAAAGTCACCTGTTACTTACTACTCCTTCACTTGCTCTTCACTACCACACCAGTTGGGAGTTAAGATTTTCTTCCGGTTGGTGTGGTGTCACGCTGGTGGCTGATACCTGGTTGGGAGAAACCATGCAAACCAACGTGTAGGTCAGCATCGGATATTGCCATCCAGCGGAGGAAGATCATCACCTCTCGCGATACTACACTTACGGGAATAATAAACCTACCAGGTGACGTGCCCGGAATCACAAATTAATTAACCAACCAGTCAAACCAGAGCCCAGCCTCACAGCCATATCAGGAGTTAGAGATCGACAGTTGTAAACTCGTAGCCAATAACATCAGGCACGCGCAGGAGCCCCTGCGAATCTGAGATCGCACTGCCCCTTCACATGCATCCGCGTACTTCTTGTGACTCTGAGGCCGCCCAAAAGTTACGTAACGCAAATTTGGAGTATTTGAATACTCCCTCTCCCCTCTGTAACGCACCCATAACGCGCGATTAACCCTCCCCCTAAATAATAACGTAACGCTTGCGACAACCCTCCTGTAAATGCAAGAAATTAAAATGAATGATAACCCAGTAAAAAATTCATTTTAGTACTTGCGTTGTATACTAAAATTAATAATAATTAAAATAGAAATTAGTTGGCGATGTTGACTGCACCTAACAATAAGATTGGAACAAGTTGTGAGTGAAGAAAGGACTAATAGGCGAGAAAATGATCACAAGCCATGCACAACGGCGTGGTTGACGCATGAGCGAGAGGCTATTACGCCCATTTAAATGGATTCTAGAAAATACTACATACTAATTTTAATATTTTCTTCGTAGTCTTACAGATTCAATAAAAAAAATTGAAGAAAACATATTTCCATTTATTATAACAATTAATAACTAATAACTTTAATTTATTTGTATTTTTAAAATAAATTAATTATATTATATTTTAATGTTTTAGTACAATGCTCAAAGAAAGGAATTATTTCAGAAAGAATTGAAAAATGTAAAAAGATATCAATGTTACGTAACACTAAACTAGTGTCCCTCTACCTCTATGTAACGCAGCGTAACGTTGCCTCAAATACTCTCCCCCTCTTTAGCGTTACGTAATTTATGGACGACCCCTCGCAGTCAAACTTCTCGCACATAACAAAGTCCTAGCGCGCCGAATCTATTACATCCTTTGAAGTCGCAAGCGGCGCGGTGTGTGGTGGAACCATATCCAGTAGTGGTGCTAAAACAGCACGTACTTTCTCGCCCGTATTTTCACGCAAAATTACGCGAAAATAACTAAAATTTTCGAAAACTTGTACTTGATCATACGTCAGAATCTATCTTTAAGGAACAGATTTTATTAACGGAAAAATCTCTATCTTTAATATTTAGTTGTAGGAAGATGCAGAAAAAAATTTTGAATTTTTGCAATTTTCGAAAAATTAGAGTTTCCAACATTAATGAAACCTGCACCGTTCTCTTAAGCGTCCTTTACACCATACAAAAATAAAATAAAATAATATAAAAACGATGGTCCCATTTTTTGAAAATTTTGAAAATGTTCCATGGACTTCATGTAAAGTACTCTCCAATATTAAAATATCGATTTCAATTTCAAGTTACCGCGTCATCAGCCAAATCAATCGGGGAATGTCAATTTTGGAGAAAATCGGCTGAACGGTTTAGCCGCTAGCGTTGTTTACAGACGGACAGACGAACAGACGTTTTGCCATCAATCGACTTTTCGGTATCAAGGACACACAAAACATGGATTCTGGATAGTGCGCCAAGCGTTAGAGGATATTTTTCTAAATTTAACAAGTAGATTTATCCACTTTTTTGTTAGCAGGGCCCTGTAAGAAGAGTTTTTCTGCCCAAAATTCGCTGTATTTTCGCGCAGCATTATATACCTTTCTCTGTACTCCGTAGCGAGAAAGTAAAAATTTACGTCGCGCACCACCTACAATTTTGTGCGAGAGAACTGAATTCCTGTAGTGTGGACGCATTCGCCGAACGGGAAAGCAAATAAAAATGTATGACGAACCGTGGTCGTCGGTTTTTCCTCGCACATAAAAAGAATTTGCGGGGAAAATCTTTGAACGGACTGCGTTCTTTGCTGTTTACATAAGCATGGCGTTGACATAAAAGGACTACGTCCACAAGCGGACTCATTCACAATGCGTTCGCATAAGCATGACACGTAAGACTTTAACTTAAAAACTTGCAAGCTTCTTGGCTTATGCTTTAGACATATGAAATGAACCAGTCACAGTACGGTAATTCAAAATCGAGATTCGAAATAGGAACGAAGTCGATAGACGAACTAACGCCATATGGGCCATGGACACAGTCGATACCTCGAAATCGATTCTTACATCCAACCAATAGTAAACTACAATAGAATGTCTCACAGCCAATAGAAACTCTTATTTTGCTTACGTTCATGTTAGACATTGTGAATACTTCAGTCTACCTCTTATGCTAATGTTTATGTCTATGCGCTATGCATATGTTTACGTTTGCATTGTGAATGGGCCTTTGTTCACCACCGCGAAGAAATGCGATGTGTTCATCTTAAAGAAACTATTTCCTAATGTAACGACACAATTAATAACAGCACAAATTTTGTCGTATTATTTCTAACTTCGGAAATTTTCCAATATTCAGTAACTTCAACGAAAATGAGACCTGCACCATTCTCTTAAACTTTTTGCATTCTATCCGTAGAAAAAAGTGAAGAAAACTTTGGTGCGGTGTTTGAGACAATGTTTTTTTTTCATTAATTTCAAGCACAAATTACGCGTAAACTACACTTTAAAAAATATACTTAATTTTTTTAATTAGCTCATAGAACAGATTTTGTTTAAGACACATATCTCTACTTCCATTTTTGTAGTTTTGAAATGTTAAATTTTCGAAAATATAGAGTTTACTTTACTTTTTCACAGTACACACAAAGTTTTACAGTACTTCTTTAAACACCATATTAGGAGAACATTAAAAGAAAAAAAATGGAGTCGTTTCTTAGAAAATAATTATTTAAAAAATTAAATAATGGCTATAAACATACATACAAAATACGCAATGACTGATACTACTGATATTTTCGAGAAAAAAATGTAATTACCTCATTTGAAGATGTTTTTAAATAACAGATTTTATTAAGGAAAAAATCTCAATGGCATAATCTCTACCACAATAATATTTCTTATAGTTGATGGTCTTCTCTAGGTGTAGGTTACAGATCCCAGCACTAATTTGCTAACGTTCGCGACACGAATGCCAGACATTTCGACGCGTTACACATCCGCCACGCCCCGTAAATCGATTTGGACGAAACGACTGTCAAAATAATTGGTCACGTGACTAAATGACCCACGCGGGATATACTAAATAAATGTTTGAGTAATCCCCTTGGTGCGATGGCAACTGGGCGCGGGTGGGGCGAGGCGGAGGGATAACGTCATCGTTTCCGAGAAGCATGCTAATTAACGTAACTAGGCTGTTACCGCGAGGCCAATGCCCGGGTCTCCCTGCTACACTCACTGACACACGCCCCAAAATGGTGCTGCACACCGGAAGATGACGGCAATGACGTTCCTAGAGTTCGTAACACCCCGGGCAATATTAATGGGGTTCATGTTAACAGCTTTGGTCTTGAATATAATTTAAAAAAAGATGAAACAATTGAAGTTTTAAAATATTTTTGTTTAAAAATGATAATGATTTAAAACGTAAATGTAATGTTTAAAAAGTGCTAATGTTTCGTATCATATAATAACTATAATAACTTTTTTGACAAATAGTTTAAAATGAAATTTAACATGAGAGAAGGATTTTGTCTGTCAACGTGTGTATTTCTTTGATATTTTAAGGCTGAAGAAGTACCTATAATATGTGAACAGATAACTAACATTTATAATAAAAATTGTTTGAATCAAAGCAATTGCACCCTTGGCCGTGAAAATATGTAGAAAAGAAACCAGAGGAACTTTTAAATCAATTTATTATATTACAATTGAATGATTGCCGGTCAGATGGCCGGGATCGTTAGGGCAGTAGTACCGTAGCGGTCTCGGACTAGAAGACCGCGGGTTTGAGTCCCACCTTGGGCATGGGTGTATTTGTGTACGTCTATAAGTGTGTCCTGTCCTTTCATCCTTCACTACCATCATTATCTTCTCATCATCCATACCCCCAGGGCTAACAACCTTAGGGAATAAAAATCGTGATTCAGCGAAAAAGCTGCCCCCCACCCCACATAAAGGTACTTGCACCTACTGAAGCAGAGATGCACACGTGGTCCGAGTTGGCCAACACGCGAAAAATATTGAATGATTACCGTTAATATTAACTTTAATTATCATTAATATTATCATTAATATTATGCACTATATAATATTAGGATTATGTAGTATTTAAACAAAAGATTCATTTGTTCAATTAGCGTCACTAGTAAAGTGTCAGCGGGTGTCTATTGTACCACCGCACCGTAATGTCGGTAGCAAAAGGCAAAAATGTCATCTCGTATGAGGAATGAAACTTAGGTCAATTTATATAAAAACTCCTCTCTTCACTCTCGATACCATTGACTAAGGAAATTTATAAGCTCCCCTTAAATAAATCGAAGTTACGTCGATGACTTAAAACAAAAACAAAAGAACCTTGTAGAACAATATTATACATCTTCTTTCGTGCCTCTCGCGTACACTCGTTTTAGAGAAAATTGCATCGCAAAATCCGCTACGGTTCAGGAGATATTTGAGGGGAACCTTTTAGGTGAGCCACCCGTATGGGAACAACATTAGTCACTCTTTCCCCAAAATCGAGATATTAACGGGGTGCCTTATCTTGTTACGGCTCTATGCCTTTCGTATGAATTCAATATCAGCAAAAAAGTTTTGCGACCGTTATCAGAACAAGCGCGTATCAAACGGGGGTGGGTGGTCTGATCATCTAATGGTTTGTTTTGAATCAATGAGCGATAATAATGGAAAATATGATTTGAGTGATAATGGGAAGTATGATTTCAGTACGTGTTCTTCAACAGAAGAAAATGTGTACACTGACTGCACCCTTCCATTCGAGTGAATGACGAAAGAGGTACAAACCACATCGACAATTACATGCATACTTTGACTTTCAACTCTTCAGTAAAATTGTAAGATATAGGTATTCCATTCCCAGAGAGTTTCTAATATTCATATATAATTAAATAGATTGATTGCACTCTTAAAATTCTTAATGCTTTTCAAAAAGATGTTTCTTTTGAAAGAGAAGAAAATCCGTTGAACACCTTCAATGTTTGAAATGTTATATACGCACGTTTTCCGAAGCTCCGGAATTTCTGTACCCTGTTCTCCATCATCAAAGCTGAATCATGAATAAAAATAGTATTGAGCGTTGTTGACATACAAAAAGTTTCCGTATAATAGAACTAATTTTCATTGACAAATCATCTATGTGCAATGATTCGATAGTACTGCCACCAAATTCCCGCCTTATTTTTGCATCTGAAGAATTGAGAATTCAAGAGAACGTGTGCGGATTTTACTAGCAAGCATCGTTTTCAATGGGGATCCCTGGATTTTTATCTACTGTGCCTAACTGAACATTTCTTGTTGTTGAGTATAAGTGTAAAATTCTTGAAGAGGCGAATTATAGGGGGGCCAGGGAAAATTATAGATAAAACATATAAGTACCCCTGAATCTTTTATCTAAAATGTGAGTCAAAAGTATACTTGTGTCCGATTGGCAAAAACAGCTTGCACTTGCGCTGCTGGAAACAGGGTTCAATTTCGCTACAACGATGAGAAATTTGTGGGGGAGGAAGCGGGTTTGCGGCACTTTTTCACGGGGTGCTCCCGTTTTACCAGCTCCAACGTCTTTCATATATCTTTACAATCACATACCTGTCTAATACTTCATTCATCCATTCACAATACAGCGAATGAATGAATGAAGCTAGGACACTGGTACCAGAAACGAGTAACATACTTTTGACCATAAGCAGGGAAATCCTCAGGTGTTTCTTAATTTAAACTAATAAAATGCAATGATTAATACTTTCAATATAATAATAATAATAATAATAATAATAATAATAATAAAAATAATAAAATAATGAAGTTTTCCTCAAGGATCTTATTAAATTGATACGTCAGGATCACGGAGATGCAGTAAAAAATGTTACCAGATGATTATTTATTTCATACTTTTAATTTAAAGTACTCTAGTGTGCTGCAAGCGAGGTTTTCCGCAAACACGCAGAAACGACGCAAAACGATGTCCAGACCCGTTGGCAGTCGCCGCGTCGGACTGACTCGACAGCTGGTTTGAATTTCGCGCCCGGATGTAACATTTTAACAAAATTTTCTCGAAGACAATTTTTTTCTTCTAAAAACAAAACAAAACTGGATCTGCCAGTATTCATGAAAATCAACACAGATGTATGTTTTGTGACCTGTATAACTGAGGTATGTTTTGTGACCGAAGTTTTCGGACACACTGGAATAATTCATCGAGCTCTTGTTCAAGAAATTATCTTCGTAAGAGAACGGGCATTTGACGTGCTGTCCTTCGCTTGCCTGCGGAATTTGCGGGGAAAGTATTTATTGTGCCATATTATGTCGAGATATAGAATGCACATTTGAAGTTTACAGTGATTGTGAATAGGACGTTCATATTTTTGTTCAAAGTATTACCGGTGCAACTTTTCTTGACTTCCTCCTCCCTGGTGCAATGAACAGTTGAAGGTAAAAACTTGCAGCGTGCGCTGATGACAACATTCCAAATACATCGTCATTGGGGCAAAACATAAGCTAATTGCTGCTAAAGTTGAAAACTCCTGTTCGTGTATTTTTACGAAAAAATCTAAAACAATACTTCCGAGAACAATATTCCCTAAAATTTGTAATAGCGGCGAACGCAAAGTTCTTATGCAAAGTGCGAAGTCATACGAGTGGGAAAAAGATTCAGAAATATCCTTGAAATCTGGTACAATGAACTGCGTATTTTGCTGATTTCATCAATTTTAATATCATTTTAATGGTACCTGCTTTAAATTATATTTGATGCAACAAATCTTCTTCACAGAATTCTTGAGTAGTCTATTTTATTTTTTTGCTCTGAATCGGACTTCTGCTTACTCTGACGCAAGTATTTCGACAACGAGTTTAAGTACTAAAGAACCTATAATAATCCTCAGAAACGCCTAGTACAAATGTAACATACAAGGTAATTAGTTTATCATACTCTGTGAACATATCTTTTTTACATAATTTCACCAACTTTTCATAGATAAACAAGAGAAAGTGTGTTGTATAGTAGTTCTAAACTGACACAGTTGATAAGAAAAAATTCATTATAATAAAAGAAGATTTGTAACTTCAGGCAAACGAAGACAGTATATTTCTCAGGTCAAGAAATCGATCAATTATACATTAGTGAAAAGACGTAGGTTAAGGAACCGAGCACGGAAAAACGCTGTGTATACGATGTGTGTACGATGTATAATATAAATATACGATGTGTAATAACTAACGGGCGGATATTAATGAAATATCTTCTTTTTCTTTTCACTTTAGAAAAAATGCTGTTTAGTATAGAAATTTAATTTCATGTTATGAATAAAGGAAATTACCCATTTTCATAAGTCATTTTTTTGCATTTTTCGTCAATTTCTACTAATAAGTCTTTTTTTACCCTTTTCTGATATTTTCAATACATATTTTGTGATTTCATTGATTTTAATATCATTTTAATGGTATCTGCTTCAAATTATATTTGCGTGATGCAACAAATGTTCTTCACAGAATTCCTGAGTAGTCTATTCGATTTCTTCGCTCAGAAGTTGTAATGTCAGCCATTGTAAGTATGTAATATAAGGTTCCTGTGACGCCTGTCAGCCCCATTCGCGGTTCAGCCGATGTCGGGATAACTACGAACAGATCTTTTCTGGTAAAGTACTGTCCAAACCAAACGTTTGAAAACTGAGTTCACAACAAATAGAAGAAGCCTCGATTATATCAGTAACGTATCCAACAGCTTGTGTTGTTCATCCGAACTGGTTTCGATCACATTTTTTACATCATTTTTCTTTGCTTTTAGGGCATTTAAAAAACCTTTTAAGAGCATTTTATTGATTATTTTCGGCGACATTTTAGATCATCAAAATCCCCCCTAGGAATAGCATTAGCATACCCTCATGACACGTCAACATATTCATTGAGAGCGTAGGCTTCCGCGGCCGGAGACAGTATTAACTTGGCTATCCGGGTGACGCCGCGTCTATGCGGAAGGTGCGGGCGGTACGCCCTGAGGATGGTCGCAACATGGCGACCGAAACGTCGGCACCTTCGCCATGGACGCGGCGTCACCCGGACGGCCAAGTTAATACAAACATAATCATCGTAAACGGGCCTTAAGTGTTTGCGAATCGGTTTCGCAGATCTACCCCCGGCCACCAAGCTTGAGACGGGTGTTTGCATCTCTCAAGGTCTCCGAGAACACATTCGCGCTGTCTTCAGCTCGCGGCCCTGACTCGAGCACTTGGTCTCGCAACATACTCCCGGACAGAAGGCTCCTCCACTCGACACTTTGCAGTCACCTGGAGCCCTAGCATAGTGGTAGCGGCGGCTGCCACGAACAGGATGGTCTGTGAGTTCGAGTTAAGGATATGCCTCTTGTACAGTGAAGTGTAGTGAAGTGTAGAGAGTGGAGTGATGTGTTAGTTGAGGTACAAGGCAAAGGGAAATTAGAACGAAATATTAATATAGAGATAATTTGAAATTAATTAGAACAAACTTATGAACTTGTAGTTGTTATCATGGGTACCACCGAGCATTAGCTGAAAGTGATCTTTAATAAATGTATCTATCTACCTATCTATCCAGTTTGAACCCGGGTGTTTGCTTTAGGTTTGTTGCATGGAGGGGCCATCCCAACCATCATTTCACATCTGTGTGTGTATGTGTGTGTTGTACTTGTGTGGAATGACTGTAACGGGAAAGGTCGCTCAGGACATCAACTAATGGCACTACAGTTCCTCTGAATGGGAGGTTCTATGTTCGAGTCATGAGGGTGGCAAAGTTTTCGACTCTTCTCAGCTAGCTCGAGTTGAGACTCTGTCCGGAGAAACCTAGCGATCGGCTGCGCTGATCGTTTGTTTTCCGTGGTTCCACACGGAACACACAGAAACACTCACTCCCATGTACTACAATATGACACTTGTCAGGAGTTCAGAGGTGAGCTTAGAGCGTGTCCCGGCTGGCGCGGTGCCCCGCTGGTGGGAGATACCTGGTTGGGGAATATCCCCACGAGCCTATGGTAGGGCGGCGCCACATCTCGCGAGAGAACATCAAAGCCACCACCAACATAAACCATGAACTACACTTACAGGTCTATTGATCTTAGCTGTTGGCGCGCCCGGAATCACGAATCAATCAATCAATCAATCAATCGATAAATCACCAACCCTCCCTGCCCGTAAAAGCATTCAAGCGCCTCCACGGGCTTACGAGACACTAGCGGTAGGCGTAGGTGCTCGGCCGCAATGGGCTTACGAGATACAATGCGTCAAGTGTAAGTGCTCGGGCGCAATGGGCTTACGAGACACTAGCGGTAGGCGTAGGTGCTCGGCCGCAATGGGCTTACGAGATACAAGCGTCAAGTGTAAGTGCTCGGGCGCAATGGGCTTACGAGACACTAGCGGTAGGCGTAGGTGCTCGGCCGCAATGGGCTTACGAGATACAAAGCGTCAAGTGTAAGTGCTCGGGCGCAATGGGCTTACGAGATACAAAGCGTCAAGTGTAAGTGCTCGTCCGCAATAGGTTTACGAGATACAAAGCGTCAAGTGTAAGGCGTAGGTGCTCTTCCGCAATGGGCTTACGAGCAACAGCGAAGTTAAGGAGTGAAGGCTATGGATAAAGTTAAAAGGCAGTGGAATGTTTAAACTGAGGGCATGGAGCGTCGGGTGCTACCCTGAGAGCTAAGCAGTTGTGAAATCTCCGATGATGATGAGGATGCATTACAGCATATGTTTAACCAGTTTCCAATATGTTTTGCTGCAGACCTCTTTCGCAAAAATTATTGAATCCGTTGTTCCCTTACAGTAATGTACAACGTAGTAAAGTAGTACTTGTAGGTAAAACATATTATCATTTGGACCACTCACGTAGAATCCTGCATTCGGGAAAATTAAAGAAAAAAGTATTAAGATACAAACACGAGCAGTGGTTCACTGATTTATCACAAAGTCTTTGAAACGCGCTTTTTTCGGAATCCGCGATGCGACCTTGATCTTATTCTACACAGTTTAACATTAGAAAATCAAAGTGGATAAAAATCTTTAGAAAATTTGTTTTTCGTGTGTAGTTATTACATTAATAATTTAATATTTGAATAATAACGAACAATATAACAAGTACAATAAATTAAAACATTGAAACGAATGAACATTTAGATGAAGCTGAATAGCGAATAATGAAATATTATTCTAGAAAGAAATGTTCTGTTTACGATTGTTGATCCTTGTCATCAAACAAATTAATGAAATTTTACTGCTTTTCATAAAAAAAATTACATGCAGATGTTCCAGACCATGCAGAAAAAACACTGGCATCATAATCTACGAGTTCCAAACAACTTTTTTTTCTTTACACTTTTTTAAGAAACCTCGTTTCGAAGACACAGGCCAACGTTTCTTGGTACCATCCAGCATTATCATTTGAAGCGACTGTGTTTCCTGTATCTACATTTAACAACCACGTGGTATCAAGTAACCTGCAATCACATGACCAGTCTCTGACTCCATGGTTAAGACTGATCAACGTTACATCAGTAACGTATCGAGCTTCAGTTGTTCATCCAAACTTGTTTCGGTCCCATTTTTTACGTTATTTGTCTTTGTCTTTAGGGCATTTTAAGAGCATTTTATTGATCCAGGAGTACGCTCTGAAGAAGGTCACAATACGCTGGCCGAAACGTTAGCCACCATGACATTGACGGCGATGATGCGGCGGCGATGGTGTGACGGTTAGCGTACCGGACTGTTATACCCTAGCTCGCGGGTTCAAACCCGATTCAAGCTGTGGATTTTTAGGGCGACAAAATCCTTCGTACGCCTTCCTTCGGAGGGGAAGTAAAGCCGGCTGTCCCATGTTAGTAGATTTACTTGCATGTAAAAGATCTTCAAGCCTAAATGTCGCCTCTAAGCTAAATTCAAATCGGCTGTTTCTCGCCCAAGAAATACCTCCTTTCTCTGCTTGTTGATGAAAGGAGCGTAGCGAAATTTGCGTGGTCAGACGGAAGAGCGGGCCTAATGGCCCGAGTCTTGCCACGTAAAATAAGGCAAATTCAGTTCAATTCAAAAATAATGAAGTTAATGATTGTATTGACGCGGTTCGTCCAGGATAGCCAAGACAACATAAACTCTGACCGCGGAAGCCTACGCAACCGTTTTATTGATCATTCCTGGCGGTGTTTTAGGTCATCAAAATCCGCGCCCTACTAATAAAGCAGGTCACAGAATCGCCGATCCTCCACCGCAGAGCCGAGGGATCTGTAGCGGGCTTATCGCGCGGCGCGGCCATGGCCTCCCGTGAGTCACCCGTCGCGTCACGCGTGCGGCCGGAGGAGCAGTCGCGACCGGAGCGGAGGCTGAAGTAGCACGCGTGCAGCACGCTCGCTCACCCACTCGCCCCTCGCGATGACCACACGGCTATTTTTACGCGCGCTCACATTCGCCTTGTCCGGCACACGCGGGTCGCCCTTTGACAAAAGGGCACGGGCGCGGGTTGACTTTTCGCACGGCAGCCTGCCTTCTTGTGACTTTTTGGGTTTATTGAAGGTTCCGGGTTCGTTTCAATTGCTCTGGCCGTTGGTTCCGATAGTGTAATGAATGCTTTATGCAGGAGAGTGTGGGTGTTCCTACACCGCTGGCTGGTGGCATCCGGTACCGACCTACAAGTTGACTTGCGGGGGATTTCCCCATCTAGGTATTTCCCGCCGCAACTGGGATAAGCTCTTTCTTGATATGTTGGATAGTGTAGTGCATGTAAATGTGTGTGTGTGTGTGTGTGTGTAAAGGAAGAGGACAGGATCAGGAAGAAGAAATTGTCGCGTGTGTGCCATGGCCCTTTTTGATAGGATGCTGATCCGGCTACTCCTGTTGTTCGAAGAAACCATGGAAAACCACCGATTAGAGAAGCCGGTCGCTAGAACTATCCTCAAGACAGCTGCTGAATCCAACCTAACTACGTAGCTAGTATGGTAAAGGAAATAATCTTCACAAAAGGTTTAATAATTTTTAATAATTATTATCCAGAGTTAACATTTGGAGATTATTTCCTTTACCATATTATGGATTACCACAAGATATCTGCTACCACCACGGAATTTACGTAGGTAGTGTCCGTCACCATCGAAGAAATCGAATGGGCTACTCAGGAGTTCTCTGGTGCACAGTTGTTGCATCTCGAAAATATTATTTGAAGAAAGCCATTAAAATTATATTAATATCCAAGAAATCAGCGAAAAATTCATTAAAATGACGTAATAAGGTAGAAAAATAATCGATGAAATGACGACTTAAAAATATGACATATAGAGTTCAAAATACCTTCAAAAACCAACCTTCTTTGTAATTTTACTCCTCTGATTCAGAATAATTGCCATACAAAAACCTCTTTCCGGATGAGTTTATCCCAGAGCCTACATTGGAGCTGTTCCTACAGCGACTCTGACCGTGAGGACCTAGGGTTCGAGTCCAGACTGTGAAGGATTATCTAGAAAGCCATGTCGAATTCATTTGCTGTCTGGAGGAAATTTCTACTGGCTGACTTCTCTGGTCGGTAGAATCTGACTGATTTCTCCGATCAATACCAGGCGAAGGTCGGAGCATTATCATTAAAAGTGGGCGACGGCGATTTCCTCCCTCTTCTTTGTCCTAATCTGTCCCTTTATACACTCACTTACGCAGTTACATGCACTACACTACTACACATGTCTGGAGACCATCCCAGAGCTCTGGGGGAGATACCTGGTGGGAATTTTAAAAATATAAATTCTCGGCTATCCTGGAGACGCCGCGTCGTAGGCTGGGAGGCCGACGTTTCGCCTGACATGTCGCAGGCTTCCTCAGGGCAGTGACTTCCTGTATAACCTCACTGCCCTGAGGAAGCCTGCGACATGTCAGGTGAAACGTCGGCCTCCCAGCCTACGACGCGGCGTCTCCCGGATAGCCCAGAATTTATGGATTCGTGCCGCGGAAGCTTACGTGTGCAATTTTAAAAATATGTCCCAGTGACTTCATGTAAAGTGCCCCCCCCAAAAAAATTAAAATCGATTTCAAATTCAAGGAACCGAGACGTCAGCCAGATGAATTGGGGAATATCCGTTTTGGAGAAAATCAGCTGAGTGGTTTAGCCGTTAGCGTTGTTCTCGGACGGACAGACAAACGTTTTGGCGTTATTTGATTTTGCGGTGTCAAGGACTCACAAAACATGGATTCTGGCTACACTACGTGTTAGAGGATTTTTTTCTAAATGTAGCAACTGGATTTATTCCATTTTTATTGCCAGGGTTCGGTAATAAGAGTTTTTCTGTCGAAAATTGGCTATTTTTTTACCGATAAATATGCTGAAGAAGAGAGATAAACATTGTTTTAAAAGGCAAGATCACCAATTGCATAAATAATTACGTTGCACAATGGACACATTATCAACACGCTTAATGCCTATGTTATGGAGATAAATAATTCGAGAAAAGCTTCATTAGACTTCATTTCAAGCACTTCAACTCACAAACACAATAGTGTTTACAAATTGCTGGAAATGTTTCATTGTTAACGGCGCGGGAGATATTTCAAAAAAATTACATTTGTGTAATTTCGGAAAAAACAAAAAATAGCCCAAAATATACTTTAAATCATATTAAAGAGAGCAATCAGTTCTACCGTTCGAAAAGTTTAAAGCAAAGAATTTGGAACCGTTCGAAAAAAATTGCGTTTGAAAGTTTCAGAAAATGCCGAATTTCGAGCTACTTTTAACTGAAAGCGGTTGAGTCTTCGAGAAACTTTATATAACATTATTTAAAGCACATGTACTCATAAATATATTACTGTGAACCAATCGCCACTAAAGTAAATATTAACAACGTGAGAGACAAGTCAAAAACATATTTTTTGTAATTTTTGAGAAACAAAAGAATAGCGCAAACTGATGTTTGTGTCATCTCATAGAGCACATTAAGTAGTACCCCTACCAAATGTTTAAAAAATTGGAACCTTTTTGAGAAAATTGCGTTTTTGTTTTTTTTTTAAATTGCACATATTGCACGCAATGTAGTAGGAAAACATCCGACAAAATCGAACTTTTGCAATTTTCGAAAATTTAGAGTTAACCGTGAAAATCAAATGTGGGCCACATTTGTAGGTGTATTTTACTCTATTCTTACAAGAAATTTAAAGAGAAAATTTGAGCCGTTTTTGATAACATTTTGAAAATGTCTCAGGTGCTTCACGTAAAGTACGCCCCAAAAATTAATGAATGTTTTTGAAAATTGCAGAGCTTCCAATCAAGACAGATCGACCGGGGAATATCATTTTGGAGAAAATCGCACGTATGTGCGAATATCGCTTCCGTTCGCAGACTGCCAGGCGGACAGACAGGACGGACGGACGTTTTGAAAATAACCACTTTTTCGGTATCAGGGGACCTCAAAACGTGTATTTCCGTTGAAATCTTGAAATCGATTTTCCGCAACATGACATAACTTTACGTATACTTCGTATATTGTACGGGAAAGTAAAAGAGACAAGAATGAGGAAGATAAGATATTGCGGGGCCCGTGGCCCATTCGTTTAGGTAATTCTACAGCATTCGCATGATATTGATCAGAGAAACCGCGGAAACGCACTGATACTTCAACTGGACACAAAACTAACCTGGAAAACCCATATAGATATAAAAATTAAACAAGTAAGAAATAAATTATTCCAACTCCAGCCACCTATCAACAAACAAATCCCTGTCATACACAAACTCTACAATAATTTATAAATCTATAATAATATCACTAATGATCTACGCATGTCCAATATGGACAAATGTAGCCCCTACAAATGTCAATAAAACCCAAGTAATTCAAAACACATTTATCAGATTAATCACTAATGCTCCGAGGTTCATAACTAATAAACAACTCCATTCCGAATTAAACATCAATTCAATAATAAACCAAATAGCCCATATATCACATAATTTCTACCAAAACCTAACAGACATCCCTGCATCATCCCATTTCAAACTACCGAAAAATCCAACCCTCACCCGAATAAAAAATAGATTCCCTTTTGAAGCCTTTCTCAAAATCCAACCATGAAACCAGACAAAGCCAAACAAAAGCCAACCATGAAACATAACCCCGAGGTTCTCCCCTAGAGTATTCTCTCCAATGTATAGATTAAGTTAGCTTAGACATTTTAACTACCATAAGTCTAAAAATCTACAAAGTAATTATACTAAACGATGTATTTCATCTAGAACAAATAAATATGTTTAAAAAAGTACCTATCAGCGTAACCGTTCGCTGGCATTCTCCTGCAGACAGCGATTGAATTCAGTCTAGCTAGGCAGTTAGTGTCGAAAATCCGCCAACATTGGGACTCGGATCCTAGAACATTCTGGCTAGTGACATTGCCCAGAGCCATCTAATTCCGTCCTGTTTACGCACGTTTGTCCAACACCCTTGTCAGTTAGGGGACACAGCATTCCTCAGGTTCAGCATGTCGCAGCTTGCGATCGAATTCACCGTCCTCGGCTTCTCTCCGCCGGCCGACAGCTTCGGAAGCAACGAGGGACGGGTCCGGACACACGGGGCACTTGCCTGGTCGGCCCTGACCTACATCACTGCCACCACATTCAACGCCTTCCCCGCCTCGCTGCTCCACCCCCTCCATTCCGCCCCCTCACGCCCTGCCTCATCTGACCTCACCCGCCCTCACCCGCCCTCACCCGCCCTCACCCGTCCTCACCCGCCCTCACCCGTCCTCAACCGCCCTCACCCGCCCTCACCCGCACTCATCCGCCCTCACCCGCCCTCACCCGCCCTCAACCGCCTTCACCCGCCCTCACCCGCCCTCACCCGCCCTCACCCGACCGCACCCGCCCTCACCCGCCCTCACCCGTCCTCACCCGCCCTCACCCGCCCTCACCCGCCTTCACACGCCTTCACCCGCCCTCACCCGCCCTTACCCGCCCTCACCCGCCCTCACCCGTCCTCACCCGCCCTCACCCGCCCTCACCGGCCCTCACCCGCCCTCACCCGGCCTCACCCGCCCTCACCCGTCCTCACCCTGCCTCGTCCGGTCCTGGCCGGACCACGACCCGCCGGCCTGCCCCGCCCAAACAGCTGCCACGCATTTCATGTTGCGTAATTGCTATGCCCAACACATTGAACCGAGTTTTGTAAAGGCGGTACTAACACATATCAGTTTTTATTATTCTATTTTTAATGGTTACGAAAAAGATAATAATTATATTGCAATTATGTACTTTATGTAATATGTTATTATGTAATATTTCAACCTTCCTTTTCAAAACTCACTCAAACTGCTTGAAAACCGCAGAATAAGAATATTTTGTGAAACTTGCTGATAACTTTGATACCTTTGATAGCTTTGTGATACCTTCTGAAACTTGCTTTATAAGTGAAATTTTTGTTGCACACGTGGCCAATGGTGTGCTTAGCATTGCTGAATCTATACATTCATTGAAAACTTGAAAGTTAATTTGACTTTTAAAACGTTCTTTCTCGCGCTCATTAATATTAACTAACCATGCAGGAATTTCAAGAATTTTAAAGAAACATTTAGATATATTTTCGATTAATACAATTATTTAGTTATCTTTCCTCTAATATATTTTAGATACTGCGTTTTTCAAAAACAAGTACATTTTTTATTTTCTCATTTTTACATCCTCTAATAGATAATCGTCTTAATTATTAAAACATGGACTTTCAGAATACCTTAGAAGAACAAGACCTCTATTCAAATGGAAATCTGAAATAAATATTGCAGCCATTTTTGAGAAAACGTCGTTTGAGAAACTGAAGAAGGAGGACATAAAGCATATTTAAATGTTCAGAAGCAACGCGAGAGAACCATCTTAGAATTTGTTCTATAAACCAAGGAAAATCAGACGCAAATATGATTTAGACGGTAAAAGTCAACAAGAATATTAATTGTCTTGACTGGGAGTTGCTGCACTGCAGCAAAACAAGAGAGCACAGTCTGTTTAGTACAAAGTCGGTGACATAAATAGACGTTGTTGTGTAATATTGGAATAGACATGAATATTGATAGGAACTTTCAGATAGAACCAATAATTTAGTTTTATTGGTTTTAATTGCATTTTAGTTTTATTTTAGTTTTCAGATTTACCATTCGCACGTTAGTGAAGTACAATATACCTCTATCTTTGGGTATCTCCAGTATATGAAACAGACTACTCCTAAGGTAAAGAAACATCGTTAGTGGCAGAATCAGTCGGGTCAATTATTTTTCTTCTCGGCTAATCCTTGTTCAGTAAATGAGTAACCCGCGTGTGTCTGTCCGTTCGTCGGTTCGTTCATCCGTCACTTACGATTAGACCTCTTCCTGCTCCCCAGTCACTCTCGATTATATCTCTTCCTGCTCCCCAGTCTCTCTCGATTAGATATCTTCCTGTTCCCCAGTCACTCACGATTAGATCTCTTCCTGCTCCCCAGTCACTCTCGATTAGATCTCTTCCTGTTTCCCAGTCACTCACGATTAGATCTCTTCCTGCTCCCCAGTCACTCTCGATTAGATCTCTTCCTGCTCCCCAGTCACTCTCGATTAGATATCTTCCTGTTCCCCAGTCACTCACGATTAGATCTCTTCCTGCTCCCCAGTCACTCTCGATTAGATCTCTTCCTGCTCCCCAGTCACTCTCGATTAGATATCTTCCTGTTCCCCAGTCACTCACGACTAGATCTCTTCCTGCTCCCCAGTCACTCTCGATTAGATCTCTTCCTGCTCCCCAGTCACTCTCGATTAGATATCTTCCTGTTCCCCAGTCACTCACGATTAGATCTCTTCCTGCTTCCCAGTCACTCTCGATTAGATCTCTTCCTGCTCCCCAGTCACTCTCGATTAGACCTCTTCCTGCTCCCCAGTCACTCTCGATTAGACCTCTTCCTGCTCCCCAGTCACTCTCGATTAGATCTGTTCCTGCTCCCCAGTCACTCTCGATTAGACCTCTTCCTGCTCCCCAGTCACTCTCGATTAGACCTCTTCCTGCTCCCCAGTCACTCACGATTAGATCTGTTCCTGCTCCCCAGTCACTCTCGATTAGACCTCTTCCTGCTCCCCAGTCACTCTCGATTAGATCTCTTCCTGCTCCCCAGTCACTCTCGATTAGACCTCTTCCTGTGCTCTATTCAATCACGATTTACCTGACGTTAATTACGTTAATTACCTGACGTTTATACACTTGTAATGTAATTTAGCCTTTTTTAAAGAACCTCTAACAATACTTCCTTAAATATTTTTTTTGCTTGAGAATAGACGAGCCAGGTTATTATGTTGAAAACGTTTTATTATGAATTTACATTGCACAAATTAAAAACTCAACATTAAAGTACCCACCGTAGGTGACACGTTAAACTAGTAGATGATTCCTTCCATTTTTTAATATATTTTGATAATATTATTGAACTTTTTGATAGTATATAATATACCGTATATAAAAAACCGAAGTAATATTAGTGCTAGTTAGGAAATAATCCCCCATTTCTAGATCAATGGGACTGAACGCGAAAAACAGACATTTGCAATTTATGGCATATTTGGGAAATCAGGCGCACATGCATCCTGCAACACACATTACTTGGCAAAGCACTGTACCATTGTGAATAAGTTGGAAATTATGTATCCCGTAGCCCTAAAATTGGGTTTTTCTCTCCCTGCAATGAACAAGAATAACATTATAGATTCTGTAATCTACAAAATGAGTCCTTTTTGGACGTTCTATTACGGTTTTGAAGGTTCTCTCTCCTCTTAGCAAAGGTTGCCTGAAATGTTGGGAGTTGGGTTCCAGTGTGAAGCCGTTTTCACTTCAAAAACAGTGATTTAAACTGTGTGGAATGTTCTCACGGTTCCAGCTAGTTTATTAATACACTCATAATAATATATTAATGGACATGTATTAACTAATCTTTTTTTTCTTCCTGGGGCTTTTTCCAGCTTCAGGGGGTGTCTATTTTGGCTATCCACGCCGAGTACCCGCTTTGTCCCTCACTAAGATACATATTGACCTTTTACACTAGACACATTTTGCGGACTCCTCGGTCTGTGGTCAGGAGTCTCACAAGGCCTTCCGCAACAACACACATACATGAAAGTCAACGGACAAACAACCATACCCACCGCAGGAATCGAATCCGCGACTCTTCAGACCAAAGCACTGAGGCGGAACACGTTCGGGCGGGCCATTCAGGTCGACTATTACATAATAATCATTATTACATAATAATGAGTGGGTGGATTTTAATTATTTTGCACATTTTTAGTCGTTGCTTCAGGGCATAGCTAAGTGAAATTTCTTGGCATTTGATTTGAATTGGCTGGTATGCTGATTAATATATTAGTGCGTATTTGTGATTATTTGGCTGATTTTTCCTGTTGGTGCATATTAATGTAATTGTAGGCGAATATTTTGTATATTTCGTTTAAATAGACTTACCTCTAAAATGTTTTATTTTTACATGAGTTCTATTTATTTTGGAGCGGTCATTGATTAGAAAGAGCGTGTCTCAGTGTACGTTTTTTTCTTTTCTATAGTTGATAAAATACTTGAGCAAATGAAGGATATTTCTTGATGTCAAATTTTTAAACCAGGCAGAAGACATGAAACAAGACATACAATGTTCTTCGCTGAGATGCGTATTTACATTTTTTTTTGTTATTTAAGATCGTATCAACTTAAAGGTTATTAGCGACCACTATTGTGTGTAACGGTATGGTAACTGTGAGGATGACACGATATGATGATGATAGGGGGTAAAAGGATGAACACCATACAACCATACAACCATTCCCGAGGCGAGACCCGAACCCGCGATTCTTCGGCCCGAAATCGCTACGGCACTACTGCCTTAGCGATATCGGCCATACGAACCGGCGCATGTTTACTTGAAAGAGTATTTCTTCCGCGAAATAGGGTAGAGTATTATTATGTTTGCACAAAAATATAAATGTGTATATTTGCATGCCATGCCATCCTCCTGAAGTTTGTCAAGGTTTCATACAGGAAATGAAATATTGTTAATTTTATTTGCATATTCGTGTGCATATTTCAGTTGATTGATTGCTTAGTGATTTCGGGCACGTCAACTACCAGGGTCATTAGTCCCGTAAGTGTAATGCGTGTTTGTTGCTCGGGAGGTGGGGTTATCTTTCCCCCGCTGTATGGCGAGATTCGGCGCCGACCTACTGTCGGCTAGTGGGGTTTCCCCCAACCAGGTATCTCCCATCAGCGTGGCACCGCCCCAGGCGGAATATTCTCTAAGCTCCTGACAGGTTGCGTAATTCATAATTTTCAGGTCATAAATATATATTTATGATATGTATATTATATATTATGTATTATATATTATATATTATATAATATATAATATATTATATATTATATAATATATAATATATTATATATTATATATTATATATTATATATTATATAATTTTTAGGTCATTAATGCATAATTTTAAAAGAATATTTCAAGATTTTTTTAGGGCATAAAAATCCTCTCTCTAGTAATAACTATTGCCTTTGCGTCCTTCCAGAGAGGAGCCGGCACGCTCCGGGGCGTGTGATCGATGTCCGTCCGAGAATATCCCGCCCCGCCCCCCACGCCCGCAGGAGTTCATTTCCAGCGCAGCCTTCACAATGGACCACTGCCCGCGGCCTGGAGGGACAGGGGAGAGGGGCGGTTGCCAGGCAACGTGCATTCAAGAAGACCCACGGGCGGAAGGTATGCGCCGCGCCAACGTTCGTATCTATAAAAATAACACCAGACCCCCCCCCCTTCTCCTCAAGAACCTACTTCACGGAAATTTAACCCTCTCGAGACTTATGTTACGCGAGCTTTCCTCCGGAGAAAGAACCTGCAAAAGCTCGCTCGTTTTCGAAAATTTGCAAATATCGTTAGTTGTACTGCCATAATTTTTTAATTTAAATAATTTAAAAATTTAATACATGCAATAATTTTTTAATAAGAAATTAATTCCATATTTAGATTGTTAAGGATGTTCATTTCTATATAATTGTCACCATCCCGTCACCTTGTTGGACGCAATTACGCTCGGAGAACTTTTCTGTTACGGGTCTCCGGGCGTAATTGCGTCCAAGGTGACGGGATGGTGACAATTATATATAATACAAGGAGCGACAATCGAGCTCCTGAACACTGTTCTAGGCATTGGTTGTCTCGGAGGCTGAGACGGCCCGGGTTCAAGTCCCGGTCGGGGCAATCAATATTTTGAACAAATTTAATTATTAAGTAGTTCACTTGGATCAATATTATATCAAACTTAGGACAATTTTGTAGCCAGGGATAGTAAAGTACAATTTTGTTCCCCGATACAGATGTAAGCAATGTGCTGTTCGAAATGTTTAATCCTCGTTTGGTACATGGACATGTTACCCTACGAGAGCAATGGTTTACTTTGACCTCATCTCTTATGAGATTCATTGTTCTGTAAAGTAAATGTTGACCATTTTATGAAACATTTTATTGAACAAATTTCTTGCTATATTGCTACGATTTTTTACGATATATATATATATATATATATATATATATATATATATATATATATATATAATACTGACGGAAGTACTGAAATTGACGAATTGTTCTTACACAAATACTTATGAAATTTTTCCCTAAAAAATTCAATAAACTTACAAGACTTACAGTACTTACAAGACTGGTTTACTCGACAAAACTCTTTCCACAAAAATCCGCAAAAATATTCTCGAATCGATATTTGATCGCAAAAGCATAAACTACTCACTGGTAGCCAACTAGCGCTGGTTAAGTGAAACCCAACTCTCCCAAAACTCCCAACGCTCCCAAAATTAGGAGCCGTTTTCCTTATTGTTTATATTGTTTACCTATTTTTTATAGAATAATCACGTTTTCTCAAAAAATGCTCGAAAGCTACCCATTTATTGAAAAAATAATACATATTATTATTTTAAAATCTAATCTGAATTAAAGATTTCATTATTAAAACATCTCTTTAAATAAACTTGGAGGAGGGAGTCGAAAACATTTTGCCCTTTTTCAGTTTCCCAAATTTTAGAGGTCTACTGAAATTGGGACCTGCGACATTTTTTTAAGTGAAGTTTGCTGTGTTCGAAGAAAATATTAAAAAAGAGTAATTTTTTAGAAAACTTTGTAAATGATTTCTAAAATTTAAAAAAAGCTTCAAAGCGGAAGGGCAGCGACGACAACCAGAACGACTGATTTTGATGAAAATCTTGTGTATGGTTGAAACGCCAGTGATGGTTATTGACTGATGGACTAAATAACGGACGGACAACGAAGAGATGGACGGACAGACGGACAGGTGAAAGAGCGGACACGTGAAAGAGCGGACACGTGAAAGAGCGGATAGGTGAAAGAGCGGAAGGTGAAAGAGCGGATAGGTGAAAGAGCGGATAGGTGAAAGAGCGGATAGGTGAAAGAGCGGTCAGGTGAAAGAGCGGACAGGTGAAAGAGCGGACAGGTGAAAGAGCGGACAGACGGACACGCGGACGGACTTACAGACGGACACAGACGAAGAGAAGGACGGGCGGAGAGATCGGACAGACAGAAAGGGCATTTGGACAAGACTATATTCAGGAATGAGTAATACACTGCATGCATATGAACAAGAAAAATATATTTTTTGGTTATCAGGGTCTCAAAATCGCGTTTCCTGTCAAAAAGTTGATACTACTGGCTCTGAAATCATTATACAGCCACTTTTTGGTCAACACACTCTTTTTACGTATTTGTATACGTTCAAAGTTCAATTGTTTTCGACAGCCTCCTGCAACTACTGTATTAAAGATAGATATTTCTTTCTTAATGCTGTCTATTTCTCAATGTTTGATCTTCAATCGTTTCCAGTATATTGTTTTAAAAAAAGGTAATAATTCTAGGAAATTTTGAGTATCACTTCGGACCTCTCATGTCGTTTAGTATTTCAAGTGATAGCCAAATCTTTTATAGGATAGGATAGGATATTGCAATATTATATTACGTAAGTTCAAAAAATACATGAAATTATGTTATTGTAAAACTTACGGTTTTGTTGATTTTTTTGTCCCAAAATTATCTTTATTTATGGTTGGTCCGAATTAAATGTGCCTTTCTGCCTCAAATTCTTTGGGTCTTTTTTAACAAATTCCTTCATGATACACGGTATTTGGGAAAATGTGGCAACGTTGTCGCGCCCTCGTGGCGCCAAGAAACGAGGTCGTTCTCGTTGCGTCCTGCAGAATGCGCTCGTTACAAATCGCGGCTCCATCTCTTGGCGCCTGCGAGAAGCAATGTGACGTAACGTCTCAAAGACTTTCGCATCGAGAGATCCAGAACGCGCGCGTCAGCGAAACGACGGGACGTCGGAAGGAAGAGAGAGAGAGAGATCGTTCAGTCTGCGGCCGGGGAAATGTTGTCCGAATTAAAAACACTGACTTGTGACTGTGATAACAAGATGTCTTTTTACCAGGACATGTCCAGACTGTCCTGATTTGTTTTCAAAAGTCCTGATTTTTTAGTATATATCATCTATTTACTCTTTAACTTAATTTTAATTCTAAATCTATTCAAAATAAAATTGCGATATACGAAAAAGTAAGATTAGGCGTGAAGCTCGGTGTTTCTAACTATAAGAACAATAAATAGGTGTAATTCTTATATTTGTACGGGAAATATTGAAAGAGAGATAGGAAGAATCCAATTATAAAACGGCAGCAATATTTTGCGTTCCTACAAGTATATTGTCTTTGAGATTTAGTTCAGCTATATTTTCTCCACTCAAATATCATAATAAAGGAAGGCTCGCCAAAATCATAATTTACCGTTAAGTGTAGAATTAACATATACTTTTATCTCTCTTCTTTGGTAGAATGAGAACTTTGTACCTGTATGTCATTATAAGAAAAAATATCCTGACTTTTTATGTAATGTCCTGATTTTTTCAACTAGGCCTCTGAGAACCATGTTTGTGACAGGTCGTCAGCTGTGACGCGGTTATCCAATCGGGAGATTCAGTACATAAAGTTGAAGTAAAGAAGCACGCAGTTGGGTAACCGCGTCCACCTGGCGGTCTGTCACAACTCACTGTCTTTAATATTCTTTGTTCAGCCTTAGACTGTTCGTTATGTAAACAATCTAACACAGAATTCATCCGCGATTACTTGCCTCATTGTCCGGATTGCATTGGCTCTTCCTTCAAAGGAACACGTGGTCTCGAACTGTCAAAAGGTCTGCGGCAACAGTCTTGCCTGCGTTAATAATAAGGCAAAGAGTTCCATTTGTGGCACACGCATCCCGTTTTACAATTGTCTGCATACTGTTTGCAGGAAGAGGTTCATCATTCAAATGGCGTTCGGCAATCTGTTTACAGGTCAATGAGGGACTTACGCCACGCCAGACAACGCACTTAAAACTAGGGGGCAGATTTTAACGAGATGTTCTTTTTCTTTTCACTTTAGAACAATACATTTTAGTATAGATATTCATTTTATGTTATAACGAAACGAAATTCCATTTTTATGTCTTTTTTGCATATTTCGTAGATTTCGACTAATAACTCATTTTATTACCCTTTTATGTCATTTTAATGCATTTTCGCTGATTTCATCGATTTAATATCGTTTTAGTGGTACTTGCTTCAAACAATATTTACTAAGTGCAACAAATTGCACAGTGCAACAACCACAGAATTTCCTGAGTAGCCTATTCGATTTCTTTGCTTATATATATTGTAATGTCAGCCGTAGTGAGTACTATGTAATCTAAGGTTATCGGCGCCATTTCGCGATAAATAAAGGTAGTGATTTTCTTTTAAATAACAGTCCAAACCAAGAATTTGAGAGCTGAGTTCACTAGAACAAAAGGAAGAAGCTTTGATTACAGTAACATATCTGACAGCTTGAGTTGTTCATATGAAGTGGTTTTGATCATTTTTTACGTCATTTTTTAGGGCATTTAAAAAACATTTTAAGAGCATTTTATTGATCATTTTTGGTAATGTTTTAGGTCACTCACTTCGCGCCCTACTTACAACTATAGTTTTCTCATCGCAAGTAAATGGTTTACATTTCTCTTGTTTTGTAAAGACGATTTTGTCACAGCATCAGCCATTATAAAAACGGCAGGTGCGCACAGGAATTAAAATTGACAGTGCTCCGATCTCGCAGCACCAAGCAAACAGAACTGACTGCTCCACTGCGCACGGTGCCAAACGAACGCAGCCGCCTTTGAAGCTTTTGTTTTGAGTGAACCGCCAGCACCAGACGAACGGTGTAAGGTTTCTTCGCCACCATTACTCGACCCCTTTGCCTTCGCTTTCGTGGGAGACCGCATTTTCAGAGTTTATTTATTTATTTACGTCAAAAACAGTTGAAAACTGTGCTATGGGGAGAAGTTAATTTCAAGGTACATTTATGACCAGAAGCAAAACAAGGGGCCATCTCAGCATTTGCTGAAGGATAAGGGAAATTGGACGAAAACCGGATCGAGATGGGGGTCAAGGAGGTGGGGTCTTCCAGCGATCGTTTTCTGGATTCTACGATTGTTTCTCTGCCTTCACACACCGCCTTCAATGCTCAAAATTCACCCAAAAAGAAATGTAGAGTTTCGAGTAGAACTCTTTCCAGAAGCGAATCGTCACGTATATACACTCGCAAATCTAAGAAACCAATAAGGGATGTATTGAACACGGACATATGTTTAAATAAGAATCATTCTAAGGATGAAGAGACCTTAGAGACATGAAGATCAGGGTCTTTTCCACTCTCTGTGAAAATGGGGACAAAATTGAAGGTTCGCCAACTTGGCTCTCAACAAATTTAAAGCGTTTATGGGAAATGCAAATTATGGACAGATTAAGAATTCGCAATGATAATGTTTGCTGAAAAAACCTAGCTGTATAATTGTTTATTACGTGTTCCGAGCGAGACGATTATCATTAGTACCGTAAATGTAGTGCAGGTTTTAATAACGGGAGGTGGTAGTGCTCTTCGGATGCCCAAATGTAATGAATTTTGAAAACGGTGGATCATACGAAAACAGAGCCCGACAATAAAAGTTTGTCTGGCGAAAATTCGCCGTTCGTTTTCTATCACACGATTACATAACTTTCTCTCTTTACGAAGAACTTAGTAAGGCCAGAAAGTAAAAATGAGAATATTATTTTTTTAGATAAATTTACGCTACATTAATTTTATACAAACCTTACAGATATTCGTTATTCTTAAGCCGAAAACTCTCATGTCTCGACAGGATCTTCATTGATTCAGTACTGGGTACGACTCCATCCCATTAGACCAATAAGTCAAAACAATTTTCTGTGCGAAATTTTAGCGCAATAAAAAAATTCCAATAATTATAGCTTTATTTAAACTACATGGGGCTGGAGGAGAGAGAGTAAGACATTTAAGATCTTATCCCTCTAGCGACGCCCAATTGCTTCCGACAATAAATACATACGCGTCTAAGAAAGCGAGAGCATACATCAGCAATTCGCCCCAGATTCAAACATGTGAGTAGGAATGATAACTAAATAATGTTCAAATAGAGCTATTTTTACTACGAAAGAGAAAAAAAGCATTATCATCTGATTCAAGTACTTGAATATCGGAATACTCTCCAGTCATTATGATTTTCTTTTTTCAAAAGGGACTCATTGTATAAATTACATCGTCTTTAGTTTCGTGTAATTTAGTCGTGTTCGGAACAAACGAATCTGTTTCCCTCGATGTGATGGTAATATAATATTCACTTGAAAAGTCTTACGATAACACATTAAGACATAGAAGACACTTACTGAACATCAATCATTTGCTCTTTCATGCTAAGGGATAACACGGAAAGCAAAAAGGGTTAATACTTTACTGGAAAAACAATTTTTGGAAATTGAAAGGAATAGTTGGAATAGGGGCTCTTGGCTAGCTCTTGGTCAGCGTGCTCCCTTTCCATGACGTGACTCCGAGTTTGATTCCCGGTCGGGCGATATTAGGTTTTAGTGTGCGTTTTTCCTTGCAATCTCCCAGTATATGTTGCTGTGTGACAATGAGAAAACTAACTTCTCAGGTTGAGAAGACCGGAATACGGCGTGGGGATGTCTACGTGCTAACCACACGTATCCCCTTTACCCATGGCCGCGAGGCAGGGACGTCGGCGGTAGGCCTGAGCCCGTTCACTGGCTGTCGCCTCAAGTACATACATACACAGTTGGAATAGGTGTTTAATAAATTTACTTGGGTATGTTCTATTTACTTAAGTAATTGTGTGTTTGTGTAAAATGTGTTTGAACAAAAGGAGCACTTCACCGGCTGAGTTAACCGAAGAGATGTCTCAGTGCATCAACTAATGTCACTACAGTGCCACTGACCGGCATGTCCTAGGCTCGAGAGAGGCTTTTTTACACTAGCTTGTCAGCTAGGTCGAATTCAGTCGCAGTCTGGAGGAGAGTTCTAGCGGCTGATTTGGTCCAGGACAACTATTGCTGCTACAGAGACTCTGACTGGAAGATCCTAGACTTGGAATCCCGACAATGGGAAATTTCGACGCTTGCTAAATACCTAGATCGAATTCAGCCGCTGCCTAGAAAAATTATAGGTGACGGCTACACGTGATCGATTGTTTTTCGTGTTTTTTGTGGTCAATACCTGGCGAATGCTGGAGAATTATCCTACCCAAAGGGCCATGGACCGCTCGCGCACTTTCTTTCCTTATCTTTTTCCTGTCTCGTCTGCCTTTTGTCCCACCCTTTCCACTCACACACATTGCTCCACACTACCACACATTTTGGGAGTTTAGAGTTCGTCCCAGCTAGAGCGATGACCCGTTGGTGGATACATGGAGGGGGAAATTATTTAAGCCGACCCGCAAGACGGGGCCGGATCTGGCAAGAGAGCAACACCGATACTTCACGCGATTTTGCATGCACTACGCATACGGTACTAATGTCTCTATTTGCTCTGATTGAAATTTCTTCTCATGAAAATAGTTCAATTCGAACAGACACTCCACAACTTGAGATTGGCAGTCGATAAGTGATAACGTCGAAATTATGTCTATGTTTTGGTGGTAGTTAGCAACACTGTTTGGCCGGCCGTTTTTGGTATGAGTACGCCATTTATGTGGTTTCATTGTCTTAACACGTATCGTACGAAGTGCGAAGATGATCGATATCTCTCAGAACCATGCCTCACGTGCAGTTCAAAGTACAGAAAATTTTTAATTAATATTCCAAATTAAAATAATGATCACTTCATTATTAAATTTCCCTACTGTATTCTTTCAATATGATTTGTTACATTTAATAACTATTTAGAATAATTTAATTTATATTTACGTTCGAGATTACCTAGTACGTTTTCGCAGTCAATCATAAAAAATAGTAATTTGATTGGTTATTGCCACCAATCATCTGCATGCACTCTAATGCTATTATGAAGTCGTTAGGTTTCTGTGAAAGTATCTTAATTCTCATAGATTTAATGGAAATACAACTGAAGTTCAATAAAGGCCAGACGCTTTAGGCAATCTTAATATAACTCCCAAGATAAATTTGTCGTAAAAGTCACACAGTATTTTAAATCTAAAATTATGCTAAGCTATATTCCCTACTTACAGAATGTTAATAAAATGAAAATCATTGGTCCCACAAATCAATGAGATGAGTGACTGAATATGTTTTGAATACAAACGCTACATTTCGCTTACTGGATAGGAAACATTACTCAAAAGAATTTATGGACATTCCGCATACTCAATCATACCATATCCCAAGTACATCTTAGTTCTGGGGTGATATATAATTATTATATAATATACAATAAAGATGATCGGATGCATCAGATGTTTACCGATGTAATGGTAAAAATTAAGTCACCAAGACTGACTTAATTTTTGGTCTTGGTGAGTGGTCTTGGCGAAATGGCAAACAAGAAAGTAGTAATTGCTGTAGTTACAAATTCATGAAATACGGCTACGGAAAGAGGAAACAGGAAGTTTAGGGTGATACCATCCCCTAAAATGAAATAAAATTGCAGTGACAGTGATTTTTTAAACACTTCAAATCGAGATGATGGAGTAGTCAATTTTTTTCTGACATTTGATTTACTATTAAAAACCTAAAAATCTTGTTACGTCCTGAGATGAAATGTATACTTGAATAATTTGGCATACCACAGTAAAGCACACCAAAACATTTTAGTAAGTAATACTTGCTCATGAAAAAAATAGTTGCAGCTTTAAATTTATGGTTACTTGGGATTTTTATCAGAGCTTAAGTTATCTGAGTTATTTTATCTGAGCTTAAGTTAAGGAGAGCTGAACTAATTTTTAGTATGTTTTAGTATGTCTTAACATTATTCTTAATTTATAATAATTGATATTGTTCTAATTTTTGTTTACCAAAAATCGCCGGAAAACTCTGTCAGTTATATAACTGAATTTGTCTTTTAATCCAGCTATTTAAATGCTTTTGCTTGAGGTTTATCTACATCATTTAAATGAAGTAAACCTTGTTTAGTTAGGAGTTTCTTTGGCACAATTGAAAAGTTTATAATAGATTTGCCTTCAACTAAATTAATATGATTTCGAGAGTTAATACAATTTGATGTGTTGCTCCACATGCAGCTGTCCTTGAACGTTGTGAAACCCTGCTTTAAAACTTTTTTACACAACTTTAATTCTGACGATTTTTTCTCTTTTAAACCTGCGAGAAAGTGCAAAGGAAGTGCTGTGACATATGAGTACTTGGAACATTACGCAAAGCAATACCTCGCATGTTTGCATTTCGAGATCTGGCAATCTAAAGCGAATGTAACTTGCTGCATCAACATTTCTGGGCACTTGCATCCACTTCGATGGCATTAAAGGGCGATGAACGCGAAAAACGGCTCATAGCAGCAATTTCATTTAAATGGCAGCCGGACTGAGCAATAGGCTGTCAATCATCCCAAACCCAATAACAGTTTCGGCCAGTTTTGCAAACAAGCCTCTCTGCGTAGTGGCTGCAATGCGAAATATAGTTATTCCATTTCCCTCCTGGTTTTTAGTGATCAAACTTTCTCTTACCATAAAACCAACGCACCAAAGACAATACTTTCAACCATGATACCTTGAGATATTAGAGTACAAGTGAATGGGGAAAATACATGGTACATTATTTTTTAGAAGAGAATAAGTAAATATCCCGTCTTGATTTATTAATGAAAAACATTCTTTTAATATTAAAATGAATGAAATGCGGTTTTTAAAGCCATTCGATCTACCTATATTTTAGTTAAAAGCAGAATCGATTCCATAGGTTTCATAATTGGAACTTCACCGAACTTAAACCACAGTTAACACATTTTTCCTTTAGTTTTGTTTAGGAAAAAATGGAAACATATCTGTCTGGATTTACAACGAAGTGTCTGTGAGAAGAAAGGATAGAATTCGATTGCAACACTGTTTTTTTTAAATTTATTACTTTCTTTTCAACAATATGTCATTCAGATTATTGAAATTTACAACATAAGGAAAGTTGTTATGGACCCTCACAATAAAATTTAAGAGGATTTATGAAGGCAAAATTTAAGAATTAGAAAATGTTGCAAAGGTAAGACGGATAGAAAAGAAGAAAGAGTAAATAAAATTACGGAGAATGAAATTGTCTTTAGGAAATTTGGAATTAATTCTACGAGAAAAAGATTACCAAGATTAAAAGAAATTATGCATAATATAATGAAGGAAGAGTATTAAAAAGTTTGAGACTATGTTAAATCACTAGTTCATTATGAACTTGTGTATTGGAAATAAACCAAGGTGCATGCATTGTTTTTATAAAGAATTTGTTTTGATTAGTTAGTAGTTTTTTGTATATTCGATTTAGCTGCGTTTGACCACACTGGACAAGCATATGTTATAGTAGGTCTAATAATTGAAGCGTATATTGTTTTGAATTGCTTTTATTATCAGGAACGATAATGAGAAAACATGTCACACCTGTGAAATAATCGTAAAAAATGTGTTAATGGATCACGAAAACAACTATGATAGAGAAATTATTTGCGAGCTAGAAAGTTAGATTCTTGGCTCATGAACTCCGAACCGTAAGTCGGCGCTGCATGTCACATTCTAATGGAGAGGGAACATCGCTATCTCACAAGATGTTACATTCACTTCAGTGACGGGACAAATGACCATAGCAGTTGATGCACCTGCAAACATTTATCGACCAATCTATCCCCATGCGGCGCATCTTCCATTGTCAGTTGACAGAGATCCGGGTTGTAGCTGCCAAGCTGTAACGTGTCTCGATGTGGAACACTGAAATAAACATCACGTGCACCCTAACACGTGGAAAGGGTGCAATTACGGATTTAACGGGTATCTGCGTGTTTGTCATAGTATTAGGTGCTTGCATATCGATTCGACCAGTCGATTCGCAAACGTGGCCAGCATTCTCGGAGACAGCTTCGTCAGCGGGAGAGACCCCTCCCCCCCCCACACACACACGGCCGGTTGCTATGACTGCGTCACCGCTTCTCCCGGCGCGGAACAAAACAATATCGTCCCTCCCCCTTCCCCCGCGCGCAGCGCATGTATATATCCATGCACGACCAGCGCTCTCTATCTCGCCCGCTTCGTTTTTGTTTGCTCTGTGTGCACGAAAATAAAAGCCGTTCGCCAAAAAGAGCTGAAGGACGGCGGCGGCGCTCTTTTATTCAGGCCGCGATATCGGGCGGTCTGGAAGACGCGGACGAAGGAGATGGCGGCGAAAAGTTTCCAGCTGCTGTAATCAGATTACTCTCGAGTTCGTGTGTCCGTCCTCTTTCCTATCTCGAGTGCGGTTTTTTTTAAAACTTGCATGCCAGCTAGACGGGTCATACATTTTTATCCCCAACGTGCACACGCATTCAGAACATTACACAATCAATTGCACTGCACAGGGTGAATCGATGAACAACAAATCGGACGGGTTGATAAAGAGCCATGAAGTCAATGGCAAGAGATTTCAAACCAATGTCATGAAATGACAGGAATTTTGTTCGGTTCTCAGAGCAAAGTCGATACGAAGTTACGTAACAATTTCTGACCGGTTTTGTAGCAGTTCAGTGGGAGTATTACGTTGACTCTACTGCATCGCGGACTGGAAGGTTCCCGTCAGTGGCGTTCGAGTCGTGTTTTTGGAGGGGTTTTGGCGTTAGACACATAGCTACAGCTCGACCACTTAAAAAAAAAAAAAACTATCATGGCGTCGCTTACCTTGGGAGGCGCGGCTACGCCATCCCCCACTGCTCCCGAGGAGAAGTTCAGTTGAAGTGGAGGACGATGCAACGATAACCAATTCGCTCTTGCAACTTAGTTCTCCCGCTTCAACACTAGGGTTCAGAACGTATGTCAAGTCTCTGTCTCTCCCCGCCCGCCCACGTCAGGGCTGTGGCGGTGGCGGTGTCTCCTCCTCAGATGGGGAAGTTGAGCCTCTAAGAGAGAGAACCTTCACTTCCGCCACTTTTCGCGCATTCCTGAGTATTCTGTGGTTTCTACAATGGATACCACGTGAATGTCACAATCACAGACAGCTCGGTCTTTCCTTCATCATTATCCCCCTCTCTTTTTGCGCATGCACAGACACAGACACACACAGATACACACACTCAGACACACACACACACACACACATACACACTTACTCTATCCTGCATTGTCGCTTACCCAGATTACTATTGTAAGTAAATAATGAATCGTTTTGAATGAAAATGAATAACGAATGAAAATAATGACTTCGTTCATTATATTATGGACGAAGTTCGACATTTACTTTTATGAAGAATAACCTTTTTCATGAATTAAAACACCATGAGAGAGATATACAATTGACTCATGTAACTTAAATATCATCGATTAATTGGAAGCTGCGGGAAAATTAAAACGATCTCTCCTTTGCACAAAACACTTTTTTTGGATTATGACACTATTCTTGAAAAGCGACAGCATGTCGGGAGCTTAGTTTCGGCAGGGGCGGGCAGTGCCCCGCTTGGGAAGATACCTGGAGGGGAAACCTCTCAACCCGTCGGGTAGTCGGCACCGGATCACACGGTCCAAAGTGGAGGACCACCGTCACCTCCCGAATGTAATATCACTCCACTTTTGGGACTAATTACCAAAGTAGTTGACGCGGTACACTAAATAATCAATCAATTTTACCAGTTAGTCTGTGCCATACCAGTGAGTTTCATCAATCTACGAAGCATTCAAGTATAAAACGTAAGTCACACTAACGCAAGGTATCAAAAAACTAAAAGCAGAATGCTCTCGTTCCGTTTCTCGGCAGTGTCGGCAGCGACCTTGCGTTGTGAATGGAACGTTTGTTTTTCTAACTCGCAGCAATAAGGCGGTGCGCCGTGAATCTACGAGAGTCCAGTAAATGACCGCTGCGGATCACATTTCTTCCTCAGCTTTGAGCTCTCTGCTTTCACCGATCCCGGATCCCCAGCTGGTCTCGGCCTCCTCGAAGAATTTCTACTTGCATGACTACACACTGCCATCCTCTTGTTATAAAATATTACTCGCTGCATTCGTACGAAAACTCTGCACTTCTTAAATAATTGTTTTAAATCTGAAAACTGATTTAGAGAAGAACTCAACGGTCTACCTGAACTGCGCGATACTACTTTGCTGGCTCCAGAGAATCATTTCTATTATTGCTAAGTGTTGAGATTGAATGACTTAGAAAATCAAACACTCTCTTTCGTTATATTGTGAATGATTTCACAGGTCTTCAAAAAAATTTTTGACACCTATTTCAGATCCAATAACTATTTTTATGTATTTAAAGTATAAGGATTACAAAAATTACTTCCATTATCTACCAATATTTTTTTTACAAAAATACATTAAAAAATCTTATAATATTTTTAACTAGAAAATATGCAAATACCGTTAGACCAACAAAATAAAATAATAAACAAAATCAAAGACATTCTTCATTATATTGTTTCTTAATAAAAGACAGAGTTAAGGATATTACATTTAAACACATTAACTAAAGACATATTGTAAATAATAAATTCCCAAGAAAAAGGCATAAAAATCAATCTGCTCCCACGTATGATAAACCAATAGATTGTTGCCACTCTACTAGAATCACCACGTTGTGGTAATTCACAGTAACCAGTCATTATGAATATATTCCATCGCCCCTGGTACCGGCTTTTAGTGCCTTTAATATCTTGATGAAACCTCTCACCTTGTTCTTCACTGACAGCTCCAAGGTTTCTTGAAAAGCAGTCAAATTGTGAGTCGAAGGAATTGCGTTTTCAGTCTCATGTTACATCCTAACACTTCACATTTTTTCCAGCATATTCATGTATACAATACTTATAGTTTTGATCTTTATAATTTCCTAAGAACGTATGAACTACTTTTTTAAGCTAATCATGCAATGTCATACATGCTTCAAAATGTTTATTTTTAGTTAGTTTCCTGATCTGCAGCCCTAAAAAGATTCATTTGACTTTTCTTTCTGAGAGAGCCGGAAACTTGTTGGTTAGGTACTTATAACAATTTCCATTTTTATCCAGTGTCTTAGCAAATTGCATCACTAATCCAAATTTAATACTTTAGGAAATAAAAGAATTTGGTTTGTTTGTATTAAGCTGTTTCTTATAATGCACTTGGAAACCTGTATCAGTGTTCTTTCTAAGTTATACTCTCGCTGTACAATTATTCTATCTCGGCTAACGTATTCACAAATGAGACAGAGTACTTGGTGTAACCCTGTTGCCCTAATTTATGCTCCTTATATACTTCGATTTTTTAAAAGTGGCCGAAGGGATTAGGTCATTGTTACACTTCCTGCCTTATAAAGTGAATATTTTTAACAGTGGTATGCATATTTCTGAAGCCACGAACCTCATTTAAAAGGACTTTTGCAAATTAATTAAAACGATTCATTTTATAAGGCAGGAGGTGGCAATGATCTAATGTCATCTACTACATTAAAAAATCGAAGTATTTCTTATTTTTCGAATAGCAATTCGAGATGGTCATACGGTTCCCTAAGATGGACGGAATGTGTGACCGCGACTGATGCTAGAATGTTAACGTTATGTAGGAACACGTATTTTAAACTTTACTTTCATGAATCAATTAAAAGCCTACATTCGTTTTGTACTCTACGTCTAGCTTATTCATGGAAGTGCAATATACTAAAGTGTCTTTTTGATTTAAAAAATAGGTATTTTTCTCGTTGTTTGTAAACTGTAATATACGTTTCTGGTTCTGGCCAATTGTTTTCTTTCAGCTAAGAAGGTAGAACTTCAGAAGCATCTTTCAAGATATTTAAATAATGGACAAATCATTTAGTTCATATTGTGTCGAAGGTTTGGGTTTGCCTTCGGTGCTTGTCCAGTCAGATTATTCCGCTGACTCCTGTGAATTCAAGTTCAGCTTGAATCAGAATGTGAAGATTTGGAGGTTCCAGTATAGGAATGTCAATGCCATGTGGATCAGCTCTTGTAACAGGTTCCAAATTAGGATAAACAATTTCTTGTTTATTCTTTGTAATAAATACTTTTACTTTGCAAATACAAAAATTACAATCGTCTAGATATTTCTTTGGCTCAGGCTATACCAACGGAACATCAAAACTCAATGCTTTCCTCATTCCCTTTCATCAGTCTAACGGATACAGCACATGTTGGACAACTTCTCCACTTAATCACCACTGGAATTGGGACGTGTCATACAGTAGGATCAACATTTGTACCTCTGTGTAGAAATCAGCAACCTGGGATAGTTATCCTGTAGTCCATGTCTTGCCCCCCAGCGATTTCCAACTTTTCACACCTGAAGAAATTTCTGTCTAGTACGCTATCACAATTTCGAAGAATTGCAAGGGGCTTTCAAAATCTGGAATCTATCCCAAGCACCATTTTTCTACGATCAGGGATACAAATGTTGATCCCTCTGTATGTCTCAATTCAGGTGGTGATTATGTGGAAAAATAGTGCAACATGTGCTCTATCTGTTACAGTGAAGTTTTCTCAGAAAATTGGTTATTCGTTTTGCTTACAACCTAGGGAAACTTACGTTTTGAAAGCGGGTCGTACGTATAATGTGCATATAAGCAGGATGATTCAGTCCTCGTGATTTCTACGGGACCCAGTGATAGAGTATACTAAGTTATTCATGCAAAATGAAATAGTGTAAAACGTTTTCAAAATTTTGAAAAAACAAAAGATTTTTGCCATTGGTCATATTTTGCGAAAATATTACATTAAACATTGTTTCCTCAATGTTGCTATTATTGCAATTATTACTATTATTGCTCCTGTTGCTATTATTGCCTACATATCTAACTAATATGAAAGGAGATAGAAAGTTTTTTTTATTTAAGTGTTATTTAGATTATTTGCGAATAGAGCCAAAATTTTGCATTTTCACCTCTACAAGTTTTCAAAATGGCCTTCTGTTGCCGTTAACGCAAGATACTACTAAGCCGCACCGCTACTACATCTACGCCGCACGGCCTCTGACGCGCACATTGCCGGCTTGTTCCTTTATTTCTGCCGCCACGCTTTCAATGCGCCGAAGGTCATCATAAGCATAGCATAAACGCGCTCATTCATTAACCCACGGCAGTGCCTGAGTTATAAAACTCAGTTACTGAACACCTCTTTTGTGCAGGAAATGCCTGAGATAATAGAAAACGATAATAAGTATTGAATGTGGATATGCTGCACCGGCTGGAAATGGAAAAGTAATCTCTGCATGAATTGTTCGCAATATGAGGGACTGCGTTAACCACGCGCGGTATGTGCCTTGGGCTCACTTCCGGGGCTTCTCGGATAGTATTAGCAATTGAGATTTCCAGAGAAGTGGCGAGTGAAGGAGAGGGGAAGCCGCTCGCTCACTTGCCGTAGCCCGTGTTACACGAGCACAAGCACATAGTCCAAAGTGTTACGTTAATTATTTACGAAACTATACGACAAAGAGTATCCAATTTTGGCAAATTTAGGCCGTACATTACATATGGGATACATATGGGATTTGCTCTTTGACTATGCAGTTGATAAGTTTAGTTCTGTTGTGCGTGATTGCAAAAGATATGAGCAGTGTACAACTATTTTTTGTCGTTGCGAATGTGACGTTAGAAACAAAATAATAGCCACATGGACTTAATCGCCGGCCCAGTTGACCGAGATCGTTAAGGCTGTAGTGCCGTAGCGATCTCGGACCGAAGGACCGTGGGTTAGAGTCCCGCCAGGCATGGTTATATTGTGTTCTTCCTTTCAGCCCATATTATCACCATATCATGTCTTCTTCACAGTTACCATACCGTTAAATGCAATAGTGGTAGCTAATGACCTAGACGTTGATGCGACCTTAAATAAAAGAAAGAATCTCTGTGTATAGATGTGTGCTGGATTATGTTTACTAGAATTTGATTTAGCCCAGATCCTAGAGCATAGCACGCACCAGCGCAGATCATATTCATGACACGATGCGCCGAATTTTCTTCCAAAACCGTGCTTAGCTGCTATAGGCGCATGGGTGATTCGGAGGAAGAGGCCGGTGTAAACAAACTGAGTTTGGTCAGCACCAAAGTCGACAATGCATTTGGAGCTAAAGTCAAACGGTTTTATCACTTGTTTTAAAAATAATTGCTTCTGACTCGTGTGATTAGGATAAGTGCAATGTATTTCCAGTTCATTTAAACAGAATTGTTTTTAATTAAAGGGATTATGTGTAATCGTTTGTTCATAATACAAACTATCGATATATTAATTATGGATATTCATATTATCATTTCCTAAGCGAAGTGAAACCACTTTTTGAACAATATTTTTACTTTTATTTATTTACTCTTATACATAAAAGCATACGATATATTTAGGTTCAATAAAATATTCAAGTTTTTATAGAATTATATGCGAAATCGAAGGTTGTAGTATGAATTAAAATAATTTCGTAATTTCAATAACGTAAACTCCTGCTAGTTCTAAAAACAACACAGTTCTTTAATGATGCAATGTCAGCACAGGTAATTTAAATTGCGCGGCAAACTCGGGCGGTTAAATATGAAGACTCATTGACGGGTTTGGAACACTGAATTTGAAGATAAAGTTGAACAGAACGTTTACCTGTCCAATGAGCGTTCAGATTTGTGAAAGGCTGGATGAGGCGGGGTGGCGCCGTTAATTCCGCTCACCGTGCTCCATTTGCTCTTTGGCTACGCAGTTGATAAGTTTAGTTCTGTTGTGCGTGATTGCAAAAGATATGAGCAGTGTAGAACTATTTTTTATCTTGCGAATGTGACGTTAGAAACATGAAATATGAAGCGGTGAAAAGAGGTATTTATTGCATATGTACTTTTTCGTCTAAATTTTATTTAAAAAAGTTTCGTGATAAAAAATTGTAGAATTATTCAAAATTACAAATGGATAGAAGACAATTTCTCGACACGTGAGTGATTTTCTAAACGAACGATGCTTTATCATTACCACGTTGTGGTTAATGGGTGTGGGATTTTAATTTTGTTATTTGGAAGTGGTACAAAGGATGTGTTAATGTTTTACACACGACGTACCAGTTATGTAAAAATCAAAGTTTAGGATGAAAAGATTCTTCTCCAGAGCGTTCAAAAAGTCTCTGCTCACTGGGTATCTCCCCAATCCACCGACCGTGAGGAAATGGTAATATCGCTAGAAGACAATTTCTCGACACGTGAGTGATTTTCTAAAGAACGATGCTTTATAATTACCACTTTGTGGTTAATGGGTGTGGGTTTTTTATTTTGTTATTTGGAAGTGGTACAAAGGATGTGTTAATGTTTTACACACGACGTACCAGTTATGTAAAAATCAAAGTTTAGGATGAAAAGATTCTTCTCCAGAGCGTTCAAAAAGTCTCTGCTCACTGGGTATCTCCCCAATCCACCGACCGTGAGGAAATGGTAATATCGCTAGAAGACAATTTCTCGACACGTGAGTGATTTTCTAAAGAACGATGCTTTATAATTACCACTTTGTGGTTAATGGGTGTGGGTTTTTTATTTTGTTATTTGGAAGTGGTACAAAGGATGTGGTAATGTTTTACACACGACGTACCAGTTATGTAAAAATCAAAGTTTAGGATGAAAAGATTCTTCTCCAGAGCGTTCAAAAAGTCGGTAATATCGCTGTCTTAATCAGCGGAAGTGGTTCGACTCTAGTGTTATTCTCAGAAGAGCGCTCGCTGCAAGGAAACTGCAGTTGAAATAAAAATACGGGATCCTATTAATGACACATAGTTTGACTACTTAAAAGTTTTGTTGCGAGTCAGATTATAACTGTTAGAATACTGACACTGGACGAACGTGTAATTTTGGTAAAACAGGTGTTTCGAGCAAATAATAAGTACACGGATGATTAATAACTACACGCATAATTTCGAGAGGGTTAAGGCCGCCGAGATCACCAGATTTCACACCTGATTTCTTTTTCTGGGGAGCGGCTAAAGGCTATGTCTACAATACTCCTCCCAAGACCATTGAGGAATTAACTTAATATTTTAGTATGTAATGTCCATATCTCAAGAAACTTTAAAAAAGTTTTCGTTAATAAATATAAAAGACTAACGCTTTGCCTTCAATATTCTGGTAAACATTGATGGTAAACACATGATGTAATAAGATAGAAAAAGTGAAAATAGGTTTAATTTAAAAGATTTATTTCTATTTCTATTACTACCACTATTTCTTTTACTTCATTATATATTTTACATTTCGTTCTTTTGCTGCTGTTGCGTAAATGGACCAGGGCGAAGGTGCCGTCGCTGATTTAGTCCGTTAAGTTGCCGTTTCCTCATAAAGGATGGTGGTGTGGGGAGACGGCCGTTGCGGAGAGACTTTTTTTGAACGCTCTGTAGAATAATACCAGAAGTACTTCAATTACTTCGGAATGTATTTATCGTGGCAGTATATCTACTTCAATTAATTTGGTTGAGTGTTCAGAATAAAGTGAAAGTTATTTCATTAGAGGATGTGAATGCAGGCTTTTCATAAGATCCGCAGTCTGGTTGTGGTTTTGCGCACACTTCCCTGGTTTAAACAGAGAGACGAAACGTGTGCAGCAGGTAAATTCTCTGAAAAGCTTTAGTTATTTTACTTGTTAATCAATTGATCTCTGGGTTCACTGAAATAACTTAATTATTGTAAAATGTTACCGAATAATTTATAGAGAAATTAATGAATTAAAAACAAATTAATTTATGAAGCTTTTGGGAAACGTAGTTGTATGAATTTAATTTTTTGGAATAAATTTAGCTTAAGTATGGTTTAAATAATAAATTTAATAAATTTATGGTAATAAATTTTATAATAAATATAATAAATATTTTTGGTAATAAATTTAGCTTAAGTATGGAAAGGAAACTGAATGATTAGTTGAGTACTTTGTGAATTGACAATTAACAATCCTACAAAGTTATTTAGAAACATAAATATATAATTAAGATTTTTGGATCATAATTATTGATTTGAAAATGAGTAAAATTGATCATCAACATAAATTGATATTGGATTATATTTTGTTGCTTAATAATTTGTTATAGAATGACGTATTGAAAGCGAACCAAAAAAATGTATGTAACAAAAGAAAAGTAATATACCTTGTCACCAATATAATTGCAATTAAATTTTTATATAGTAATTACCAGAACCATGATAGATTTGAATTTATAAGTTTTATGTGTAGTGAATGTGATTCTTATCCACGTCACAAGAGATTATTTTATTTGAAAGTAAATTTGCATTTATAAATGTTGGAAGTATCAAATTATTTTCATTTTTTTTTATGTTCATGCATGTGGGGATACGTGAATATACGGGCTGTTTGCCAAGCATTTCTCATTTTTTTCTCGGTATTCGCCAAGAAACTATCTCATCGCCGGTTTAAACGACTTCTTAAATTAATTTTTTAAGATAATCAATTCGATTCAAAAATTAAATTACTCTGTTTAAGGTGGTTAACTTAGCGCATAGAATGTTGGTGGAATTGCTCTTTTCGAATTAAAAAATTAAACACTTGGTGACATTAGCGACTCGTTTATACTTTCATCGACAGATACGTAATAAACAATAATGGCACAAGTTATTATGGCATTGGGATATTATAAAATTGGCAGTAGACAATTAACAAAATATAAAGAATAGAATATATTCAAAGGCATGTAACAAGATGTCCCATAAAAATGCAATTTTCGAATTCTTGGACATTTACCTTGACTGGATTTTATTAGCTACATTGATATCCTTACAGGATGTGATTACTCCTACTGTTTAGTCTGTACATGCCAGAATTAATTCTGGACTCTCACTTTTATGTTTCTTTGTACTGGATCTACATGGGAGATTGTTTAATGAAGGCAGTCATTTTTGAGAGGAATGTTCCAGTTATAATTAGAGATAAGATTCTATTATGTAAAAGTGCCTCAGTTCGCTGTGTCCAGTTATAATTCTTGTTATTGCTTCATGTTAATCTCCCTTGAGACTCATTCCTTTTGAGGTTGTAGAATTGTGTTTCTGGAAATCAAATTCTTAGTTCTTCACCTGATGGTTCATTTGTCTTGCATTACTTTATCAGTGCGTTTTACTAGATATTAAAGTTAATTTTTTTACAATATCAATAATTTATTTCAAGATTACTTTCTTAGCAATACGTTTGTACATTTGTTCACCGATCAAGCAGAAGTTACTGGACGTGACAGAAGCAGAGTGGAGACTACATATCGAGAGCCGTGGTGTTAGTATTTGGAATTTCGAAATGGTTTCCTTCTGAAATCTCTTGCAGAAAGAGCGTAATTATTTTATATATTATTGATGAATTGCGGCTTTGTACGATTTTTTCAAACCCAAGCAAAACTAATGTAAGAGTAACCAAATAGTAAGGATTATAAATATTATCGTTCTAAAATATTGTTTAAAAATTATTATGTAATCAGAAAGCTGTGGTTGTTGAATAATAATTAGTCTACTTGAACACTGAACCATGTTGTGATCTTTTTAAGGTTTCAAATTTAGAAGATTCCCTGTAGTCACGTATTGTGACTCAATCACAGCTAACCTCCAGTGGTGATAATTTTAACATGTCTGACATGACCACTTCATGAAACCAGAGCGTTCGCCGTTCTGAATAACATCTTTGTCTACAGCGAAACTCTTGAATACTCGGTCACTTATCACTAGTGAAGGTGGTGGTCGCTGACGTACTACGTAATATGAATTCCATTTGAGCAAGCATTTTGAGGGGACAGGTGATTTTTGTGGGGTCACGGGTTTTGGGGGTGCAGGTGTAACATATGGGGACGAGTGGAGGGGATGGGAAACGAGTTATGTTTCTTAAGATGTACGCAAAAATATTAGACGTTAGCTGAACTTTCTGTTAATTTCTTTTTTTAGATTGTGCTCTGTTTTTATCCACAGTATAGGATGTCAAATACGAGCAGTAACTCAAAATAGATGTGAAATGAAACTGAAGGTTATAGATAAATAATATTTTAGTTATGCATTATGGTCCACTGTAGATTTTTAAGTCAAATATTTTGTAAGAAATTGAGAAATATATTTTCTTTATTAGTAATATTAATAATAGACATAATATAAGAAATGACATTTATTTACATCCATTTGATGTAACATGCTCTAGACACATAAGTTTTAAAAGAGGATACCCAATATAAAACAAAATAATTTAACTGGTCTGTGCTGAACATACGGGTGTTTCTTTGAAGTTCTGGAAACCTTACAGGTGAGGTGAAAACTGTTTTTTCGTTCGCAGGGCATTTGTTTTTGAACCAGCGTGCTAGAGGCTGTTTCTGTGAGGTCTGCTCGCACACTCCTCGTCTGTGTGTGTGTGTGTGTGTGTGTGTGTGTGTGTGTATTCATGCGTGCCTGCTTTGCGGCTCGCGCGTATGTATGCACAGACACATCATTACATATTGTATCAACTCTTCATACCCCTAACTTGTTAGCAGGGCTAACTCATATCTGACGTTTTCTAGCTGGCGGTTCATAACTTTCTTGCCCGAGGTTTTTCTTTTGTCAACAGATCTAGAAACTGAGACAATTTGCTTGAGAAAGCTACAGCTTCATTTTTGTCCCGGCTGGTATTTGAACCCGAGACCGCTTCACAAAGCTAGCACGCCGTCCATGCCCGAGGTGTTTACACGCGAATTTGCGGAAACAATGTTTATGGAAGGTAACTTCTATTTTCCTTCTCCAAGATGATTAGATACAGTTTTGTCTTATGGATGTTTCAGATTTCAAATCAAAACCGGAGAAGTGAAATGGGCCATGGGCCTCTGGTCGAATCATTACGCTCTCCTCATAATGGTAATTATTTGTTCCTATTGTAATTTACTTTCAAAGCAGGCTTTCTGCCACCATTCTTTTACTTTAAAAGCTCTGTTCATATATTGGTTATGAATGAGAAATTGAATATGAGTTTTGAGACATTAAAATATAATATTTGACTGTTCATTTTTAAAAACCTTACAGGCCAGTTGGAGGTGCCTTACACAATGACTAGAGGTTGTGAACATGTCTTTCAAATTTCTCTCGCGTGTTTTCAGAAAAGATCCCCAAAGAAGAAATACCAGGTGAGTTTCTCCGAAAAACGTCTTCTCGGGGTCTTGTAAGAACATACTGTGTATCACATTTTGGTATCGTACAGAAGATATAGTACGAATGGTACCTATGATATAATTTGTTTAATATTACAACTTTTTCAGATGCCATTCTGTTTCACTATTACAAGATTACTAATTACCTATTATTACTCGATCAAAGGCTTCCCGTTGAGTTGATCAGGTCAAACTTCTCAAGATTGAGCGAATTGCAGCAGTCCAAGGAGCTCTTGGCCGTTATTTCACAAACCTGGAATTTCAATTCCAGTTTGGAAGGAATTGTTTCCCCTGGTTTTATTTGTGTTCGCGAAATTTTTGTGCAATGCACTTACGGAAGATGAAGCAATGAGGCAGAACTTTAAAAGGTACTGACTTTAAATAGTTTTGTTTATAATTTGTCGGTTTGTTTGGTTGCTTCCTCTGAGGAATTCCTTGTATTCGTACATGAGTAATTGGAATCCGAAATGGTCAATTTTGGCAATGTCATCAGAACGAATATTCTACCTTGATATTTGACGAAATGTCTTCCTGAAGACTTCTCTGTAATGGCAAACCTGACTTGGGAAAGGACATGTCGAAAATGGAACTCGAGGACTCTCAAATATTGTACATGTAAATCATGGACTGACGTTTGATTAAGGGCTTGCAGCATCCCTTACAAACAGCCACCGGCTTATTACTTCAGCAGTACTCTACGCCAACCAACCTATAGTAGTTATTGCAAGCACTTCATGCCAATTTTGAAAAATGCGATCTGGAATCCATTATAGCAGAGCACTGAAGAACCTTATTCATTCCAGTCAACTGGAGAAAAGAATAGGTGCCACAATGTACTACAAGAGATGCCCCGCTTTATGCTAACCGCAAAGAGTATCTTGTGGAGTAAATGGGCTTCACTCAGCTGAGTGAAAAAGTGCCTTAGCCTCTTTTATATTTTATAGTTTTTAATATTTAAAACCCTGGGTCGTGTAAACCTCTGCAGAAAGCACTAAAGATGTATGCGTATGCGTAAACGTATGCTCCATACCTGATGTTGTTTAAATTTCTAGACAACAGCGGTAGACGGTAAATGACGACAGTCAACTGTCGCAGTAAAAACCACTCAAATATAATCACAGACGCGGTGGGTGTCGTGCTATGCTAGTTGGTAAACATAACCTTACAGCAATGCTGTTTGTAACATTTATACAGAGCATATCTCATCTTGCTTAAATAATAAATTCGTAAAAAAACAACTTTGCTCGTCCATTCTTAACAAATCATTTTTTTGCGTGTGGGGCCATTTTTTTCTGTCGCGGACAGCGCGCTGTCACCCCGGTCAGTTTCCTTGTCTTCACTTTGCACGCACTTTATCCACATCCTCCAGTCCGTATCTTTAGAGTTAGACAAGAGGTCCTGACTCTTTACCGGATGGCTGTGCCGGCCAACTAGCTATCATGTAAACGGCGCTTTAGACACAGCTATCGGCCTATTGGGGACGCGGTAGCGTTAGAGTATCGTAGCTGTTATTTTAATGTGAAATTAGGTCATGGGGAGGGCCCTTTGGTAAAACAGAATGGAATGAAAATCCTTCTTAAAACTGTTATCGCTTGTATCTTTGAGCCGTACTAATTGCGCCCATTATTTTCATGTATCTACTTTCGTAAATTAAAGAAGCCATTACACGATTACGCACGCATCGTGTGTGTAGATGCCGCCGATGGCGCTTTACGCACGACGAAGTAGAAGATAAATATAAAGCATGGGGCGGTTATCTCAGAGCCAGCATGGCAGCTGCCTCTGCAGCGACTCTGATCGGGAGATTCTCGTATTAGCCCTGATGAAGTAGGATTTTCAGCACTTGCGACACTAGCTAGGTCCAATTCAGCCGCTGTGTGGAGAATTCTAGTGGCCGGCTACTCTGATCGTCAGTTTTACGTGCTTTCTTTTATCAATATCAGGCGAACAGCGGGGCAGTACCCGCTGCGCGATCTTTCCTTCGAACCGTGCGCGATCTTTCCTTCCACTTCCTCGTTCTACCTTCGCTTCCACACGCACTCACCGACATGCATTACACTACCACAGATGTCGGGAGCTTAGAACTTCAGAGCGTAGGCTTCCGCGGCCGGAGTCAGTATTTACTAGGCTGTCCGGGTGACGCCGCGTCCATGGCGAAGGTGCCGACGTTTCGGTCGCCATTCTGCGACCTTCCTCAGGGCGTAATGCATTACACCCTGAGGACAGCCTAGTAAAAAAAAAAGCTTAGAACTTGTCCCCTCTGGGACGGTGCCCCGCTGTGAGATACATGGAGGAGAATTCCTCAAAATCTAAGTAAGTCGGCGCCGGATTTCGCCATCCAGCGGGAAAGGAAAAACTGACACCTGGTTGAAGCATTCACTAGACTAACAGGACTAATGACCTCGGCAATTGACGTGCCAGGAAATAACAAACAAGAATCTCGCAGTCATTCAAATTGGCGTAGCTGGGTAATGCGTTCGTAGATCCGATCAGGTACTATCGTTTGTCAGAACGCACTTTTCTGTTATTAATAAAATCCACCAAACTGAAACAGATGCTCATAAGAAATAATAATGTTTAATTTTGAACTTTTTACATTCTCGTATATGTACGTATTTACGGAGAAATATACGTAGTATAGGGAAAGTTATGTATTTACCTACGTTTTGTGCTTGTTCGGCTGGCGTCAGAGCATTTCAGAGTTGGGTCCCGAAAGGGCGTGAAAATATTCGGTCAGCAAGACAGGTGATTCTTATTTCCTGGTAAAGAGTATCTTGTTAAAAGAACATGAAACCGCACATTATTGTAGTAGAGATCGTAAGATGGATCAATCGTAGATCAATTACTCGATCGCGCATGCATCAAGTGGGTAGACTGCTTCTTTGTTTGCACGACGTATGAACCGTTCGGAGCAAAATTCCGCGCGACCTTCAGGAAGCCTTTGTACTTTGCTCGGTAGTGCGTTCATCGACCCGAGGAGGGCTGATAATGTTTGACGCAGTTCGCTGAGATGTAATGAATGTAACCCATAGAAATGAAATCGGTGCTCTGTCGTACGTTATAATGCTTACAAAAGTTTAATTTAATAAAATTAAACATTCTTTGAAACGGATACATAATATTTTACTAATTGAACTCTCAAAGGGTTCCCTGCGAATATTCCTTTTTTAAGCCTCTTTTTAACAACTGTCATATAGCGACCACTGTAATAGTTTTACTTGTGGGAGGAACAGTATGAATGTAGGACAACATTCATACTGTACAACAGTAAGGACAACATGAACACAAACAAATACCATGCCCGAGGCGTGATTCGAACTCGCAATTCTTAGAGCCGAGACAGCTATGGACCTTAGCGACTTCGGCTATCCAGGCCAGAGCAAATATTCTTTGTCCACATTGGGATTCGAACTCGAGTACGAAAGTTTTCCAAGCACTTCACTTTGCCGCAATTCCAAACGCCTGAGTTGTTACACGAATGTGCCCGCAGGTTAAAAATGAAAGTAGATCTGCAATTTTCAAAAATGTAGAGATTGTAATGAAAATATGACATAAAGATCTTATTTTGAAGATATTTGTTTTTTTGAATGAAAACCTATTTCATTAATGTAGATGTCGGAAACCTCCGGACAACTTCTTTTCCCGTGCAACATTTACAGGGTTCAATGGTAATCAAACATGCGATATTTTATAAGCGCACTTTGTTCTATTTAGAAAAAAATGGGGCCATTTTTTTAGAAAATTGGGAAAATCTTGAGGGTTTGTGTAAAGTAATCCCCAAAATCAAAATATCTTATTCAAATTCGCAAGACTTCGAGTTCGTCCATATCTATAGAGGAATATGAATGTGGAGAACATCCCGTGATTATTAGGCGGTTGTGTGTGTGTGTGTGTGTGTGTGTGTGTGTGTGTGTGTGCGTGTGTGCGTGCGTGCGTGTGATGTGGACAGATGGAGGGTCGGACGGATGCACATTCCACCGTAAAAACGATTCTTAAATATTAAAGACCCACAAAACGCGGATTGTGAATACTTAATGCAATAAAATAATTTATTTACTTACAGAAGAAAGATTTATCTACTTGTTCTGTATCAAGGACCACAAAATAAGTTTTTCTCACGATAAATGGCCACTTTCCGCTGCAGAATTACTCAATAATTATACTTTCTGCGTGGTACATAGTAGGCGAGAAAGTAAATAACACTCGGCATTAAAGAATACACAAAAGGCACAAAAGCTTTCATAAACAATGAATAGGAACATAAAACGCCGGTTTCAAATTCACGGAGCCGCGACATGAGCCAGATCGATCGGGGAATACCAATTTTGGAGAAAACCGACTGAACGGTTTACGCACTAGCGTTGTGCCCAGACGGACAGAGACAGAAGTTTTGCCTTCATTCGATTTTTCGGTATCAAGGACCCAAATCATGGATTCTGGCTACACCAAGTGTTAGTTCTTTTTCTAAATTTAGCAACTTGATTTATCCACTTTTTCATTACCAGGACTCTGAAATATTTTTTCTGCCGAAAATTCGCCGTTCTTTCGCTCAGCATTACGTAACTTTCTATTTACTGCGTGAGCGGTAGCAAGGAAGTAAAACCCAATAGAAAGACGAGAAAAGAAATGGAACAAGAAGTAATAAACTAGGTTTCCAAAACATCAATTGAAAAAAAAACACACCTATTGTAAAAAGACCTGGATCCTGATGTGATAAAGCAGACTCTTCTCATGGCAAGGAAAAAAAGAGAGTCAAGAGAGTCATGGCAAGGAAAAATTGGAGAGTCCGGAGCGAAGGCATCTCCTTTAAGAGGTTTACGAAAGGCCGCTTTGTTTTCGCCCACGCGTCGCCCGCCCTGAGCGATGGCTGTGTTGTTTGCCCGGTCGAGGTCGCACAGGTGGCGCCGCCGCCGGCCGAAGCGCAAGGCGGAACCTCTCACAAAGACACTCAGCCGCGCAGGCACACAAATCTCAAACCAGGTGCACCAGTGGGATGCTACTACAGTAGAAGCAGCATATAAGTGACTTTCACAATTCAATGCGCTGTTGCCTCAAATTAATATTATTTATTTTATTTATTTATTTATTTAATAGGTAATTATTACAAACAAATTAGTTTACTTGATCCTATGTGGCTAGGCCGAAGGCCTTTAAGCCATTACAATACCTACATCATTTCGCGTTCTAATCTTTCGAATTCTGGTATTCACCCCAAATGGTCTCTACATCGCATGAAAGCCGCGGAAAAGACCATAAGGTACGGCTCAGGAAAAAAACTCTGAAGGGGGAAAAACCTGCCGTCAGAAGCCGAGTACATACTAATCTATCCGACGTTTATTTTAAGTATTTATTTTCTTTCAAATTGATATCAAAACATTAACACTTGGTGATTGGCTTACATTTTCATATGTTCATATCCTTCGCCAAAGCCGAACCTTGTCGCCTCCGCGACTTCATGTGTGGCAGATGAGCGACACCACTAGACCCTGGCTGTAAGAAAGTAAACAAATCCTAGCACGCTGATTGCTTCAGAGCAGGTCACATGACGTACTACAGCACGTGGCGAGAGAACTGTCAGTCGCTTATTCGCTGCTGGTTCTGTATACTTCGATTTTTCTATAGTAGTCAATGACATTACGTCTGTTACATCTCCTGCCTTATAAAAAGAATATTTTTAATTTAATTCACGAAAGTCAAAAATATTCATTTTCTAAGGTGTAACAATGACCTAATGTCATCGGTCACTATAGAAAAATTGTCATATGAAGGGAGGGTTGTAAGCCCAGGGTGATACCGATTAGAACATATTATAGTGGGAATTATATAATTATTTATTTATAAAATATATTTCAATTCTTAATTGCATCCAGTTTTTAATGTATTATAAATAAATACTATGTGTAAATATAGTTGTATTTTAATTAAATACTGAATATACTATTCAGTAATGGATATTTTTATATTTAATTTCTATAGGGGGGTTGTTCCATTAGTTTTGTCTCGGGTGTCACCAACTGAAACTACGCCACTGCCTGCAACAGCAAAACTGTTGGTGTAGAAAGTGTAAAAAATGGGATCCTGGAACAGCAAAAACTGGTCGTTCGAGAACGTCACTCGAGAGAGAACTGAGGTTAGGTACTTTCATCCTCATCGTATGACGTCATCTGTATGGTTAGCAGTGACGCTCTGAGAATGAGCGAAGTCGAAGCCGGCACGAGCAGGAGGGACCCTGCAAGCCGACGTGTAGATTGGCGCCGGATATTAGGTTCCAATGGGAGAGGAAACACCATCTCCTACCAGGTGATGGTACTATACTTCGGAGATTAATGGTCGTAGGAGTTGATGTTACCGGGAACTTTAACTCGTATGGTTATTAGTCCCATTAGTGTAGTGCATGTTTTATCGCGGGAAGGGACGGTGTCCTGCCCGCAGAATGGTGATATCTGGCACCGACCTATACGTCGGCTTGTGAGGATCCCCTCCAGATATTTTCCACCAATGGGGGCACTGCTCCAGCCTGGACTTTAACCTCCCGCTTGGTCTTCCGACAAGTGTGCAGTGCAAGTACGTACGTGTGTGTGTGTGTGTGTGTGTGAGTGTGTATGTGTGTACGGAAGAGGATATGACAAAGATGAAAGATCGCGCGCAGTCCGTGGCCCTTTTACTATGGTACTGCTCCAGTATTCGCCTGATATTGATACTATCGATACTGATACTACCAAACAGTGGAAACCTACCGATCAAAGCAACCTGTCACTAAAACTCTCCTTCAGGCAGCGCCTGAATTCGACCTTAACTATCCAGCTAATGTTGAAAATGCGCCACCATCAGGGCGTGGAGCCCTAGGACCTCCTGTCGGTCGCGAGAGACAGCGGGAATGCTGCTTCTGAGCTAAACGCAACCGGTTTAAGGATTCGGAAATCACAAAATACACTATCGATTTCCACGCCTTCGAACGTTGCCATCTGTGGTAAAATATGGATGTTCAGTAATGTTATCCGAAATTTTGAGACTCAGAATATAGCCGTGGCTTCCTGGCTATTCCGAGTAATGATGTCCGTCCCACTGAGCGGAGGACAGCCACGTTAATCACCAAGGACAGTCGCCGCACTTTTGGCACTGGCGCATATCTACTTTCTTCCCTCGCAAAAAGAAGTTTGTGAAATAATTAATTGTAACCGTACAAGATTCACTCACCTGAAATTTTGAATGGCACAAAAATTTTGAGAATATATATGAGAAGTGTTAATTTTTACTTTTCACGTACGCAAACAAATTTATCGTAGGTAACACCACAGTGCTTTGGAAATTGTCGATAAAATCCCCCGCACTGCTGACCCCGGTTTAGAAGAGCTCACAAGTGTGTTGGTGTCTAGTGTATGGTCGAATATGCGTCTAATCGCGACGTAAGGGTTACCAGCTGAATAAAAGCCCTGGTAAAAAACGTCTGTTTGACAGGAAAGCAATGAATTCTACGTAAATTGCATTCCCGCTCTATCTTTCTACGATCCACCCTAGCTCGCATTCCATGTTTGTTACGAACTTCGTTGCTACCATCATTCTTGCAACTGTAATCAGATACTCCCGATAAACTTCGAGAAGCAATTTGTTTACTTTCCCAAAACGTACGTGCGCTATCAGAAAAAAATCCAATGCATGTATTAGGAAGTTGTACAAACTTTGTGAAACGATTTATTCACTCTAGATATTTCTATATATTCGCAAAAAAACTGAAGAGCGCTCAATTAAATTTTACTTTATGGAACAGGAAAGGAGGATTTGAGGGAATTTTAACGAATTTCCATGTGAAAAATAACATATTTTGAAGATCACATAAACAAATTTTATTTATATTTGGAATGAAACTTTAGATTTAAACAAAAATATTCATTTTGATATAAAATAAAATGTGAATTAAAAGTAGCTATGTTATATGCGTCAAAATAATATATCAGTGTAAAAGAGACTCCTCAAAATCCGTTTCGCTGTTCTCGACATTGTTCCAAAAAGAGACAACAAAACACAGATTGTAAACTAGTGCTACAACACCACATACTTTCTCGCAATACTACAGTTTTATTGTGTGTACGACAGCACGCCCATCATTTCACTAATTTCAAACATAAATTACGCGAAAACGACTAAAGTTTACAAAAAATTGTACATGACCGTTTTTGAATAGTTAAATTTGTACAACAGACTTTGCATGAAGCAAAAATCTCTATCTCCAATTTTGTTGTTTTGAATTTTTTTGTTGCAATTTTCGAAAAAAAACGAGCCATATCCTTAAATGGATCTAATAACATATTTTTACCTTTCCATATAACATATGTGGAGAAAATTTAAAGAAAACATTTCGAGCGGTTTTTGAGAAAAAATAGCGACAATTTCGAACACTAAATACGCAAAAAACGTAGTTTTAAATAGTAGTTGTTTTAAAGAGCTAATTTTGTATGAGATCTAAATGAGACGTAAATCATTGTTAGACATCTTTTGCACGAAAAAAAGTAAAAAAAAAAATGGAGCCTTTTTTTGAAAATTTTGAAAATATCTGGGGGCCTTAATGAAAAATATGGATTTCCAGGGACAATGATTTCAGCATTAGGAACATCAATTTTCAAGAAAATCGGTTGAAGGGTTTATGTACTACCGTTGTGCACGGACGAACAAACGTTTTGCCCTCAATCGATTTTCCGGTAGGAAGGACGCGCAAAACATGGATTCTGGCAAAACCACGAGTTACAGGATTTTGTTTTCTATATTTAGCATCTAGATGTATCCACTTTGACCTTACCATGTCCCGGCAATAAGAGTTTTTGTGTAGAAAAATCCCCGTTTTCCGGCGCATGATTACAATAATTGCTTTTCTGACTTTGGTAAGTGCGATAAAGTAAAACTTCAGAATAGAGTTTTATATCACGAAAATAACCATAGGAGGTTATGAAAATGCAGTTATTTTGAAATCACAGACTCACGCCAATTTTATTTATACATATACCGCCTAACTTTGGCTAACGAGGCTGACTGAACTCCGTCCCCCCTCCCTGCAGATGCGCAACGTGCTAAGTATGTATTTCCTCCCTGATTCGGGCGATGGGAAGGGGACGGCCGCGGGCGGTGGGTGACAAAACGACTTCCACGACTCGAGTGATGAGTAACGTGATGAGGTGCAACATAGCAAAGATTTCGTTTGCTTGTTGGTGCTTGGCAAGCAAGAAATATGATAGGAATTTTACTACTAACCAAAAGACGATACAAGTGAAATGACACCAAAGATCAATTTTGAGCTTTTTCGTTCCATAGAAAATAGAAGAGACCGAAAATAGAAGTAATGTTGCTTATCTAGAAGACTAATTGAATGTATGAATCGAAAAAGAGAATTGTAAAAAGCTAAGAATTGTTTGATACGTACAATATATAATATTTTTTATATCAGGGCTTAATAGTTAATACTAGCGCGGCGGAGTTAAATGTTGCTAATATTTGGTAGCCCAAGTGGCCTGTATCACTCTGGATGACTAATAATTGATGGCTCTGGATGACATTTATTATTTGAATTTGCAACAGCAAAGATACTTCATGTAGACAAAGACTAAGATATTTGTCGGCCAAGGCCATAAACCCAAACATCTAATACCAACACAATACATAAATGCCAAGTAAAACTAAAAGTATAAGTATTTGTAAAGCTGTGAACTGAAAAAGTATGTTTCACTGCGTTTAGTTTGTATGCTTCACTTCACTCCTTTCATTTGCTTGTGATTCTATCTGACGATAGTGCGAGAGTTGCTTCATTGTGAAGCAAATTTCAAACAAATAAATTTTAGCCAGAGGCGAGTATCCAAAAACTGTCTGACCATAGCTCGCTTAGTGCAGTTTTTCGAGCTCGATACATTATGAACTTCGGCTACTCAAGGTTGTGTCTCTTGCTATACCACCTCGCTCGAAAAATATTAAATAATGATAATAATGATAATAATGATAATAATGATAATAATGATAATAATAATAATAATAATAATAATAATAATAATAATAATAATAATAATAATAATAATAATAATAATAATAATAGTCAGCCCCGTGGCACATACGGCTGCGGCAGCCGACGTCTCGCGGAGGAGACTGCAAGTTCGAGTCCTACGTAGGCATGGTCGGATTCGTGATGGTCCTTTCACCCCTCATCATCGTATCATCTCATAATTGACACTTCAAGTACAACCTTGTCGTGCTGAAAAGCTGATCCTGGAAAAATACTGACTTTAATCGTGTAGCGTGGTCAGTAATGACCTATACGCCAATAATAATAATAATAATAATAATAATAATAATAATAATAATAAAACTATTATTGTAAAAGAAAATTTACGATACAATTGACGTGAAAATGATGTCTTTTACGCAATTGAGTGTTTTTTTCTTTGTTTCGCTAAAGTTGTAGCGATAAAAATATCAGCGTACACCGAAAAAGTTTAATTTTACGGGCTATGTACAGTTCAGGTGAGTGTGCATGAATGTAAACTTTCTGATATTACTGTGGAGGCCCGCAGTACCAGGTTGGATGGCTTTTCCGGCCAGAGCCAAGCGAATGGCGGAGCAGTACCTTAACAAACGGACGCATTCTTTCCTTCCTCATACTTGTTCCCTCAGATTGTCCCGGATGGTGTGGTACCCCGCCGATGGAGATACCTGAACAGGGAAACCCTGCAAGCCGGCATGTAGGTCGGCACCAGATCTCACGTTCTAGCTCGGGAGGAACACCGCTACCTTCCGGGATAGAACATGCACTACACTTACTAAAATAATTATATTCGTATTTTATACCATTGTAGGTATGTATGTATATATGTATGTATGTATGTATGTACTTGGCGCGACAGACCATGATCGGGCTCAGGCCTACCGCTGACGTCCCTGCCACGTAGCCATGGGTTAAGAGGGTACGTGTGGTTAGCACATAGACATTCTCTGTATTCCTGTCTTTTCAACCTGAGAAGTGAATTTTCTCATCGTCACACAGCAACATATTCTAGGACATTGCAAGGAAAACGCACACTATAGTCTTGGCTCGGCCGGGAATCGAAACTGAGGCCGCGTAGTGGAAATCTTGTATCATTGTACTAATATTAATTATGACAGAAGTTGATGCGCCCGGTAACTCAAAATAATCAAGGATGGACATCCATCAAATGGGGATATTGCAAGGTCGCTTTCTCCCTGGGTGTACGTGTTTCTGCCTAGCGGCAGCCAAGGGCTCCCAAGGCTACTTTCAAATGAGCCGGTCATGAGGAACAGTTTCCGTTCGACTTGCGTTTGTGATCTGCGTTGGGGGACGTCTCAATGGCTGGTGCTGCAACGACGTAGAACCGATTCGACCGTCCAAACAGTGGCTATTTAGGGCGGGCCAGGTGCCATGAGCGCTACAGACCAGATCGCGAGGACCTGTGAAGGCAACTGTGACTCCCCCTCAAACCCATTCTTTTTTTAAATTTAACTCACTTTATTGAAAATGAAAATGTATTTATACCTTCAGAACCTCTAAAGAATTGTTACTAATATTTTTTGTATTTTGAGCTAGCATCTTTTTATTTTTAATTTTTATTTAAAAATATTTGTGGAAGAAGCAAACTGAAATTGGATCCCCTGCTCAAATGTTTTTATCTCCACCCCTGCTATTACGTCGTGGTGTCAATTAACTTTTTGTGCCTGTGAAAAGAAAGCTGAATGGAAAGTATTTTTAATGACCGGTATAATCTCTTTTCATTAAATATAAAGGGATAAAAGAAATTTAAAAATATTGTTTCCTAAGTCTGTAGTTAACTTTCTTGTAAACATGGTAAAGAGAAAGTGAAGTAATTCTGCAAAAAACTATCTCCAGATTTTGACGGAAATTTCGGTTTTGGTGGATTAAAATAAAGGTAATTTTCTCATGTGTGAGTTGCTAGGAAATGAACATTGTATGTTGTCGTTGAAGTAGTCGGAGAAATCTTTTGCACATGATGACTAGTAATAGGAAAGATTACTAATAGTACACAAGTTGCAGAATTATTTTTACATTAGACGATCGTTACAGAAAATACAAGAAAACCTGGGCTATATGTTAGCATCAATAGTATTTGAATTTGTATGTTTCGCAGATATTCAGTAAGAAAGGCATTATTTCCTTGATTATCTCTATTGCCATTCTATTTACAGCATCACAGTAATGTAATTGTTAAATAGTTATCATACATGTGGCTAAAAGACACTGATATGTGCGAGATAATTGAATATTCCTGAGCGCGAGAACGCTAGTGTGCATTTACTAATAAGCACATAATGGTATTTTAGTTACCTGGTTGTATCTGATCAATCCGCCATCTTAACACTGGTGTATGTTCTATCAGTATGCCTGTATGATTAATGGTATTGTATTGACTTCGGTAGTACCCCTTATTAAATAGGAGACGACAATCTGCCATTTTATCTATCTCCAAACGTAATAGTATACAAGGCGATAGGATGTGATAAAATAGTTATACGTTGGCTGCAAGTTGACTAAGGGGCAAATCGAGTGCCTACCGTGTCAGCCAGTTTATCTAAATATGTCTCGCGTTCCTCGGGTCATATTTTCTTATTGTTTTAAGAATGCTTTTCAAATATGTCTATTGTTTTGAATATTTAGAGGAATTCTATTATACATAAAAAAACTCGGTTAAACCTAAATTTTCCTTCCAGAATCCAAATACTAAGACGATATTGAAGAAAAATATACAGCTGATCAACATTCATTAAAAATCGAATAACAATGAATGTTTCTAGTTTTTCTTTCAAAATTTAAGTTGTTCTGCGGAGATTCTGCTAATAAGTTACTAGTATGTCTGATTTCCCAAGATTGGAAGCTGTTTGCGACTGTCTTATAAGAAACCCACCGGTTTTCTAAATCCGTTTCCCTGAGTTTATCCTGCATTATCTCCTGGGTTCCCTAGATTTTCCTTGTCTTATATTTAGTGGTTTTTGGTACACCGATAAGGTTTGAGAATGTTTATCACAAACGCATAAAATTATTTTTTAAATTAAAAGAAGACACCACAATCGTGTTATTTACCAGAATATTTGAGACTGAGGCAATTTCTTTAACATTTAAGAAAAACTTCTTAGAGCATCTCTGCATGGTGTATATTTTACTCCTCGTAACTATTTAAAAAGTATAGTACTCCTCGTAACTATTTAAAAAGAAAGTCATTATTTTTCTATTAATCACCCGATGTAACTTTCGTTATATGAATAGGTAAACATTTTTCCTTTCGTCTGGGTACAGCGTCATGTCAAATGGAATTTTTTTACATATTAACCATTTCACGGAGTTCACCTTGGGTGTTTTTTACGATTTAATTCGTGTGATTTGCAGAATTTTCCCATTTTGTTTTTGGGAAATTGTTTAACTTGTCATTGTCGAGGGAAGGTTTTCCAAGGCGAGTAGCCTCTGCTCAGAGAGTTTTTCCTTTCACGGACGTCTTGAGAGCAGATAATTTCGGAGGAAGTACAACCCACAAGAACGAGCTGTGTATTTAAAGGAACCATGGCAATTATCTCGTAAAATTTCCTTTCTAACTCTAATTGTGCTGTTCCAGCTTAAGCGACATATTACAAAAGGTTCCAACTCTGTAAGTGTACGCACTGTGGAAACAGTAATATGTTAATGGGTGATTATTCAGTACTTCCTGTAATGTCCCCAAGTTGAAAGAGACGCGAGCATTTTTTACGTGACAGCGCATAGCAACATCAATTTTCATGAATGTGTCTTAGTTGTTTTGTTATCACCTCGTATCGTCTGACTCATTCGACTAATATTCCTACATGCAGTGGTGATTCAACGCATGGGTGAACCTAGCGTCTGGGGGATCTCGGTTTTTAAAATTTAAAACAACAAACAAGCCATTCAAGAGATATATTAAGTGTTTTTTTCAAAAAGAGATCAGTTTTACTGCATAGAGCAGGTCGTAGTGGCACATTAATGAAAAACATTTCGGATGCGATTTTACTTTTGTTTCTTAATTATGACACATTAGTGTACGTATAACTGCTGGGTGCTACTAAATGTGGTCGACCTTACCTTGAGAAGTCGTGAAAGACAATAGATTTTCATTAACACTGCAAAACGACATAATTTTGACACTATCTCCGCAACCAATCCAACCTTTTTTATACAAGTAGTTTGTTGCAAATGCAAGATATAACGTGTTCTTTTTAACACATTTTTTGATGTATCGTACAGTTTTACTTTTTCGGGTACTTTCTGCGTAGTCTAGAGAAAGTATTGTAAAGGTGCGGGAAGAATTTTTTAGTTAGTGCAATTTTTGATCAAGTGAAGTGAAAATTTGCTCTAGACGTATAAAATTGGTCATATCTTGATAATTTTGTAGACTTGCTTCGAGACCATCTCGGATTTTGATGTAATTTTGTACGTAAAGTCCCACAAGTGTGAAAGGAATGTGTGTGGAGTTGTTGCTGTGTAGAAGAAATAGTTTTTTAGATAAAGCGGTTTCTTTGGTCGTAGTTTGTAGTACATTTGCAAACTTTAAGAAACAATATTTCCTTCTTAGATATTGCAAAACAAATGAAACTGAGCATACTTATTGAACTTTCTTCGCTCTATTCAATGGATCTAATATTAATTTTTCGCCAATTAATACACGCTGGGTAAATGGCACCACTTCTACCTTTGTTGGTTCGGCACTGAAATCCCTTATTTATTCGTAGTAATGCAGAGAAAATTTGTTTATTTAGCTGAATGAAAAATACGTACGCATGTGTATATATGTAGGGCCTTACTTTTGAATTTGCCAGGGGGTTTAGAGGTTCTAAAATTGTTGCATTGTTTCGAAACTGCCTGAGACCCAGAAATGGACGAATGAATTTGTTTTTATGCGCAGTGAAAATCAGTTTCGAGTATTTTCTTGAACACGAAACTTTCTCACTGTTTGGACACGAAGCAAGGTGCCAGAGAAGATCCGCATGTGCGTGTGGAATGTTGTAGTGCTACTGGCGGAGGTTGATGGCAAATCTGACATTGTCCGACGCGTCCGCTAGTTCTAACCCCGAAAATAAGATGTTTCGGAGCCCGTTTCCACGAATGAGCTTAATAAGCTGATCCGTTATCGCCTTGCTGCGTCGTTTACTGCTCTCAAATCCTCCCGCCTTGATCCTCGGCAGAGGGAGAGAAAGAAGACATAAAAACATTGTGCGGGGTGGGAGAAGTCTTGTGGCTTAACTCAGCAATAGGCGCCCCATGTTTCGTAAACGAATTTACGCGCGCGGAATGACAGTCAAATACAATAAAAAATGGGGCGGATTTAATTGAAATGTATTTTTTCTTTTCACTTTAGAACAATGCTGTTTAATATATGTATTAATTTTATGGTATGTCAAAAGGACGTTACCCATCTCGGTCATTTTTTGTCGATTTCGACTAATATGTAATTTTTTTTTCTTTTTTCGTCATTTTAATGTATTTTTGTTGATTTAATCGATTTTAAATTTTTAATTGTACTTGCTTTAAATATTTACAATATTACAAGATGCAAGAAATGTTCTTCACAGAATTACGGGGTAGCTTATTCGATTTCTTCACTCAGAAATTGTAATGTCAGTCGTAGTGCGTATGTAATTTAAAGTTCCTGTGACGCTTATTAGGGTAACTAAAGACCAAATTTCCTAGGAAAGAACAGTTGAAACCAACAGTTGCAAGCTAGGTTCATATGAACGAATGGAAGAAGCCTCTGTTACATCAGTAACATATCCAAAAGCTGAGTTGTTCATCCAAACTGGTTTTGATAAAATTTTTTACGTCATTTTCCATTGGTTTTAGAGCATTTTATTGATAATTTTTGTAACGTTTTAGATCATCAAAATCTGCCCCCTAAAATAACTATTGTTTCAATGATATATGCTCCAAACTCTCTTTTCCCCATCAGGAACCAGCTACACCTAAGTTACCCTCGCTCCGTATTAAACGTAACTAGGGTCTTGGAGAGTATATCCCCCCAATCCCCCTCCATTTCCCCCCTTGTATTTTCCAAAATTTCTCAAAAACTATTCAAATTTTTGGATTAATTTTTTCTGGGATGGAATAAAGTACAAGGTATAATAACGGCATAGGTCCGATTTTAGTTTAATTATCTAATATTGCAATTTTCGTTGACTATTTTAGCTTATTTCTACTACCACATTGAAGATAATTATTTTATTAATGAAAATTTCATTAATAGGGTGAGGCTTTAATATGTTCTCCAAACTTATTCTGCAAATGTAGTGTCATGCAATAGTTTAAATAAAATGATGCGTTTTGGCGTAATTTTGAGTGACTTTGCGGCAACTTTTATTAACTACGTAAGATTTTCTCATCAGCAATACCTTTATTTTTTTACTAGAACTCATCCTAATTTTATAAAATCATCTGCATTTTCAAAAATAGCAATTATTCAACTTTATTTTTAAAGCGGCAAAAATGTTTTTGCGAGGACTCAGGAGGTTGAAAGAAGTGGTTACGTTAAAATGCCATTTTGGAACGTAAAAAGGCCCAGTAAAACGCCCCTCAGCCTCCTTTTAACATCCTTTCTGTACGTTTATTCACAAAGAAAACACCATATGAATGGATCGTTAACAAACGCTCCGTTCGTGTTGAACGCGCTGCCCGGAAGCTGCACTGAAGCAAAAGCCTCGACAAGCGACTTCGACAGCGTGTAAACGGAGAAACTAAAACCTTTCGACAGTCTAAACTTGGCGAAGAGCTGGCTCAAACGCACAGTCACAGAACAGTTCACCGGTGACTGAATATATTATGACAAAATAGTGGTGAATATTTGTGGGTTTGATATTGATGATGGCTGTAATATTCGATTCTTTTCAGTCTACTAACACAAGGTGTCGTCAGCGACATGCAGTAATATTAAACTACACTGTGTTTTGAGTCATTATACCTTTCTTTGATCCACTACGATTTTGTATCTAGAAAGAGTTGTAAGCTTTCTTCTCAATTAAAGGTGGGGGGCCCTAGATATGTTATCACTTGATTTTTTTAAGCGGTTTTATAGTATAACAAATAAACACAATAATAATATACCTTAAAAAGGTGGAGTGGACGTTTATCTACTGTAATTTTTTCATTATTTTGTGTTATTGTGCCACAGTCCGCTAGTATGCCTAGTCTAAAGGCATACTTTAGGCATCCTAAAGGGGTATGGTTCTGCGAGTTGCAATCGATCTGTCGAAAAAAGTCGTCGATTTAGCGCCTGTCGCTATGAAACCTTGTGTAAGACGTTATCGTTAGTGAAGCGAAAATGCTGTATTTAAATGCGAAGATCAGCGAGTATATCATTAGGAGGGTAAGTGACTTGGTGGGTGGAAACCACAGGTGAATTCAAAATCCACCAGGCAATTCTTCCCACCTAATGAATAATTATATTGGGAACAATCAGCAATCATTATTATTAATCAGTGATTGTACGAAAGCGCGATGTCCGGAAATCAATTAAAATCTAAACGACGTAAGGTAATTTTCATTATTTTATTTAAAAAATAAAATGTAGTTCTGAGATCTAGCTAACCGCTAGATGGTATCATGAGACAAAAGAAGTCGTTTGAGAGCTACGATTTCGCTATTTCAATCAGCGATTCTCATTTCACCGTCCTAAAAAAGCTATTTACAAATAAAAGATTGTAGCAAGAATGTAATGTGAAGCGCAAAATTGTTTTGGCAAACCTGATAACAAACAATAGAATTACGGTGGAAGCGAATTCCCTCCGCTAACTACTACATTCTCATTCCTTTCTTGGAAGGAAATGAACAATCCATGGATGATAAAAGATATGTGATTTTAATGTTCTTTGAGAATAAAAAAAAAGTGATAGCAAATCTCACGAGAATCACTATAGTCATTATTTTTTTATGTCCGACATTTGGATCTGTGGTTTTGTGACCAAACTTAACAATGCGTAACGGCCTCCGCTGCCATCTGACATCGAGACGTGATATACTCAGGGATAGACGACGCGTCGTTGTTTCGCCATCAGGGCGCAATTTTTGTTTCGTGCTCCCAACAGCGGCCAGAGCGCATCCAACGAGATGAGTTGTTTGAGATGATCTTGTAGGAGAGCATCGTGCCGTGACAATCCTGCCCCTATTCTCTCTTTAGATTTATTTAGTCAAAAAACAGTAAAAACTGTGCGAGACGTATGGGGGAGAAGATCACCGGCGGACGAGTTCCAGAATGCCTTCGCATCATTTTAACTATAAATAGTTGAAAGATGAATAAAAGTTAAAGATAAATAAATAAAAATGTTTAAAAACCGCTAGATTAGAAACACTTGAAAAACTAGGCATTTCCGTTCGTGAGTTATAGAAAACTTATTTGCAACGGTAAAGGAACTGCATATTTGATTTTTATGCATTGCTAACAAAATATGAACTCATCTTTACCTCTACACCTACCACTACAAGCAAAAGGAGAGTTCAACAAAACGTGCGTTTAGTGAAGTTATTTACGTCCAGAAGCAAAACCATCTCAGTATTTGCTCAATGTATCTGGGAAACTGGATAAAAACATGATCGAGATGTTCAGTCATGTAAGCGATTTTTTGACATTAATTGCTGACAAACCAAATAGGGGAATTAAAACGTGTGAAACGTGATAGGTGATTAAAACGTAGAAATGATTCGCATTTACTATTTCAGAAACGAAGGCTAACTTACTCTTGAGCCGTTTTACTCCGTATAATTCTTATCCTTTCTCCACCTGGTGAATATGTGCATGATACCGATATACTTATGTAGAAAGATAAAAAATTGAAACATCCTTTTTAAGAAACATCATCTACATGCATACTTCTGTGATTAAAATGGTCTATTTTTAGTTTAATTAAAAACGCGATGAAAGTAAACAATACGAGGTCGTTGAAATTCAATACGTATGGCCTGTACCTTTACATCAGTTTGGTGACGTAATTTACACACGTACATTCATCTTTTTTCGATATGTTTTGTGTTAATTCTTACAATATTTAAGTGGCAATATTCGAATGATTTTTATTACACTTGAAAACTACATCATGAACTCCAAATACACCCCTGAATAACCATGTGGAAAATTAATAGCTGGCGCTCCAACCTATACAGCTGGAGGCAGAATTTCGCACAGCGATGCGGTCTTCGGCGATGTTCAACTGTTTTAAAACTGGTAAAAAAAGTGTGTCCTGAAAGTCTTCTGACCTGTACTGACCACATAACTTTCTTGATAGATCGACTTCTTTTGAAGCCTCAGACCTACTCTTACTGAACCTGTGGTACTGCCGTGTGCTTTTCCATCGCGTCGAGAGTAAACCTACGCACACCAGACGCGAAAACTCTTGTTGAGTCGGTGGTATTGCCATTGTGTACACGAATTCATTTTCATGTTAATTATTTTTTTGCATTGTTTAATTTTATAATGGCGTTTCAAAGTTAGTGGCGCATTTGCACTGGTACCGGCAACACAGACACTGAATGATTGTTTCTTTTCCATTTATTTCATTTTCCTGTAGTCCTTGTATTAGGTATACGTTCTACGAAAACACTGTTATCTATTATGTTCTACGAAAACACTGTTATTTATATTAAGAACTTAATCATTTACAGTTCATTTGGCTCTATAAATCGTGTAGAAAGTTGGTGTATCCAAACGTATCCATTTATGTACGAAAGTAATAATTTGGTTTCGATAGGTTTCTTATAAAGACAAATAGCTTATCGATCGTGTATAGATAACGCATTTTTTTCTATTATTACTTCACTCCTAACTCGTGTACCTAAATGAGCAATAAAGACTTTTTCATAGAGAAAAAGTAAGTTCCAACATTTGAAACGTCTTTTGAATCGGGGGAGATCTGTTAGATTTAGATATACTATCTTTCCGTAATGAAGATAACTTTGATACCTCTATGGCTTACCCCAAAAAAAGCTTTTCAAATTTTTTTTTTCTAGGAAATAAATTTCTTTCTAAAATATTTTTTTTCAAATTAAATAAATGACATAAAATAATTTCTGTAATCTAAATTAAAACACATAGCTATATTCAGTATGTTTTCTAAGCATGAACTCCCGTCACTAACGTAGTAAATATCATTGCTTGAGATCCAGTATATACAATTATGTATGTAACTTTTTTCGAAAATTACATGGCAAAAATTTAAATTATAGTTAAGAATACGTTAATCCATCAAAAAATAGATGACAATCAGTGAAAAAAGTGTTTTTTCAATTGATAAATATTTTGGCTACACCACGTGATAAGAGGATTTGGATTTATCATTTTCTTCGTTATCAGGGCTCTGTAATAAGAATTTTCCTGCCGAAAATTCCTTGTTTTTTCGCACAGCATTACATAACTTTCTCTCTATTCCGTAAAGAGAAAGTAAAAGTTGAGTACGTGCGTACTTTAAGCCTTTTCTCTCCCCCTTTCTTCGATTGAACGGCTCTCTTGAAATTAAGTAATTTTAATTGATTTAGTTTCGGGAAGATACGAGTTTTACACAAGATATTGAATAGAAATAGAGAAATGGATTAAGATATCTTGAATGGGAGACTAAATGTTTGAAGTTTTCTAGAATCTGCTTCCCTAATCAGGAAAAATATAAACTTTTCATATAGTATTTTTCTTGAAAGAACTTTCAAATTCATCAAAACTGCCATTTCCGAGGTAGATTGTGATACATTATTGGGGGTTCAGTTCTTCTGGATCCTCTAGCTATTGAGAATGACAGATTTCTTCGGCTGGAAAATCACTGCACAGACCACCGTAGAAGGTTTTATAGAAGCATTCATGACAAACAAAAAGACCAAAATACATTTTTAGTCAGCTAATAATAAAAGCGGCGACTTTTAAGGAACACACCGCGTGCTAAAAACTCAATATTTTGCACTAGTGTTGAAAGTTAGAAGACGCCAAATGTTACTATAAATCTGCAAATACAACAAAAGAAGAAAAAAAAACTTTTGTCTGATCGCATGATTTACTAAGCTCCTGTGAGTAACGCAGTGATTTATATTCGATCGAAAATATACGGGCAGAGGCGCTGGTGCGGACTATCTTCTGTGGCGCTGTTTGATTTTAGGTGCTGAGGAGGCCAAGCACTGGAAGGAGACGGCGGGACTCCCGCGCCAGAAAATAAATAGTTAAAATAAACGTCGGATAGATTAGTATGTATTCGGCTTCTGACGGCAGGTTTTTCCCCCTTCAAGGTTTTTTTTCCTGAGCCGTACCTTATGGTCTCTTTTCCGCGGCTTTGATGCGATGGAGAGACCATTTGGGGTGAATACCAGAATTCGAAAGATTAGAACGTGAAAGGATGTAGGTATTGTAATGGCTTAAAGGCCTTCGGCCTAGCCACATAGGATCAAGTAAGCTAATTTGTTTGTATTAATTACCTATTAAATAAATAATAAAATAAAAAATAATTTATATTTTTGAATTATAATAAACTGAAACTCGGCAAGGGTGTCTAAAAATAGTGTATGACACCCGCGGTAAAAGTAACTTTACTCGTTCGCGCCAGTTGGCGTGTCGGTGTCGGGTCTGAAAAGGTGGGGAATGTTTTAATTTTATTACTGAACTGAATTTTCGTTCCGTCAGAACATAAATTATTTTTATTGTAACTGAATCATATATTTCTGGATCAATCCTTAATGCTTTGTGTCATATGTCGAATGTAGTGAAATTCTTAAGAAAATTTAAAAAGCGCACACATTTGAAGACGTCTGATTGTAGATCAATAAAATTGCACAGAAAAGTAAAATCGAGAGCAATAATTACAAAATAATCAACCACAAGTATAAATATTATGAAATTTTCGGGACGTATTATGTACCTTCGGTTATGATTGTTTTCTGGACGAACTGAGAATCTACTTTGTTTCGATGTGACGACGAAAAACAAATTTGTGAACTTAGTGATATCAGAATAATGAAAAAAATATTGTTCACAAAATATGCGACTAACATACACTCATTGAACAGATAAAATGAACGGTTCTCATCGAAGAATCGGTAAATGCAAGTAGTATGCATGAAGGGACAGGGTCATCAAGACGGTAAACAAACATGTCTCTGGCCATTCGCTAAATATTCGTTTGTCAGTAACCGACTCTATCTCTCTCTTTACCATTTTTCGGAAATGGGTATTCTCCTATCAATTTAGCTGAACTTAGTGATGCCAGTTTGAAAAGGATCTTTTATTAAGCAAAACAATTTTATTTTAGACCCGTCTGCCCCTTATTTTCCCACGCAAATGAGGAAAAAACCAAATTAATCGAAAAGAAATTTGGTAAAAGTGCTTTTCATAAAAATTATTTACTGTGTGGAGCAGGGTTTACGATATTGTTGCCATTAGAAATGGAAATATCTGGCGTATTTTCATCTTTAATTTTACATAAAGACACTGGCCACACTGCGGTCATCTTCAGTGCAATTCTACGGCGACTGTGGGTCCGCTTCAGGCAAAACAGTGATATTTCCATTTCTAAATTCTTTTTAATTGAAACTTGTTAAAAATAAGAATTTAAAAAGTATTCCTGTAACCAGTGTCACGATGTTAATGTCAGAAGTTACAACTTTGTGTTCTAGAAATAAGTTGTGGTGTTTTAATTAGCAGTCTTACAAAGCAAAACCTTTTCATAACCGGCAGACAGTACGCGACTGTTCCACATACCTATGGTTCAAAGAAAAGGAGTTCTGAGCACAAAGGCACATTTTACGTAAGATTTTTCCACGACATGTGCAGTAGAACATTCTGTCAGAGGTTCCATTCAAAGCAACAACGGCGACGCGTTGAGGCATTAGCGGAATTAGTAACTTAACTGTAAAAATTCCTGTTTCGCCATTCGAGCTTAAAAATGCAGATTTTCTGAGAGTTTGAACATTCCTGAGGAGAAAATGAAACTGAAAATTAAATTGAGGCTGCAGTTGACACGCCCAGAAACACCAATCAAGTATTTATCAATTTAGTAAATCCGCAGGAATTGTCTCTCCAGAGGAGAGGAGTCAAGCGTTTTTGCTTGGGGATCTACAATACGTAAGGGGGCATCCTTAAATTACGTAACGCTAAAGGCGGCGGCGGCGGCGGCGGCGGTGGCGGCGGAGGGGGTTTGAAACAGCGTTGCACTGCGTTACATAGGGACAGGGTGGTATTCGATTAGTGTTAGGTAACTTTAATTGTTTTACATTTTTTAACATTTATTGAAATACTTCCTTTCTTAAGTCTTAAACTAAAACATCAAATTATTATCTAATTTGTTTTAAAACATAAATAATGAAAAGTTATTAGAAATTGTTACAATAAATGGAAATATTTTTTTATAGATTTGAATTGAATCTGTAAGATTGCGAAGAAAATATTCAAAACTGGTTTGTAGTGTTTTGTAGAATACAATTCAGTTGACGCATTAGACTCTGGACCACGCGCCATCCACGGCAGCGTGTGCCCAGCTTATGATCAGAAACTTTTTCACCTCTGTGACATTCTTTTGCTCAACATTTGCCCATTAATCTTATTGTTTGGTGCAGTTAGCATCGACAACAAATTCCCACCTTAATTATCATAAATTTTAATACACAACACAATAAAATTAATACATTTATATTTCCTGAGATGTAATTTATTTTCGGCTATCCGGGTAGCCAGGATCGCTAAGGCAGTAGTGTCGTGGCGATCTTGGATCGCGGGTTCGAATCCCTCCTCGGTCATGTATGTATTTGTGATCGTCCTTTCACCTCTCATCATCACCCTATTTTTTCATTAATTCCCTGCTCAAGCAGGAGGCCTTTGCCCTTAATAGGAGATGGTGTGGCTAATAAAAGAAATCACTTCTTGCATTTTTAAGGTTGCTTGCGGTGTTGGGTGTTGTTGCAAGCGTTACATAATTATTTAGGGGGGGGGGTCAATCGCGCGTTATGGGTGCGTTACAGGCGGAGAGGGGGAATTCAAAATATTCCAAATTCACGTTACGTAATTTATGGCCGTCCTCTAAATCAGGCCCTGTCATTTTCCTCTGCAGCAACCAGGCGGCGCGGCGCGGCGCGGCGCGGCGCAGGGCTGTGTTCCGAATTGCGCCCGTGACGAGCTGAAGCAGCGCCGCAAGTGGACGTGGGCGGTGGGAGCGGCTCGGCGACGAAGGCTCGCTCACCACATGCGCGCACGTGCTTTAGGTCCGGGCCCTCGCGGATCTGGAGGAGACTTCTAGCGGGCGGATGTGCTCATCCTGGTTTCTCCGAACACCACCGGGCGAATGCCGGAGCAGTACCATGACAAACGGGCCACGTACCGCGCCCGATCTTTTCTTCCTTGTTCATATCTTTTCCTGACATACACATACACACACTTACATGCACTACACTACCACACATGCTAGGAGTCAGGAGCGTACAGCTTGTCGCCGAGGGTCGGTGCCACGCAGGAGGAGAAACCTGGAGAGGGAAATTGCCGGAAAACTAGTAGCAAAAAGCGTGCAAAACTTCAGGAAAAGTAGGTCGTTGCCGGACATAAAGGTCTAGAGGAATCTTCACATTTTCGCCATATCTCTGGATAAAGCATGATCTGCACTTACGGGGCATGCCCATTGCAGTTGACGCGCAAGGAAACACAAAGTAATCAAACGATTAATTAACCCTCCGCTCGGTTCGGGTTTCAGTTCCCAATCGAGCCGGATGTGGAATTTGTGGTGAACAAAGCGGATTCTTGTCAGTTTCTAAGGCTCATTCATTCATGAATTGTGGATCTTATTTCCGAAGTGCCATATTTTCATCGAAACACAATTTTTCACGAAAGGAATGTATTCACATGCAACCTTATAGTTTAAGGTAAGATTCAACGAGTTTAGGATACTTTTTTTTAACACAGAGACGCAGTTTTTCTACACAATATTGGCCAATACTTGGTTTTAAGCATTGGAGGCGTTTTTATAAGGATTAGAGTACAAACGTTCAAGTGGCATTACGAGTGATTAATTCCGATACTTTGCAAAGTACGAACAAATTTTTCAGATCACTCACTGATGCGCGCGCGCACACACACACGCTCACACACACCCGCGCGCACTCGCTTTTACACTTACATTCGCACACAGTGGCATAGTGTGTCAAAAACTTAAACAAGTATTGAGAAGCACCAAGTCAGAGATGTTTCAAAGTGATCCGGTTTTATTAATACGGTTTTATTAACTTAAATGTAATTAATATTATTTTATAGTTGATTACTTTAAAAATTGAAGACATGTAACGTTAACACTATATCAGAACATTAACGTGCTGAAAATAATCACATTAAACGAAAACGATCTGGGGCGAGAACATGTCTACTCCAGTGGATCTGTATCTTTCTTCTTTCAGCTGTATCTTTCACCTCCAAGTAGACTCCCCTCTTGGGTTTCTGCTACAATGCACGCGCAAAATTTCCTTCCGAGAAATAAGCAGATTGGGATAAATCTCCGCTCATGCTACTGAGTACCCCTTGAGACTTTTCCTTTAGCCTTGAAAACATTAATAGAACAAGGAGGTCTTTAGAGACGTATTACGTAATGAACAAATATTTTCCCTTTTTGAACGTAGACAATGTATGCTTGTCGCACGTCTCACTGCTTACGTCTAAATGGAACAGGTGGAATAGAAATTAACTATTCGGATGATTATCCACAAAAGGGGAGATATTCACTTTTGTTCTACAGATGTAGTACGTGTGGTTGACTGTACGTATATTGCACTGATGGGAAAATGATAATTTACTCTAGTACGTACATGCTGAATTATTACATTATGAAAGAATGCTTTACTGTGAACCAAAACAATGGCTTAAGCAGGCACATGAAACTCGTTGGGTTTTCAAAAAGATATTTTGAAGGTTATCAGCAAAAAAATAAGTTATTTTAAACAGGCAGAACGATGGATAGATGAGGATTGACGATCGTTCAGAAAGATAAGAAGATAATAAAAATGAGAGAGAATATCAATCCTCGAGAGAGAAAATGTTTTCTCCCTAGGGAGCGAAAATCTCACTAATGAACTATTTTTTTTGGTACCGTGATGCACGACAGAAGCTTCGTGATTCTTTGAATCACTTTCAACATACTTTTGTGGTCTTTAAAATTTTTCTATAATATAATAGTACATCTTAGTTTATTTCTCTCCGGCGAAGTACGACAAATAGAAATCAAAATTACGTACCCACGCCGCATGGAACGTATGTTGGGATCATTAAGAAAATTTGTTTGACACATGGGCAAGTTGTCATAAAATTGAGACCACGAACCAAATATTATTCATCACACAGCAAAAGTGACTTTGCAAGACACGACGGGTTACCTAGACTCGGCCTCCATCAAGAACGCTCCCGCCTAGTCATGGAAACATCCAGTTTCTTGCATTGAAATGTAAATTACTATTATTATGTAAGTGCGAAAGTGCTTTTCTTATTTTACGACTTTTCAGACAAAACTTATTGCGGATTGAAATGTCAGCCTTAGCCTATACGTCAAAATAACGAGTAATACAATAGTAATTTTAAACCACATAAGAATATACACGCAAACGTAATATAAAACCCCTTGAAACATACTCGGTTACAGTTTACAAAAAACCGCGAGTGCTGGCAGAAGTAGTGGTAGTGCTCATGAAGCACGTAAAGAATTTGTATTCTCATATTTTTGAGAATGTCTTTTAAATTATTAATTGAATTGTATCAATCATTTAAATTCAACAGAATTCAATTAAAAAAATACCACATCAGACTAGCACTTTACAAACGGTGTGTTACGGATATCGTATATGGAACGCTACTTGCTCACCACTTAACTACTTCGTGGATGGAACTTCATTCCCTAGTATCGCACACGCCTCCGAAAGTAATTCTCCTCGCTCATGACGCAAAAGCAACACTGTTTGGAGTAATGGGGATTACATCCATGTTATGGCATTAGTATCAAGTATAATTGAAGGTCATTAAGGCAGTTTCAAGATTAGCCACGCCAATAACAATAAGCTTCCCACTATTCATAAATACTATATCTCATTTTTGGTCAATCTCACAACTTCTTACTATATAATAAATAGTAATAATTTGAGAACATAATTCATGCATTATTTATGAAGTATATAACTATATATTAGGTATAAATAATTATTTGATTATATATTCAGTAAACATAAATATGTGATTGTTTTAAGAATACATAAGTATCTGATTATATATTAAGTATATAATTATAGGGATTGGGATATAAATTACATTGGGATATACACTACATTGGAATATAATTATATATGAATTATTTATTAAGTGTATGATTCACATTTATGAAGGGTGGAAGGCTTGCTGTGGCTAAACGTGCTACTGACCCAAACCCTTGATTGTATTGAAGAGAAGTTAACTCTCAATCTAAAGAATTCAGATTCCTTTCAATGCGGATTTTCTCCTCTCTCATCGGGACTGCCGCCTCAACAGACGTTTTTGCGCTGACGTGTTCATTCACGAGTCATTTGCGTTCAGCGGTTATTTCCGAGTACGAATTTTGCGGAATTCCGTGTTTTTTTATCATACATTTTATCACGATGTGTGCTTTCACTACGGCCCGGACGTTTAGAAAGGGAAAAGTGACATTTTAGCCGCCTAAATGAGATTCAAAATAATGAAATTACGAACGTTTAAAAAAAATTCAAGAATGAAGAGCGATATTTTTGGAATATAAAGTACGCCACAAAAATAAATGCTGACGTGCAGGAATGTTAGATGTAAATGGTCATGTGGGGTTGCAGCCACAACCCTCATTCAGAATTTACATTTTTTTCTCATGCATATTATAAAATGTTACAAATAAAGAATCAGCTATAAACAAAGATAACTTAGAAGAATGCAAACCTATTTTTCAAGTAATTTAATTTAAACGCCAACTATATTTTAAGTGAATTAACGAGATTTTATATAGATCTTACATTGCTATCACTAATTTATCACCTTTTATTGAATGTCAACACTCACAAAAACTCTTCCAATTTACGATTTCGCAACAAAGACGGAAGAGTTGAATTGCGTGGGTGGTTTGCGGCGAACTTTAATGACATTGCTACCTGTTTCTACAAAATAATGTCTTCCTGTAAATGTATACGAAAGAACAACTATGCATCATTTTTATTCCGCAGGCTTTTTCCAGCTTTCAGGGAAAGCCGATTTCGACTATCCGCCCCGGGTACCCACTATGTATCTCATGGGGACACACATTCACCTTACACAAGACACACATGCGGACTTGTGGGTACATGGTCAGCAGACTCACAAGGCCGTACGCGGCAATATACATACATGAAAGACTACGGACAAACAACTATGCCCGCGGCGGGACTCGAACCCGCGACTCTTCTGACCGCGATGCTGAGTCAGCACATGCTCTAGCCACCTCGTCCATGCAGGACGGCGAAGGAGCAGCTGTGTATGCTACCAAGGTTTTGCAAAATCTGGTTCTAATAATATTTGGGAGAGTAATAGACACAACGCACGACCGCTTAAGGATTCATTTAGACATTCTTTAAATAATACAGGAAAGTTTTGTTTTTCGTTTTTGTAATTAGTAGCATATTATATATTTTCTAGATTTTCTGTAAAATCATTTAGAGTTTGTGTTGTTTTCTAAAATTATTTCAACGAAAGAAAAGAAACTTCGCCTTGTCAATCATATATATTGTCATTAAAAAAAGCAAAAGCAAAATAAAATAACGTTAATAAGAAGGTTGTCACTATAGGAGTAATATTTTTTTACACTTCTTTTTTAGCAGTTACCTATTACGGAGACATTAAAACTGATGTCAAACATCGTTTTAGGACTTTCGGGTACTGTATGTACTTCGAGTAGTTTTGATTAATCTAAGATTGTATTCACAAAATTACTTCCTTTCATCAATATTGAGCGTAGATCTGAAGAAAAGATAGTTGGACTATTTGATTTGAAGTTACGCAATTATCGGTTGAAAACAAGGCAAGTCTCCTCGTTGGTCTTTCGAAAAAAAGAAAAGAAAAAAAAGAAGAAAAGGGTGTTGATGAGGGCACGTATTAAGGTCTTTATGTGAATCGTATTTTTATCAAATGTACGAGAATTGTTATTTAAAGAGTTGGTTGCACGTGTTCATAATTGGAACAAGTAATAAAAAAAAGTGCAGTCCGCATGCTGCACTTCTCAGTCTCGGAGATGACATGCATTTAGTAATTGCAGTTCTACCAGCACCAATGCTGAGTTACTAGGAAGTGATGTCGAATGGGACTGGAACTGCCAGTAATGAACATACAAAAGGAACAATTGAAGTCCACTTTCTGCTGTGAGTAACTGCACATCCGCTTTCCTGATCCCCTGAGGCATCTCATAAAACTGCTGCGCGTTGCAGAGCGGTTCGCATACATGTGTGGTTCGCGGGAGACTGCGCCTTCAAGAGCAATTGGCGTGGAGCGTGTGAGATTCACTTCTTCACATTTAATTACTCTGTTCCTCGTGACTGTTAACCAGTCATTTACAACTTGTAGTTCTTATCCATCATTAAATGTTACGGTTAAACAATTTTACTTTTGAATTGATTTCTTTGAGATTTTATCCCATCATAAAATTTCACATCCATCAATAAACGTTACGGTTTAACAATTTTACATTTGAAGTGATTCCTTGGAGATTTTCGCACAACAAATGGATAAAATTACATATTCAATCATATGAATGAAAAATAACCCGGCGCTGAAAGGCATTAGGGGAAGAAGACGAAGAAGGAGGATGAAAATTATTAAAATTAAGAACAAGATAAAGTTTCGTGGAATTTTTTTTCTTCCCGTTTTCAGGCAACTTCTACTAAGTAATAATAGATCACCATTGTCGTGTAGAGACAGTTGGCATGAATGCACCTTGTCAAAATTTTAAATGACACGGTGCATCGTTGGAGTGTGACAGGCGTGGGCTTGACGTCCCAACGCGAAGGACCTGCACGTGCGATGCGCCTGACCGCGCCTCGGAGAGCGCTTGCGTGTTGTTACCTGCGGAGAACGCGGCGGCGAGCAGGACGAGCGCGGCGGGCGACGGCGGCGAGCGGGCGATGGCCATGGCGGCGGGCGAGAGAGGTCGAGTGGGCGGTGGGCGGTGCGGCGCGACGCGGCCGGGCGGGCGAGCGGGCGGCGGCGGACTGGCGCGCCGCGACGCGCCGCGCCGCGCCGTGCCGCGCGCCGCCCGCGCCACGCCTGCCAACCTCGCCCCGCGCCCGCCGTTGCCAACTGTCCGCCTACGCCAGTGCTTGCGTCTGTCGACTCTCCTCCGGACCGGCTGAGGTGGCTCAGGGCTAAATTGATGTCTCTGCAGTGCCTCTGACCGGGAGGTCCCAGGGTTTGAGTCCCGACTGTGGCAGAATTTTCGACACTAACTCCATGGATAGGTCGAATTGTGCATCCACTGTTTGCTGGAGCCTTCTAGCAGCCGGTTGCTCTGGCCGATAGGTTTAGCTCAGAGACAGGTTTGTGGTCTTTGCAGTGACTATGACAGAATGGTCCTTGGGGTCAGGCCTTGACGGTCGCAGTAAAGTTTAGTCTCTAGCTGCTGTCTTGAGGAGACATCTAGCGGTCGGTTGCCCTGGCCGGTAGCTTTCCGTGGTTTCTCCGATAAACACTCGGCGAATGCCCGAGTAGTGCCCAACAAATGGGCGACCGACTGCGCGCGAACTTTCCTTCCTCTTCCCTGTCCTATTCTCTCCCTTGCATGCCCTACACTACCACACATGCCGGGAGACCAGGCAGGAGCGTATAGCTTGACCCAACTGGGGCGATGCCTGGCGGGAAACATATTGTCTGGTAAAAACCCTCAAGCCGACGGGTAGATTGGCGCCGGATCTCGACATCCAGCAGGGGAAGATCACTAGCACCATCCTTGATAAAACATGCACTACACTCAGGCGACTAATGGCCATAACAGTTTACGCGCCCGGGATCAGTAATCAATGGAGTCCGGAACATGAATCGAACGCTCTTTTTCGAGCTATGCGTAAATAATTCAATCTGAACCATATCATTTACAAAATGGGTACTGATTTTTACTTTCTCTCCTACGTACTTACGTAGTAAAGAGATCGTATCCTAATGCTACGTCAGAAATCGGCAATTTTTAGACAGAAAAACGCATAATACGTAAAAATGAATAAATCGTGTTCTTATATATAGTAAATTGCTTCTTCTAAATCTTTGTGTAGTCAGAATTCACGTTTTGTGAGTGATACTGAATGATACTGTGAGAAACTGAAAAATTGACGGTAAAACTGTCAGTTCGTGGTCAATCCTAGCGTCGAAACGTTCAAATTTAATCGAAACTTGACATTTCCTGACCGATATAAACGAAATCAAGTCTCTGCGAGATTGTAATTGATATTTAAATTTTTGAGTGTACGTGACAAACAACCTCAACATTTTCAAACGTTTCTCGAAAATATTGTATTTAACTTTCTTTGTCGGATAGCGTAAAAGATGCATAAAACTTCTAGGTCATTAGCGACAACTATTGCGTATAACGGTATGGTAACTATGAGGATGACACGATATGATGACAGGGGTTGAAAGGATGAATGCAATACAACCATGCTGGAGGCGGGACTCGAACCCGCGAACCTTCGGTCCGAGATCGCTGCGGCACTACTGCCTTAGCGATCTCGGCCATCCAGACCGGCTTCCAATTTTTGAAAAGTATAAACATTCAAAAAAATGTCGACAATTTCCTGCAACTTCAATATTGAAAATAGTATTTTTCTGCATTGAAACCTGAAAGATAGATCGAAGATAAATCTTGAAATAAGTTCATGTACAATGTAAAGTTTTCGCGTTATTTTGGTTATGTCGATCATTATTCCCGTAAGTGTAGTGCATGTTTTATCACGGAAGGTAGCGGTGTTCGTCCTCGGTTGTACGTAACAGCTGTCATAACTAACAGCAGCTGTACTAAGCTGCTGTTAGTTATGATTTATTTTATGTGGCCAGACTCGTACCTTCAGGCCCGTCCGACCAAGCAAATTTCACTACGGTCCTTTCGCCATCTAGCGGAGAAAGAAAGTATTAGTAGGGCGACAAATGCGCGATTTCGAATTTAGCTCTGAGGCTGCTTTTAAGTTTGAGGTTGTTTTACCTGCAGTAAATATACAAAATGGGGCAGCCTGCTTTTCTATCCCTCCGAAGGATGGCATGCTTGCCTTAGATTTAGATTTATTTAGTCAAAATAACAGTAAAAACTGTATGTGACGTATGGGGGAGAATAATATCTGCGCACGTTTTCTTGAGTTCCAGAATCCCTTCCCGTCATTTTAAGTATAAATAGTCAAATATGTAACTATAAATAGCTTCGATTGGGTTTAAACCCGCAAAATTAGGTACAACAGCTCGATACGCTAAACGTTACTCCACCAAACCCGCAAAAGTTAAGATCACGTTACGTTAAGAGCCAGCACCGACCTACATATCAGCTCGCTGTGTTTTTCCTATCCAGGCCAGTGCGGCAACAACCCAGCTGAGACCAGCTATAAGCTCCCGACTGGTCTCCCAATATATTATATCTGGTAATGAAGTACAAGTAAGTGTTAGTCTGTGTGTGTGAATAGGAAAAGGAAGAAGGAGAGATCACATGTGGTCGGTGACCCTTTTTTTAGGGTACTGCTCTGGCATTCGCCTGGTGTTGATCGGAGAAACCACGGAAAACTATCGATCGGAGTAGCTGGCCGATAGAATTCACAGATTTTTCAGAAGACACTTCATCAAATTACAGATTTGCTTGTTAGCACTGAAAAATAAGAAAGCAGTAAAAATAAATTGTTAGTATGAAAGGTGTAGCTGCTTTATGCACAGGTAATGACACCTCCTAAATTTCGTTATATTTAACCTTAAATCACAATCAATAGACTTCGTCTTTCTCTGTTTTTAACCAAAACGAAATCAACCACAATCCTTGCAAGGGAATTCTTGCGTAAACAAACATGAAAAAAACAAACACCTTTTCTAGGTAGGCCTTCTTGCGTACCACCCTTTGTTCGTCCGCGAATTTGTGATGCACATACCAGCGCTTGAAAATCACGGGCCTACACCAGTTTAGTAGTCAGAGGAAGAGCGTTATTAAGTCAGACGTACACAAGAGACAACAATGATTCTCAGTTCAGGCAAAGGGTTTTATGTCTGCCTCTAAAAACTCATCTTCAATTTTTTCGCGATATTCAATGGATTTAAAAAATTCTTGGGCATTTTGCTGCCATACTCTCAAGTAATGAGTAGTTTTTCAGAGAATTCTCTGATTAAGGAAATCATACAGTGTTTGCGTCATTCTATACAGTGATATATTTCAGGGAGTAAAGTGCACGGTGAGGAAATTCTAGATGTCAAAATGCCTAGTTGCGAATTCTAGAAAATTCGTGACCCTCACCTATCGAAAACTTCACTATCGAAAAAAAATCCTTCAGCAGCCGAACGGTCGAATTAATTGCTTACGTCCTATTTCAAAACACTGGTACTTGTCGGAGAATTATTAGTCTTTATCGTAGCAAATACTTGTGTAAAATAAAGATTATAGAATAAACTTGTGGAAATGCGCGTCACACCTATTTTTTTTCTCTTAAGTGTTTACACAACAATTATAATAAAAAGTGCTAGTCATTTACTATTATTATTATTTTGTTTATTCTCAGAGTTTTTGGTTTCACATGGATACAACACATATACAATATCAAGGCATGGTAACACAGACATATTTGAAATCTACAAAACAAATTAAGGCATTCTAACACATAAACATAAAATAACTGTTTTCAGATGTAAATGTAAAATAAGTTTTTAAATGCTAATAACAAATACTATTTTTTTGAAGAATGAGCTTTCAAATCCCAACATGTCCTCCCATGAATCTCCTGACTAGTGAGCAGGTACTGATTATAACAGACTTCTGGAGGCCGATGATAATGCTCTTCTCCGAGCAGAGTTCTTCCAACGAGCTGCTGAGAGTTTTTGGTATCACGCCAGTTGTTGACAGTAAAATTGGGATAATTTTCACTTCTGACACTTGCCATTGCTCTTTTACGGAAAATTCTAGTTCTCTGTATTTGTCGATTTCAGTCTGGTTTGTTGTCATCATGTTGCAGGTATTGACGACTGCAAAACCAACAAACCCAACTTTTTTGCAGATTTGTCCCAAAGAGTCTGTTGTGCTGAATTGTCCTGTCTGTCAGAATACTGCGGTCCCAGTATAACTTGTCTCATTTTCGAGTACCGCTTCTGGATGATATTGGTAGTATGGTGCATCCACTTTCTGAGGTAGCCTGTGTTTTTTAGCTAGTTTGGAATAGATGATGTGGCCCACTTGATCGTGACTCACTTTATAGTCTATTATTATTATTATTATTATTATTATTATTATTATTATTATTATTATTATTATTATTATTATTGAACTAACATCCCCTTAAGGGAAAGGCGAATCCTACATTTTGCAGGTGATGAGGGGCGAAAGGACTTCGATGATAGTGGGAGGAGGTAGGTGGGGAGGTGGGAGGTGTTTATGGGATTTTGGAACCATTCCAACATTCGCCTTATAACCGTGGGAAACCACGAAAAATCCCGGTCTGAATGGCAGGCCCGGCAATCGAAACTTGGCCTCCAGACTGCGAAGTCAGTGCTCTACGCAGTGAGCCACTTCGCTAAGTTGTCATCCGATCATTTAAAGATCTACAATTCTAAGAAATACAGATTCGCAGAAAACTTCAAAACCATAAGAATCAGTGGTTGCCGAGTTGGGATACATCTTAAAATGTCGATCTGTACGCATGCACGCTGAAGATGAGATGTGTGGGATGTGTTTTCATACACAATTCGCATTAGTTATTCATATTTTAATCGATTAGAACTATCTTTTCATTTTCTGCAGTTTATGAACATACGAATAGTAATATTTAATTTTTCTGCCGCCAAAGATCAGAATCACACAAACATCACATGAATACACAGTACAAATTAAAGTATGATTATCAACTGCATAGAGAACGTCTCTGCTTAATTCGTACTCTTGTGTAGGTTGGTCACATTCTGCATTAATCGAGGAATAAATTTCATTGAGAATAATATATTGGGCTTCAATATTGGAGTTGTAGGGCAGATACATTTTTTAAACTGAAGCCTTGCTATCACATCGAAGTAAAGAAAGGGCGAGTGAAAGTTAGAAAAGTTTTTCATATTCACTATATGGAAAATAGAAAATACCAAAATTAATTATTTTGTAATGTTCAGTATTTATTATCTGAGGATAATGAAATGATGTAGCTTTAACCAATCTGAAATAATTCACTGTAAACACAGTTAAACAAGTTTCTGACAAAGTAATTGAAATATTCTAATTACCAAGATCTGTACATGTACAAGTATGTTGCAGGGAACTACGACAAAGAAACTCTGGTGTCCATCGTAACTTAAAAAACTAAGGCGTCACATATAATTATAATCACTAAAATATTTTAGTGAAAGGAAATGATTGCTGCACACTGCGTTTCTTTACACTCAATACTCACTAATCTTAGCTTTAAAAACTTCAATTAACTTTCTGAACTAAAGAAAATGTGCTATATTCGCTTCCCTAAAAACTCAACTTCACTATCACATGTTTTCTGGAAGAGGAAATGTCGAATGGCTTCAATAGTACGATTCAAATTACACAATAAAATAATCAACAAATGATAGTTGATAGGCGTTTATTATCCTAATTGTATGATTGTATTAAAATGTGTTTACATTATAAAAAATAATGTAGTATAATAATAGCAAGCGATAAAACATTTTCCTTAGTTCATTTAAACAAAAAACACACAATTTGGTTGAGTGGAAAATTGAAACTTCTTTCTAAACGAAAGTACACCATACTATAAATGCACTTTCTTCTACATGAGCAAAATATTTCAAGAAGAAAAAAATCGCCATTTTCTAGAAAATGTTGAAAATGTCGTAGGGGCTTAATGTAGAGTACCCCCAAAAGTAAAGTATCTTAATGATCTCCGGAACAGAACAACTATATCTTACACGTAATCTATTTACCAAGTTTCTGCTCAAAAGCTTCAAATCTGAAAGAGTTAAGCGTGAACATCCATCCAGCCTTATGTACGAACAACTCGATTTTCGGATACAAAATCGCATGCATATCATCCCCACTTACGCCAATTCAAACCATCATGGAAACGGCTCTAATTCAAATATGTCTGCGAAGTTACAGTTGAAAATAAACTTAAACACGGATTTTTCGACAGATATTCAAAATCAAATTGACGTGATTCCAATATTTTCTCTCTCTACTCTCTAGAATAGGGAGGGAAAATAACGGTTGAGTTGATGCAGCTTGTGTGGCTTATCTTGTTTCAGGCCCCATGCCCGTCATTTAGTAAGCTTAGATTGATCCAAGTCCAAAACAGACGAGACATGCAGCGCTGTTCGAATGGAAGCCTTCCTACAATATATGATTGTGAAGTAACGAGACCGATTGATTTCAAAATTTAACGACTTGCATTACAACAGCACATACTTTCTCGCATTATCTTGAAATTTGCAATTTTTTAAAATTCAGAGTTCAACTATAAGGAAACATACGACATACTTTTAAGCGTTGTTTGTACTATCTGTGGAAAACATTTAAAGAAAAAAAATTAGCTGTTTTTCAGAAAATATTTTTGTTGTATGCATTTGAGGTATGCATTTGCTACATACTACGAAGGGGATGTTTTGTATGTCACATTAACATAAACCCCTTTCGTGAAGAGGTGATTTTCATCTGGGTAGTTAGGCCATTGTTATGCTCTTCAACTTTATGAAACATGCTGGATAATCAATGCAAAATCCGCTCGTGAATAAGATCCGTAATGTTTCCATAAGTAAGGGATTTCTCTTACTATATGGGTCTCTTGTGAACAAATATGTATTCCGCGGGAGGTATGAGGAGACGACAAATAAATTACTTGGGTGTTATTTTTTCTATAACCAATAAAATGAAAATTTAATGAAAACGAAAATTAGAGCGTATGTCTTTCCGAAATAAGTATAGATAAGAGAATTAGAAGTCAGGCTGGTCATTAGTTTCTGCGATAATTTCTTTTACCAACGGATTGGGCCTGGAAAGGAATATAATGGCACCTACTGCAATTCAAGTTCAGAATCTTTTAACAGAATACGAATGAATAGAAGGGGTAGGATAGGACAAGTGTGGGATAGAAAGATCGCGCTGTCCGTGGCCCGTTTGTTAGGGTACTGCTCCGGCATTCGCCAAGTATTGATCGGAGAAACGACGGAAAACTACCGATCAGAGCAGGCGGCCACTAAAAGTATACTCTAGGCAGCGAAAGAACTCGACTTAGCTATGTAGCTAGAGTCTTAACTTTTGCGACGGTCAGGACCTGACCCCTAGCACCTTCCTGTCAGATTCACTGCAGAGACTGCAAATCTGTCTCTCAACTTTAATTGACGAATTAGATGTATGTACGGAATCATGATGTATGCTTCATTTTTCTGTACAGATTACGTCCGGTAAAACCCATTCTGTTCTGACAAAAAAGGATGAGAAATGGACCACGCAAAGAGGTATTACTTCTTTTCTCTGTATTGATAGCCATCATATTCCCTCGTCCTTTTTCGGTACCGACGGAAATGGACGTGTTAAGCAGACATTACGAGAAGCGCAGTACCATCGTCTATACCTCTTTTGTTATCTCCGCTCCGGAGCTAAAGCGTCAGAGTATGGGGAATTGAACACATTGTGACCACAAGGCTTTGTCGTATTCTGATGACCTAAAAATTATTTTAAAATTACTTTTAAAATTACTTTTAAAATGACTTAAAAAGTAGAGGCAAAGGGTTTTTTTTGAAATACTGAAAAGTGTGAATGGAAATGTTTAATCATTCAATAAATTTTACAGTATTAAATTAAATTTATGTATAAAAAATACATTAAATATAATTTATTTATTTTAAGGGTAAATGAAATCCTTTGCTCCAACCGTCGAAGAGAGAGAGATCGAAAAACAAATTCCACTGCAGTACGAATTTCGTCATGAACAGTACTGATGATACAATAAAAATGTCATGTGCCATTGTAAATTCATGAAACATTAACTAACAAAAACATGGAAAAGAAACAAAATTTGTAGAAATTAGGCAAAGGTCCAAAGAAAATGATCTAAAAATTTAAAATGGCAAAAAAGACAGACAAAAACGACGCAATAACTAAACATTTGTATCACGTGCATTTCGTGATAAAACATACACTTACGAGTTAGGTATGTCAATAATGCACCACTGAAACGATGACATGTCATCAGAATTCGAGCCCTGGTGACAACAAACACTAAACTAACATGACGAAACTACGTCTATGAATTCCTTTCCTAATGACTCGTAAAGCCCGCACCACTTCCTACAGTTAACAAACATTCATATTTCTTATTACGCAAGCCTCTAGAGGTTAACCAAAGTGACTGCTGTTGTTTTACCTTAAAACCTCATTAAAATTCTCTATTCTACTACTTCTGATAACGTTGAAGAGGAATCCCAAGACTTAAAGACATGGTCGTATTGAATGCTCAAACAAAGAAAATGTTTGTGCAGTGTATTGCAAATTAGCGGACCGTTTCGAAACTTCCGACTAGATTGTGAATTGCGATTGTAATTTGTGAAATCAACCGACAATGTTTATAAAAACGATGTACGCATTAATTATATTAAGTCGTATACCGCGAACCGAAATGTCATAACAATGTGTTAATAAAATAGTCGATTTTGAGTCTGCTACAATGTATGTGAGAGTTTAATTCAAAATTTCTAGATTGCTCCAGCTCCTCCGACAAGGGTACTCCCATTAAGTGGCAGAAAAAAAAACTTGGTTACGTCGGAGTCACCATGACTAAGTACCGATTTGGCCGGTAAAACTGTCGTTCCTTACTAGAATTAAAATGAACTCGTTTTTAACAGTCAACAACTAAATTGCTTTATATACATTAACTTTCGGTTCATGTGTATTTGATAATGAAATATTTCGAAATGACAATGACAATAAAAATGACGATGTGCATCAAAGTAAAAGTTCAGTTTTTTATTCAATGATTTTTTAATTTTGGTAAAATATAATCCCAGGCACACGTTAAACAGTTCAACCATACTGTTCATTGTGTAGTGTAATTTAATGTTACGAGTTTGAGATGACTCGGGAGAATTTTCTTGATTCTCTATTCAGGATTTCTATTCGATCAAACTTCATTCACTAATCTAATTAGATTCTGTAATTTGAAAAGGAATTTAATTTGTTAGAAGTCTATTATATGTTTTTGTAATGTTCTTGAATTGTATATTTTATTTTTCGTTCAGTCTGACCAACCTAACATATCTAATCGTTTTTACCTTTTCTGACCTTCTCCATCTTTAAAAGATTTTGACTCTATGCTAAGTTGTGACCAGTGGTCATGTTAAGTAACATTTAGTTTCGTGGCACAATACGTAATATAATATAATTCTTAACTATGAATTAGTAATGGAACGAAGAAAATGATTTATGAAATTCGTTGGAGAGTGAATGGTAACGTTATTTAGGTTCTTGTTCGTAGATATACATTACATGTTATAACAGTCATTTCCTCACATACGTGTTGATGATAAGTTTTATAATCCCAGTATTTTAATTCGAAAATTAGAATATATTAATGTATGATTTAAAGTGTTACATTGTATGGAGCAGATATGGCAACTTCCAGAACACCAGAAAAAAAATATTGAGAGCCCTGGAAATCGATTTCCTCAGCAATATCTAGAAGGAAAAGACTTAGATATGAACGGGTTAAGGAAATAATGAATCTGCAACATGATATTATAGAGGAAATTGAGAAGAAACGACGGATTTAGTTTGGACATGCAATGAGTATGGTCGAGAGAAGACTTCCCGAAAATCCTTAGAATGACAACCAACTGAAAGGAGAAAACGCGGCAGACAAGACAAGGATGAAACGACCAGATCAGAAATATAATCGAGAAGTTGAAATTGCCTCCCGATTCCTGGAAGAACAGAGAAGAATGGAGAAGAAGATTAGGCGCCGGAAGACCGAAGTAGCGGTTAAGAAATCGGCAAGAAGTATTTTAATTGAGGAATGTATACACCTATTCCGAATGTGTTCCGAAATCGTATATTCACAAAAACTTTGTTTTATATTAGAGTTTCCTGAAGATGAGACCAAAAGTGCCTTGAAATGTTTTTCGAATAATAAGTCAAATTAAAAGAATTATTAAACTTCTTGACTTGTTTGATTGTCTCAATTACACAGGAACCAAAAATCATAATATAAATATTAAAAAATAGTCAATCATTACAAACATTAAAAAAAACTAAATTAACTTTCTTAATATTAGCTGATACCTCACGATGGCTGGATAGTTACCAATTAAGAGGCTTGCAAGCTACGCACGCTTTATCCAGCTAACCATGAGTCTTCCACATACGTATTCAGCCCCTTTCGCTCTATCTGTTCCTCCCGCTCCACTCGTTTCATCTGCTAAACCCATTCCCCCGCTTTCTCACTCCGTCTCTCCCTGCTCACACCTCCTGCTCCTTTCGCTTTTTCTGGTTCTCTTGCTTCAGCCTGTTTTGCTACTACACCTGTTCCAGTTCTTGCTGCTCATCGCTGTCCGGAGGAGGATTTTAGCGCCCGGCAGTTTTCTGTGGTTTATCCGATTAATACTAGGCGAATGCCGGAGCAGCATCCTAACAAACGGGCCACGGACCGTGCGCGATCTTTCCTACCTCCTCGTCAAATCCTCGTCCCTTACACACACTTACACCAACATGCACTTCACTGCCACACATTCCGGAACATCGTCTGGAGGTTAGAGGTTGGGCCGGGTGGGGCGGTGCCCCGCTGGTGGGAGATACCTGGTTGAGAAAAAACTCGCTAGCCGATTGTAGGGCGTCACTGGGTCTCAACAGCGGAAAATGACCACAATCACTGCACGAACAAAAACATGCACTACACTTACGGGAATAATGCCCCCCCCCCCGCTTAGTATATGACGCGCCCGGAATCAATAACAATCAATCAATCAATCAATCAAGCTTCTTCTTTCGCTACTTCCGCTCTTAGCTACTTCCGTACTCTTTTCGCTACTTCCGTTCCGCCAGCTACTTGCTTTCGTTCCGCCTCACACGCTACGCTCCTTCCTCTCGGGTCTGCCCGCACCCCCGCTCGATCCAGACCAGCACGACCGCCCCCCCCCCCGCCCGTGAAACCCGTTTGCTCTCCGGAACAATGCCTCTAAGAAGGTGCGTTGGGGATTGCCACATTTGAGAGCATTTACGCCAGTGATTTTCACGTTTTTGAAGCACATATAAACAAACATAATCTTACCTTCTTATAATATTCAATTCAACTATGCCTTATTTTCTGTGGCGAGGTTTAGGCCATTAGGCCTTCTCTTTCGCCTGATCCCACAAATTTCCGTACGCTGTTTCCTTAGATATTGGAGAATTTTTAGCTAATCCTTATACTATAAAAGCCGTGGTGTACATAATATGTATGTACCATTAAGTTAACATGCCTTCGGAGGACCACTTTGTGAGAGAAAATGTTGACACACACTACTATAGGCTTTTGTATTTACGGAACATAATTGCAGTACGTTTATGGACATTTTTATTAGGTCATATTAAACAGACTATTAAATCTCACGTTTAACGAAGTATTGAGATGCACGAATAAAACTAAGCTCCAAAGGTATTTTCTTTTCTATCTTTGTGCCTAGAGACGTATCATGTCAAATGGCTGTGTTCTCTTTATCCCAAACTGATGGCCGGTTAAGAAGTTCACAACACTAACTAATAAGGTGAAGAACTGCGGAACACGGCGGTGTATTGAATGTATTAACAGCAATTCAGCCACAACTTCATACCCAGTCATCGGCTGAGTTGGTTCAAAGGCAGCATTACCGTCTCTGCAGCGACATTTATCAGGAGGTACTCGTATTCGAGTCCTGACGGTGGTAGATTTTCGAGATTAGCTATACAACTACTTGGAATTCAACCGCGCCCTGGAGAAGTCCGGCTGCTCTGATCGGCTGTCTTCCATGGTTTCTACATCAATACGAGGCGAATGCTGGAGCAGTACCTTAACAAATGGGCCAATAACCAGTCACTTTCTTTCTTTCCTCATTCTTGTTCTTCTACCCTAACCCGCAGCCAAACTTATCGTCAGCTTGTTGAGAAAACCACGTTAGCCAAAAAGCTCACACTTTACATTAGGCTAAAAAAAAATCCCCAAGGAATTCCATTTTATAAGTGTGTTTAAACGCTCATTGGCTTTGAACTTAGTGGTTTCCAACAGAAAAAAGGGGGTTAAATAAAATTAAAATTTAATTAAAGTAAAAATAAAATTAAAGGTTTTCTATTTAACAGTAGCGGTATAATAACTGGCATGGTTTTGATTCTCGCAGCTAGAACACTAAAACGTTCTGTTTAAAAAAATTTTTGGCACTAAGTATTTGTGAAAAACAGGTTTTCCGTCATAAGCTACTATAAAGTATTTTCGAAAAAAATACATACTCGATTTCCTCAACAGGACGTTATATGCACTACGCATTCGGGACACCACTCGGAAGCTTACAGCTTGTCCCGAACGGGACTGTGTTCCACTGACGGGAGATACATGGAGAGGGAAACCCAGCATGCCGCTGAGTATCAGTGCTAGAATTCACCAGAGGGGCAGAAACACCGCTACCACCGAAACATTGACTACACTAAAGCGACTAATGTCCGTAGCAGCCCGGAAACGTGAGTCAATCAGCTTCCAGAGAAAAATTATTTTTCACTTTTCTGGAAATACCAATTTGGAATAATTATTAAAAATAACGTAAAACAAATTTTACATTAATTTCAATCTTAAAAGAAGTCATGAAGTTAACTTGACTCATGCTTACATTGGTATTGTAGATGTTATTAGTATTTTAAGGTTTAAAAAATATAAAATATATAATAAATAATTATACTTGCTTCAAATGCTTCTCAGTAAAAGGATGAAACTCTTCAATCATGCAAACTATATAGTATATGAAAAATATTTGAATAAAAACGTCTTAAAAACGTCGTACTGGTTTAAGTTTGTTAGTCCCAAGTATGCATCCCCAATTTCACATGTTATAAGCATCATGTTTGCAAACCTATGTAATCTGAGACGTATGCAGAATCCCCTCTGTCCAAACAAGATAAAGGATGCATGGTGGAAAGGGTAAATCCTTTCTTTTATGAACGCGTTTCTCTTCGGTACACAATTTTATCTGTTCCGTAAGAGGCCTCATATTATACGTTTACTGTGAAGTCAAGTCTGTTAAAGAACTTTTTAGACAAGCACTAGTAACAGCGGTTATTTCTAGTGCATACAAAGCGTGATGAAAGTTTAATTTTTAGCCCTAGACTTAACGTGATCCATGCTCAAATGTTTATGTAAAAACGTGTGACTGTATTAAAAAAATTATATACTTTCGTCTGATCGCATCAGTTACTACTGACCTATACGTAACATAGTAACACAATTCTATGATTTGTATTTTTGAATTAAAATAAAATGTATGCCAATAAAAACTATTAGTGCTGCCGAAGCACGTACTCTCATGCATTGTTTCTAAATGCTCCGCAACATAAACCAGTTTAATACTTCTACATAACCAAACATACTTCTACATAAACCAGCATATATGTTTTCAAGCAGCAAATTATTTTTTCACTCTGAGACTCGAACTCAAATCTTAAAGCTTTAGCCGAAAATCAGAGTTGCATCATATTTTTACCGTCCTTTATTACAAAAGAGAAGGAAATTTAAACAAAACATTTGGAGCGGTTTTTGGGAAAAAATGCGGTAATTTCAGGGGCAAACTTCACAAAAACTTGTATATAACCTCTTATAAAGACTTAATTTTGCACAACATACTTTGAGGGAAAGTTTCCATCTTCAGTTTTGTAGTTTTAATTTTTTTTCCAATTTTCGAAAAATCGGGATTATTGACAAAAAAAGAGATCTGCACCATTGTCTTAAACGACTTTCGTACTTTTTCACAAAACAAGATAATAAAAACATTCGGGACAGTTATGATAAAATTTTGAAAATGATTTTGATTCATATAAAGTACATTCAAAAGTGTAGAGCTCATCACAGTAAGCTTGCTTCTCCCTCTGCTGTCCCTGAAGGGAGGGAAGGAATGAATGGGCTAACAGTCCGTCCACCAGACGTCGTAATCAGCAGTTACTTTAGTTGGTGTCTTATTTTACGTGACAAGATTCGCCCTTACGTCTGACCACGCACATTTTGTAACGCTTCTTTCATCATCTAGCGGACAAAGAAGGTATTACTCGGGCGACGTAGCAGGCGATTTTGAATTTAGCTCAGAGACATCTTTTAGGCTTGATACTCTTTTAAACACAGTAAATCTACAATATGGGACTGCCGTCTTTACTTCCCCTTACAAAGGGAGGCGTACGAAGGATTATTTCGATCTTAAAAATCCACGGCTTCGATCGGGTCGGAATCCGCATACTTCAGTACTTTAACAGCCCGATATGCTAACCGATTTACCACTGCACTCACTGCATACTCCTGTGGAGCTGCCATATGTACTCCGCTCCATCAACGAATCCACTAAAACTGGAGCATCTCTTTCCCCGTGCCGGGAGAGATGGGTTGGGGAGTCAATTGATGTCACTGCAGTCCTTCTGACCGGGAGGTCCTAGGTTCGAGTCCCGACGGTGGCAGGATGTTCGCTAGCTTGTCAGCTAGATAAAATTCGGTTGCTGTCCGGAGGAGAATTCTAGCTGCCGGCTGCTCTAATCGGTAGTTTTCCGTGGTTTCTCCGATCAACAGCAAGTAAATGCCGGAGCAGTACCCTAACAAACGGGCCACGGCCAGCGTCTGATCTTCCCATCCTCTTCTTTGTCCTAGCCTCACCCCTTACATACTCTTACACTAACTTGCACTACACTACCACACATGCTGAGAGACCGTTTACAGCTTACCCGGCTGGGGCGGTGTTCCGTTTGTGGGATATACCTGTTTTGGGGAATCCTCACTAGCTGACGGTGGGTCGGGACTAACGACCTTAGCTGTTGATGCGCCCGGAATCGCTATAAACTAACCAAACATTGTTCCTCGTTCTCGCTGGACAGCTCTGAGACTCAAGAGACTCGGATAATACATCAGGGGCGCTTACGCATCCGCGCAAAGGCATCGACCGCGCGATTAGGTGACCGCGCGATTAGGTGACCGCGCGATTAGGTGACCGCGCGATTAGGTGACCGCGCGATTAGGTGGCCGCGCGATTAGGTGGCCGCGCGATTAGGTGGCCGCGCGATTAGGTGGCCGCGCGATTAGGTGGCCGCGCGATTAGGTGGCCGCGCGATTAGGTGGCCGCGCGATTAGGTGGCCGCGCGATTAGGTGGCCGCGCGATTAGGTGGCCGCGCGATTAGGTGGCCGCGCGATTAGGTGGCCGCGCGATTAGGTGGCCGCGCGATTAGGTGGCCGCGCGATTAGGTGGCCGCGCGATTAGGTGGCCGCGCGATTAGGTGGCCGCGCGATTAGGTGGCCGCGCGATTAGGTGGCCGCGCGATTAGGTGGCCGCGCGATTAGGTGGCCGCGCGATTAGGTGGCCGCGCGATTAGGTGGCCGCGCGATTAGGTGGCCGCGCGATTAGGTGGCCGCGCGATTAGGTGGCCGCGCGATTAGGTGGCCGCGCGATTAGGTGGCCGCGCGATTAGGTGACCGCGCGATTAGGTGACCGCGCGATTAGGTGACCGCGCGATTAGGTGACCGCGCGATTAGGTGACCGCGCGATTAGGTGACCGCGCGATTAGGTGACCGCGCGATTAGGTGACCGCGCGATTAGGTGACCGCGCGATTAGGTGACCGCGCGATTAGGTGACCGCGCGATTAGGTGACCGCGCGATTAGGTGACCGCGCGATTAGGTGACCGCGCGATTAGGTGACCGCGCGATTAGGTGACCGCGCGATTAGGTGACCGCGCGATTAGGTGACCGCGCGATTAGGTGACCGCGCGATTAGGTGACCGCGCGATTAGGTGACCGCGCGATTAGGTGACCGCGCGATTAGGTGACCGCGCGATTAGGTGACCGCGCGATTAGGTGACCGCGCGATTAGGTGACCGCGCGATTAGGTGACCGCGCGATTAGGTGACCGCGCGATTAGGTGACCGCGCGATTAGGTGACCGCGCGATTAGGTGACCGCGCGATTAGGTGACCGCGCGATTAGGTGACCGCGCGATTAGGTGACCGCGCGATTAGGTGACCGCGCGATTAGGTGACCGCGCGATTAGGTGACCGCGCGATTAGGTGACCGCGCGATTAGGTGACCGCGCGATTAGGTGACCGCGCGATTAGGTGACCGCGCGATTAGGTGACCGCGCGATTAGGTGACCGCGCGATTAGGTGACCGCGCGATTAGGTGACCGCGCGATTAGGTGACCGCGCGATTAGGTGACCGCGCGATTAGGTGACCGCGCGATTAGGTGACCGCGCGATTAGGTGACCGCGCGATTAGGTGACCGCGCGATTAGGTGACCGCGCGATTAGGTGACCGCGCGATTAGGTGACCGCGCGATTAGGTGACCGCGCGATTAGGTGACCGCGCGATTAGGTGACCGCGCGATTAGGTGACCGCGCGATTAGGTGACCGCGCGATTAGGTGACCGCGCGATTAGGTGACCGCGCGATTAGGTGACCGCGCAAACGCCAAGAGTAATGTGTTTGGCTGTGCAGGATGTTTTTGATTATCCCCAAGCGCTCAAAGCACTTGACCGTTTATAATTGTAGGTCAGAATTACTGTATGTCCAAAGCTGCAATTTATTGCTTCTATTTTTAAAAACAAAATTTAAATGAGAGAAACTTAAAAATGCGTTGCGGATTAATGGTATTTTAGCAAAAGAATTAGCGAATCGCCGACATAATGCTTAAATTCGTACTTAAGTTTTAACTTGATTATTATATCAATTAGGAGAAAGAAGGATTAATAAAATTATTAATACGCCCTCGGCGCGGGCTTAGCAGAATGCAGGAACTCCATAGCCCCATAAAGATCTAAATTTTAACCAGATGTGCCTCTTTTTATTAGCTGAAGAAGTGTTGAAACATGGAAAGTAATTAAACAAAAAAATATGTGCATGCGTGCGGTAATATAACTTCAACTCATCGTCGTATAGACATAATTCGAAAAACACGAAAACGTTCGATGTCCAGGAGCTTCAAATTTTGAAGTGCAAGCAAAAATATCTAAGTTCTGATTATCATTTTTTCTAAACATTAATAGTTGAAGAATACAGAGGTCACAGTGTCCCCGGACAACGAACCTTTATGTATAGAAAGTTGAATTTATATTTTAAGAACAGTTTCCCAACTTTAACTCAAAACCGGCAAAATGTGATACCGAACCTTTTTGTTTTCACCGATTCAAAGGTCCTTTACACTGCGGTTTTTTGTTTCTTTATGGAAAAATATTACTTTATTCCATGTAGTACAAACTACTCGCATTTCTACCTACCAGCGGCTTTGTGTCGATGTTTTTATTTCTCATTTATCCTTTTACTGCCTGTTATGGTTTTGAAATTAACGCAAGAATATAAAATATTAATATTAGACGTGAGAATTATATACGAACATACAATATACAAACATACAATATACAAACAAATAAAAACGTTAACGACCTCTGAGGTAGTTATTAGTTGGATCTTCTTACCTATAGAGAAATTCCATTAGTAAATTTGGTTATTGAATTATGAGATATACTCGTACCTAAAATCGTATTCGAGATGAAAACAATATTTGAAGAATATCTTTGGTGTGTCTAGAATATCTTTGGAGTGACTAGAATGTATGCTTGGTAATGGATTAGCTGTATTTGTCGAAAAGGGCACTCTTTTGGGAGAAGCAACTCTTAAATGGGGCTGGGCCTTGCTGAATGGGTGACAGGGGCTTTGCAAAGCTCCGGAGGCTTATCAACGCCTTTTAGTCTTCAGATCAAACCATAATTTAGGGCATAGCATGTTATCTCCGCGCTGGGGATAAAGGAAACGAGAGTAATAGTTACAATAGCTGCCACTTGATGTAAGGATGTCAACTTTAGAGTACTCTATGAAAGTCCCGAGGCTTTTAATTTCACTCTTCCGAAATGACACATTTGAGACCATTATAGCCTTATGAATATTGAATAAAGACATCGCTCATTTGAATCCTTTTGATATTCTTTTGAATGTTTTTTAAAATGATAGCCTACGTTTCTTAAGCTGAGAAACCTAATCATTAAACAATCCTAGAAAGCAAATTATGGCATATTAAATAACATTTAAGCATGGAATGTGTTGGTGTTTTTAATATATTTTTTTTCAGAACAGATGCAAAACTCTTTTATTTATAAATCACTATTGTATCAATATTGTTTTCTTGAATGCTCAGATCTTGTATGCAAGATACTAATCCTTGGTTCATTATCTTGTTGACTCATTAAATGAATTATTAAATTATCATTTTTTAAATTCTCTATAAAGACTTGAATTAATTTCCATTATAGAGTAGTGTACAGTACAACTTGTTACGCTGGAAAGTGTTTTATTTACCCTTTGTTAATAATGTGTTGATGTCTTTAAACGTGCTGACACTGCTCAGTAAACTTACAGTACACATACTGCTGATAACTTGTTTCCTTTTAAGAAATAAAATATATTCATGTATGGTCATATTCGCAAATTCATCTGCTTGGTAAAACACACAAACATGCGTTTTGTTGGTTCAAAACCAGTGCAACAAGATTGCAAACAGTGCACAATATGCTGGCAGTGACTCTTCCCAAAGATGACTAATTTTAAATGATTTTAAATGGCTAAAATTAATTGCAAGTCCTGTCAGTGTTATATTATATACTCGTGTTGTGCACAATAAAGACGCTGTGACTTTTAGAACACACCATATACTAGATGTCTAAAAACTTTACTCACTTCGCGAAGTAAATTTGAACGAATTAACAAATTATTAGTGAAAAATCACGTATAAAGTAAAAAACTAAAGAATCAAACTAATAGTCAACGTCATTGTGGTGGTTTTTTGAAAATTTCGTCGGAATCTGAAAGCCCCCCCCCCAAACCGCACGTGTTTTGATTCATTTCCGCCCACTGGGCGTTATTCCGCGAAGTCAATTTTTGTCCTGCGAGAGAGAGCCGTTTCCCAGCCCAAAAAGCGGAATTCCGCCCAATCTGGCAACCGTCGCATAAGAGCCTACCTTCACGATGGAATACGGCACGGCATTTCGCATCTTTCTAGGTCGGGCCGCTGGATGTCGCTTGATCGCGATCGTATCGATTAGTGTTGGCGATCATGTGTCATCTAGCGGCTTTACCAAGAAAGTCGCGAAATGCCGTGACATATTTCACCGTGAAGACAAGCCCTCACGTTCCAAGAAATAAAAACCCATGTATATATGGCAGCCTTCGTACTAGTCTACTCGGAGGCGCCACTGAGCTTAACTGTTTACATGTTGAGTACCTAGCGGCCGCTGGCGAGCGCAACTACGTGACTCGCAGATCCTTCCTTTCTCACGCTCAGTAGCGCTGTTCGGTGGCTTGTATGACGGGGACTGGCGCTGCTCGGTGGCGCTGTAGATTCGATCCGTGTGAAGGCAGTCTAAGCATCCAAAAATGTTACGAATATGAAAAAGGGTGTCAGTTTCAAGATTACGGCCTATAAGAAACACGTCTCGCATCACGAGAACTCCGAAGTAGAGTTTGAGCGGACTAGAATGTACCTTTTACTTGTTCTGCACGGTGCAATAGTGTCACGTGTGTTACAAATTGCTGGGGAATTGACTTATTAGAGTATAAATTATAAAATTTATTTTTCAACTTCTAAATCTGTTTCACGCACCGCTAGATGATTTCTATCAGCAAAAAACGCTCATTTAAATAATTTTATGACGATAACGTCATACAAAACATACAAGAGTAACATTAGCGTATTATGAAGAAAGAGTTGAAATGTGGTGAAAATAGTCTAATTTGGGGCTACATGTACTTTAAGGAAAATATTTAGTTTAAATCAGTGATTTAAATTATAATTTGCTTTAAATGAACAATTAAATTTTCCATTTAATTTGTTAACATTAAGCGATTTAAATTGATTTGAAAAATTGTCATCATAATGACATTTTTTGTATGTTTTTAATTGTTTTCTTTGGAATGTAATTTTTTTAATTTGTCGTGTTTCTTCCGCCCAAAGAACATCTACAACGTCACTTCAACTGAAATGTCCGGCTCCGCACCGGAAAAGGATTCCTGACAGTTGAAAAAGCGAGAAGGCGCCATCTTATCTTCCGCAAAATTCTTTTGAAATAGCATATGGCTAGTGGGGTTCAGCTGACAGAGTTAGATTAGCATTAACAAATCTTCCCAGCAATCATATATCAAATGCTTCCTACAGACATTGTCTGCAGTATGTAACGACGAGTGTTATAAGGAAATAAAATATCGCGAAAACGACCTTAATGTTCTTATATATATATATATATATATATATATATATATATATATATATATATATATATATATATATATATATATATATATGAAAGTGTGATCTGTTGCACACTTTTTTTTAACCGTTTGTACTTTTAGTACTGCGGTGGTATGTACTTGCTTAGAGTTCAAGAATGTTAAGAATCCTCTCTTTCTCTTTTCCAGTTACTTCTTACTTCAGTGGTCCTGTATATAGTAAATATATCAGATGTCTGTAGCAGGTCTTATTATGACTTCACACTTTGCGTTCTTTATATTTTTTTGTTGAAGTGTGAATGCATTTTGATGTAGCGCTTCCCGGATGCTTTTTCTTTGTTAGACGATGGCCGAAGCGAATTGTTTGCGACGAGGATATTCCACTCTGCGGTGAGTGTAAAGGCTTCGTTTGCTTTCCTCCCCGGTGCTGCTCCACAGAGCTCAGTCTACAATTCTGTTTGTCCGCCAGTTGTCGCTACTTCTACGCAGCCACGCCCATTTACCAAAGAGGTTGACGGGTGACTATCCTCCACCTTCTGTTATGAAGGGGTTACATAATATGAATAGTTCGGTTTGTTTTTTCACGTGTTGAAAATTATATTTCAAAGGCTCTTGAATTTAGGTCAAAAAATTAATAATTTAATAATATGTCGTGGAGGGGCGTGGAAGGGGGGCCTGAGCAGGGTGGAGCAGGTGGAGTATACATAAATGTCTGGGCAAAAATGAGTTATTTTAGCCAGTAATACATAAACGTTAACATCACAAAAATCAAACCGAATGTCAATGCACGGCAGAATATACGACTCGCAACATACTAATTAGTTCTCGTTTCATAAACCTGCTCCACAAAATGCGGAGTGAGTGAGTCATTCTGCGTCAAATCCCACAAATGTAAGGAAACTTTGACCTCGATGATTCAGATTTTTAATTATTCTTTGGGAAACATGCTGAATAGTACTGTAAAAATGGATTTACAAAGTTAACTCGCACACTGCTGAAGAACACATTAAATACTGTGATAGAACACTGCAATAAGTTAATATTTTTACAAAAACAGTCTATGAATACTGCAATGTCATAATATAGTATATACGCAGTTACATAAGTTTATAAACAAAAACATAAAGCAAACCATTAATAGCAAGAAGATGTATTTAATGACGGGGTCTCTGCCTTTGAGTCTTGCTGTTGTATGGCTTAAGCTGTGTCGTAATCAGTCTCACATTGAGAATAAAACTTCAGTCGGTACGTGAAATATGAGAATAGACCGAGTAACTCAATAAAACATTTGCATTTTTTCTCCAAAATCGAAACAGTGTTTTTGAATTTTTCTCGAATTTCTGGGTATCCAACAAACCATAGACATATCTCACATGGCCGGAGGCTGTATATGTTTCTTTCATATTTTGCACAGATTGGAAATCAGAACATAAATATTACGTCAAAACTATTATACTAAAATAAAACTCAGAGATGAACATTAGGTGCATAGAAATAAGCTAACTGAAAATGCTGGTGATTCTAGACGCGGTATAATTTTAATACCGCGTAACAAATGCCTGTGTAAACATTTCCTGCGTAATAGTCGATGTCCGTGCGCTGCGGAAACAAAAGCCCGCCAGGTGCTCCGATTTCTGTGGACACAAGTGGCTGTGTAGTGGAGCGAGGCGGGCCCGGCCGGCGCGTCTCGCCCTGTGGACGGCGTCGCCCGCTTCCGTCTAGACGGCGGAGGCGCGTGGGGCGGGGAGGAGTGAGGAGGGGAGGGGCGCCGCCCTGGCGCCTACCGCCCCCACCCCCACCCCCGCCCCCGCCCCCGCCGCCGAGTCGGGCGGTTAAAGGCGACCCGCAGGGGGAGACGCGTTCGGCGCGCTCTCACCAAGGCGCGTGTCCGTTTCTCCTTTTCTAGCGGTCGATTTAAGTAATAATAATAGTAATAATATAATAATATAATAATAATATAATAATATAATAATAATATAATAATAATATAATAATATAATAATAATAATATAATAATGTTCCAGAAGATACTTCTTGGAACATTGTGGGAGAGTTCAGCAAGCAGTGAGCGCAGTTGATAATAACTATAGTCCTCTGAACTTGAAATAGCTTGATCCGCCTGTTCCACCAATCATTGAAACGGAAGAGAAGATAACCTTCTGGAAAGCGAAGGCACTGCATGGAAGGTACCCTCACGAGCTGAGTAAACCAGAAGTCAACATCTCTGCGTCGCACGCATGGCTCCAGCATGGGGATCCCTTTCCGGAGAGAGAAACCCTCATGATAGCTCTCCAGGACCAAGTGGTGCCAACATTGAACTACAGAAAACACATTCTGAGAGATTCTACCATTCATTCCGACTCGTGTAGATGATGTGAGGCTGCAAGCGAAACTATCCAACACGTGACAAGTGGATGTAGCAACCACGCACAGTTGGAATACAAAAAGAGACATGATGAAGTGGCGAAGCAGGTCCACCAATTATTGGCATTGAAAACGGGCTTACACGTCACTTCCGTGCCGTATTATAAATGTGTGTCTCAGAATGTGCTTGAAAGTAGTGAGCGCACACTCTACTGGGATCGCTCCATTATCACTGACAGACATGTCGGCGGCAATAGACCCGATGTAACATTGATAGAAACCATCAGCAGGTTTTCCTTATCAATATATCAATACCCAATACCCACAACATATCGGGAAAATATCAAGAGAAGATCCAGAAGTATACCGATCTCGCCCATGAAGTCGCAACTCAGTGGAACTTCAGTAAAGTGACAACTGTGCCTATGATAATATCAGCTACATGAGAGATCCCGAAAATGGGCACTGGAGTGTTTTCACTTGGATGCCAGGATTGTATATAATATGCAAAAGTCAGTAATTTTGAATACATGCCGTATTGTCAGAAACCATCTGAACCTTCAGTAAAGCAACCACACACCTGGTCATCATTCCTGTGTGTGGTTGACATACCGACCAGTAGATACTGTTAACAATGAAAGATAATGATAATAATGATAATAATAATAATAATAATAATAATAATAATAATAATAATAATAATAATAATAATAATAATAATATTGGCGCAGGCGGTTATTGCAGCCGTCTGCGCCGAGGAGGCTGCAGGTTTGAGTCCGGATATAAACGGTCGATACGATGATAATAACAATAATAATATTAAAATAATAATAATAACAATAATAATATTAATTATAACAATAACAACGCGCCTAAATTCTCTTAGCAAAACATGCAATTAAGCTTCACATTATAATCCAGTTACATAATATATAGGCTATCCATTTTGCTCAGTGTGTGGCTGCACGGCGGTTGCCGAGGTTTAGGGTTGCTAGGTTGAGACCCACAGACAAAATTTGTTTGTCACGTGATTGTGGCGAGGAAGGTAAATTTAGCAATATGTATTGTAATATTTAATTGTATCATACGATACAAATATCACCTATAAAATTTATAAGCCTACATCGCTATTCAGAAAGTATTTCAAAAATTTAGAGTGAGATTGATTTGAATCCGTCAAAAAGCTCTATAAACTGTGTGTTATGTGTGGGAGAGAAATATAATCTAACGGTTTCGTGAGCTCCGAAATCTCTCTCTGACCATTTTACTTTACATAGTTGAAGGACGAACCGGCGTAGGTGGCTCAGGGCATCAATTAAGGTCACTGCTGTGCCTCTGACCGCGAGGTTCTGGAGGCCGAGTTCCGACGAAGGCAGGATTTTCGACACTAGCTAGATTGCTACGTCGAATTCAGCCACTGAGTGGGGGAGAACTGTATTAATTATCCCGAGACAGTAATTGTTTCGTCAAACCATTCATTCCAGCCTCCAATTAAAACTGATGACTATGCTACCCTTGCACGGTCAATATACCGCGGCCATTCAACAATTCAGTGGGCAGGCACGACTTCATATTAATTCAAGAAGACATGTTTTTGATAAACAGGCGAACAATAAATTTTGCCTAATTCCTTAAAATAAATAATCAACAATAATAATATAAACAATTTATTTACTAATTCCGTCATTATTACATAAAAACAAATTATTTTTATTATTTCAATATAATATTAATATAAAATAATTATAAATATTTATATTCTAAATAATTATTAACAAACTCGTAAATAATAGCTAATTAAAAGCTCATATAATAAACTAATCCAAATGATATTTAAATTTAAAGTTCAAGCTTATCCCCAAATTATTAAGCATAAAATATAATATCAGATCATGCCGGATGATCTGATATTTTTCCATAGTCTCGTATCAACATTAAGCGAATGCCAGAGCAGTACCCTAACGAACGGGCCACAAACGGGCCACAAACGGGCCACGAACGGGCCACGAACGGGCCCTAACGAACGGGCCACGTGCTCTTTTCTGCCTCATCACTGTCCTGTCCTCACGTCTTAAACAAATTTGCCCTTGGTTGTGGATAATCCCGCTCGCCGACCTGTAGTTCGTCACCGGATCTGCGGGGGAAGACCACCGCCACCTCCCGCGATAAAACACAGACTACACTGCGGAATACTGACATTGGCTTTCTACGTGCTCAGAAAAAAAACAATAGACCATTGAATGGTGAATATAAGTGGCAACAAAGTGAGGTTGCACCGTAGTTTATATTAAGTGTCCCTACGATTCCTTTTTCTTGCTACTTAGTTTGAGTCATCTGAACTTGGAGTGTTATAATAATTTGATGGATAAAATGTTGGATCATTCCTGCCATTCACACCGTCCCTCATGCACTTCTATCTACGGCACGAGAATCTCCCTGTATCCACGATATAGATTGATCCTGATCAGTCATAACGTAATACTACACAATTCGCAAAATAATATTTTTGCTTATAGGCAATGTTCAAACTACTAACAATAGAAATGTACATCATTATCGATTCAAATGAATGTCCAGAACCTATATTTCTACAGACTATAATTCTATTTTGCAACAAACAAAATTCCAACTTTTCGCACAGCCAAGATTTGTCATGAAAGGCGTAACTGCTTGGCGTTCTGAAAGGTAAAACGGAAATGAGTGATAACTAAAATGAAAATTATTATAAAAATTCATTGGTTAGATGATGGATCTTTAATAATTAACTTTTCCCCCTGCCAGGGACCTGATTTGTATCAAAACGATGCACACGGCGTTGAAAACGATGACCGATGTTTCCATCAACGATTGTCAACAAAATGCCCACAAAGCAAGTGTTTCAAAAGGCCACTATAGCTCACTGGTGGCCGCTAGTTGCAGTTAACGTTGCCCTTCCTTTATTCGAGACGGCGCGCCCTACGCTGCGCCAACTTCACCACCGTCCGTCATTTGTTCAGCGACTCCAGGCACACAATGCGGTGTTTGCCTTGAGCCTTGAGTGTTAGCAAATCTCCGAGTGGACGAGCGGCGTCGCCGTCATGTGGTAGGCTAATTGGAAAATCCGGCTTATTGCTAAGAGCTTATTTTGCAGAGCCATGCAAATCAGAAACTCACAAAGATTGTTATAGTTGAACTAAGTAGCTCAAAACTTTCCATTGCGTCGAACTAAAGGAAGAGCCATAGAAAAGTTAGAAATGTTTTACTTATACATCAGAAAATCGATCAACGTTCCAAATTTTTCTTTGACATCGTTTCGAAGATAAATGAAACAATAAAACAAATATATATATATATATATATATATATATATATATATATATATATATTCACGGTAAACACAGTTTGTTTTATATTTACCATAATCTGTACATGTATATTGTAGTGAACTAGTACGTAATGCTGCTATCTACATTTTAAAAAACGTAATGTATCACATATTTTAAACACTGAAATGTTTATGTAAAGGGACACATGTTTAGGGCAAGTTCTGCACATAGCATTTATAAACACCCACTAATCTTTGCGTTTAAGAACACTCGATCCAAACTCTGTAATTTGGTTTCGATAACTATAACCTCTTTATTTTTATCACTTAAATATTGTAATAAATAATATATTGTAAATTTTTGTCACTTAAATATTGTAATAATAAATAAAATATAATATTGTATTTTAGCTGCCAATTATACCTGATACCAGACGATGGAAACACATTTGATCTCCGAAATCCTGAACTAGTAAAATTAAAATAAAACCTGTCTTAAAATTTGATTTGGAAACTTTAATCAAGAAAATATAACCCCTCACACACTTACTCACGCTGTATCAAGATCTTTTTGAAGTAGGTCTTGACACAACCAAACTATAAAATGAACCAACGACAGCAGAAAAGCGTCCATTCTATTAATTTTATTATTAAAATAGTAGTCAGTTCGCTTCGAGCCGTGGCGGGGTCCACATCGCGCTCAGCTCTGTTCCGAACAATGAAGTGTCTGCCATTAAGGTTTGTTTTAAGTTGCTAAAAGTACGTTATACACTTTGATTAACTGGAGTGTTAAATATCAGTGCTACCAATTACAACACTAAATTCATTAACCATTGAAAGTGACTTAGTATCCACCAAGGCAAAGCCAAGCCGTGGCCTCTGTATAATCCAAAGTGAGCTATGAGTACCTTATTCATCACGACACCGCCATCCCAAAATAACATCAAAACGGTGCTACACAAGGCATCGTTGGTCTTCAATATGCTATTCTCAACCAACATCCGCTGCACGCGGGAGTCCAGGAAATTTTAGTTACATAAATTCAGGAACTAATGTCGAAAGGCCAGTGCTCAGTACACTGCCGACGATGTAGCCCAAGTCGTAACAGAAACAGTATGTGAAAGCAAAAAAACCGCGGACAGTTCCGCATAGAGCGGAAAGAGAACATTCAATGACTCTGTTTTTTAGAGGGATTTTCATTTTAATCAATTTAATAGTGGTGCTAATAGTGTGTATTCATTGGTAATAGATAGTATGCTATCTATTACCGAGAAAATCTAAATGACCCTGATAACAGGTTTACATATATAAACATCACTCCAAGCCAAAATGAAAATGTCAAGATTCCACCAATTTCTGTGAATAATATAACAAACTTATCCGAGTTTAATAAAGAAATAAAAAAAATATTTCTAATCAATTCGCCTCGAACATAATAAATAACAGAATAAATCTAACGTTCAAAACAATAACAGACTTCAGAAAAACAATTAAATATGTATTAAATACTAAAAGAAATTTTCACATATATAAAGCTATTAATTCTCCATAGCGTTTAAAATGTTCACCACTCTTTATCACTACAGGAAATCTTCGAAAACGTCAAATAGAAGTGCCCTTCGCGAATCAGTGTTGCCAGTCAGCACATAGACAACCTTCCTAACCCAGTGGTAGCTACCGAGTTTAACGGCCAACAGAGCACAGGCATTGTAAAACAAATAATGAAAATTTGCAACTTAAAAGTGAAAGCAGAGAACAGACGTTGAACCAAAGGACCAACACAATGCCTAAGGTATTTAGAAGTTAGTCACACCCGCAATAACTGTAACCATATCTTAGCCTGTATCTACTGCTCAAAAGATCATTATTCCGTGAATTGTCCAAAGAAAATACTTAACCCTTTTTGTAAGAATTGCAACGAGTCACATTGTGCAGACGTCCGCTCAGACAAATGCCCGTTCTACAAACAACTGAACACCACCCCCTAACGGGGCTCATAGAAAACGCTTCACACAGAGAACATGTAGAACCGCCATCTAAAAATTCACAACTAACCAACCCCAGAAAGTGACCCAACAATTACACCTCATCCCGGTTACCTTCTCACAATTTCCCATACCTCCCACCTCCAAGCAGCATTTATAATTTTACTTTCGTCCCAACTACAACCTCCAACTCGAATCCTCATTATCAAACCAAGCAAAACCGACCAGCACTATCCAACACAAACCCTACCAATAACAACAATAATAGTAATTCATTCATACACTCCCTAATAAATTATATTACAATTCATATCGTAAACATCATCAACTCATTCATCCCAGCAATCATCAGTAATATTCAACCTTCATTTTTATCTTACTTCATTAGTAATCATGGCAACAAATTAACAACTTAATAACCTTCATAAATTGAACCACGAATAGTATTGCTAATAAAAAATAGAATTTACGCAATTTCTTCATACCTATGACGTTGCTTGAATTACGGAAGCTCATTTAAAATCCAGCACTAATTTCTACTGTTCACACTGTCACATACAGAAAATATTCATCACCGAACAAAGGAGAAGGCGGAGGAGGAGGGGTCTTGAATGGCAATCAATTCAAACTTAAAACATCACCTCATACCAATACCTAAATTCAATGAAATAAAAGTAATTGCTCTTAACGCCGAAATATTACAACAATCTTGGACAATTATAATTTATAAACTTCCCGATAAATTAATCATAAACAGCATCAAACATTTATTTCAAGCAAGCATTATGTTTTAATACTCGGAAACATGAACGCAAAACATACGTCATAGGGCTGCAAAAATAATAATCGTGACTGAAAAAACCTGGCACATTTCATAAATAATTCCACATTGTCACAACGTCAGAACGTATAAAATAATCACAACGTCAGAACGTCCATACTACCACCATGACAACTCAAGGGACCCCAACATATTATACATTCTATCAACCAAACGACATTCCAAAAGTCAGAATCAATGGCAAATGTTTGGTAGAAAACAAATTACACTTACTTTTCCCCAGAAATCATGAAAATCATAAATATTAAAATGAAACCAGAAGATTGTTGGCCCTGTCAAAACATAATAGCGTCAAACACGAACTAAACATTCTCAGAAATATCCTAAAAAAAGCATCAAGTAATCATAAAAAAAATCAATTTCATGAACTAATTCATTCTCTCAACACACAAAACCAAACAATTTGGCAATTCAGAAAAAAGATACTCAGGAATAAAATCATAATTCCTCCAATGAAATCAGCTACAACAAAAGTATGTACACCTTTTCAATAGGCAGAAAATTTCGCAAATTATTTTTCGTCCACCTTTACCACCAACACCACGCAATACCATCCATTTCACCAAGTAATCAATAAAGCATGAAGTACTCCCACTTACGGACCACCCCTATGAATTAAGTTAGTCACCCAAAGAAATTAAAAATATAAGAAAACTGCTAATTAAAAAATTCCCTGGTCACGATAACGCAAGTATTGTAGTAGTCAAACACCTTCCTCCCTCTGTTCTGGCCTTTATCACAAATATATACGAGTATAATTCGTGTCTTAGAATCGAATATTTTCCCATAACATGGGAACACGCTGTCGTCATACCGATTCCCAAACCAAATAAGAACCCTCATAAGTCGAAAGTTCCTGTCCTATCAGTTTACATCCAACCCTTGCAAAAAAACAAAAAAAAAACAACAAAAAAAAAACAACTGAAAAAGCTATCCTTGCACGTTTAACTGTCTGCATTATGAATATGGAAATCTCACGGTCGGTTTTAGGACACCAGGACATCAGGTTCGTGTTAATAGTAATATTGGTCCCGGGAAACCGATAGCCGGGAGCTTAGAGCGTGTCCCGTCAGGGGCGGTGCTCCGCTGATGGGTAATACCTGGATGAGAAAAACTGTCAAGGCTCCGGATAGGTCGGCGCCGGATCTCACCATCCAGAGGAAGAACATTACCGCCACCTTCCGGGATAAAGCATGCACTATACTTACGGGACTAATGACCTTATCAGTTGACGCGCCCGGAACCACTAATCAATCAATCAATATTTATGTACATATGTATATGTGTGTATATATATGCCATAGATGTATACAGGTCTGTGTATATTTATATATTGGGTGTATATACTCGAAAGGAGTGTATTGTAAATTTTTTATATTGTAAATTGTTTTTGAATATAAGTGTACATATATTGTAAAACTGTAGGGTTATGGCTACCACCTGGCAATCAGCCAATTGTAGGCAAATAAATATTATTATTATTATTATTATTATTATTATTATTATTATTATTATTATTATTATAATCAATCGAAACTTAGACTAGTATTTACGGGATTCAGTGGCGATAAATATCATGCCCTTTTGTGAAATGCGTCGACAACAGGCGAGGAAGGATGAAATGGAATGGCTGCTTCTTAAAAAGTAAATCTGCGGAGATAATTCAGTTCGCAGAAACGCTTGCGTTATGGAAGACCGAACCTTGGTATTAGGAGGTTCAGCCAAATTCAGTATGCGTGAAGGATGCCAAAAGCTTTCGTAATGGATGCGAAATCGGAAGATTGGAAGAGGCAGGGCTTCCCATTGGTGATGCGCAGAAACGAAAGGCTCACTCAATTGTGAAACGAGAGTTTGCTGTCCGACATCTCTGTGCTTCCTTGCAAACTGATGGTACCAACACGCGGCAAATTGGCAATAAACAAAGAGTTCTGAAATTAAAAAGTTACTGATAACATAGTACTCCTCTTTTCCACAGACACTTAAATATACCAGAAGAAGTTATTTACTACTCCGTTATTAACACTTAGAAATTCGAAGAGTTTGTTTCTTTCATAGAGTATCTCGAATTTTATGATACCGTGAAGTTTACTGACGTACCATTCAAAAATAGACTTGTGTCACAACTGAAAGGAATTCTGGCGAACATCCAGCGGTCATATTCCAGAATGTACAACTGCCGCATCGATGTCACATTACGTATTTCAGAATGTACAACTGCTTCACCGACGTCAATATGAATGAGTTCAAAACAAAGTATTACCAAGTTTTCTCATCATTCCTTCTTTAAATGGAATTTAATATACATATCGTTGATCCCTAAGAATAAGCTGATAAATCAACTTAATGTTGATTATTGTATAAGTGTAATACCTGATTATCTTAATATCACACATTTGTTCAGAATAATATAGGTTAAATTCTCTATAGTTGTCTAATAACGAACGAATGTGTATTTAGAAATATAACTAAAATTTGACACTATAATAATTATTTGAAATATTTGATTAAAATTTTGAGTGTTAAAAGAATTTGCTTTATTGATGTTTATTATTACTAGAAAATTAGATCAAATAATCACAAGGTGGACATGTATGTTGCTGACCTTTAAAACGTAGTTTTTGCGTTTTTTTCATATTATTCACAGGAGGTTCATGAAGTTATCAGGCGGCCATTGAAGTTCATAGAATTATCGGAGGGGCAGGGTCGCGAAACTTTGGCTTTGAATTCTGTTTGCAGTTCTATCAGAGGTTGTTTAGCGAATTAAAAAATATGACAATGAGAATAAATATTTTTAAAAAATCCAAACATTTTGTTTTAACGCTTTGTGTCTTTAAACGAGAACACTGGAAACTAAATCAGAAAACCAAGGAGCATAATCCTATTAAAATATGCAATATTTATGAGAGCAATATAGGAACGTAGAGATAAGCACCTATAAAAGATGTGACTACTATTATGCATTCCTCCAACTTACTAAAATTTATAACCGCCCATGAAATACATTCGAAAGTTTAATTTTCATTTACAAGGAGGCAAATGGATGTGTGCCAAATAATCTCTCCTGTAAAATGCATGTACGAGAAAAGTAAAAAAAAAGAGATAGCAGAAATGTAAGCGATTTATGTGTACAACGATGCACAACAACGTTACAGCAAATTGCATTGTGATAAAGAAGACAAATTACTTCAACAAATTATGAAATACATTTTTTAATCTACATTCATAACTGCTTGAATAAATAATTAAATGAAAATGATCAAATAAAAAGTATTTTTGTATATCATTTACTTCGAAATTATCAAGAATCTTTGCAGTGTCATTTAATATTATTACACACCCTTTCAGGCGAATGCGGATATGTCTGGATGTAGCTAACCGTCAATACTTTCTGTAGTTTCATAATTCTTGTGAATCAACACAATTATTAGATTCGTATCGTGTAATATGTTCAAGAAGTGGAAAGGGAATTTGTAAAAGTGCAATAGGATTTCATAAAACGGGGGGGGGGGGGGTTATGAGTATCGTGTAATATGTTCAAGAAGTGGAAAGGGAATTTGTAAAAGTGCAATAGGATTTCATAAAACGGGGGGGGGGGGTTATGAGATAAATTTACATAAAAGTAGTTTTTGTCGTTTAAGATGAATTTGTCTTTTGGGTATGCATCAGAGGTTTTTCCTTGGACATTGTGCATGATCTGTAATAGAGATTGGCTGGTCGAAGTTACGTTTTGCTCTTTGGGCCATGCATACAATCCCATGTCATGATTGGAATTAGTGTCCTCTTGTAAATAAATTGCATTTCTAAGGGAGGATGTTTTGTTGATAAAAGGGTATAAGTTAAAAATGTAATTGACCACAACCAAATAAGCAACATACGAAACCAAGTAACAGCCACAACTGCCATATCCATTATAATTCTATCATCTGCCGACTGTCATCTCAACTTTCAAAACTTTTTTCATGTTAACCAATAAAAACGAAAATATCCTTCTATTTGTGACAATCAAAGGTTATTTCTAAAAATTCTTTATTTCACGAAACTACATTTCACGTCTAGGTTTAACCCATCAGGTTTTGAGGTTTTGCTTTTTTATAAATTATTTATTGCCTTTTATTGTCAAAAATATAAGGATATTTGTATTTTTATTGTTTGTTCATGTGACAATCACTTAAAATGAGTCTGTTTTATGTTTCTGCAGGTACAATGACCTGCAGTAAAAGTACTTACAGCATTAGTACCAGTACGCATGTACTGTACAGTTTCGTATGTACTCCTAATAATAGAGATGACGTTATTTGAATCTCCTCAAAGCTCATCGTGACTCAGTTACGATGGCTGCGTTCCCAGAGCTGGCGAGCCCCGAATTCACCCACTTCCCTGCCACGCGCGGCTATTTCAAACGCACCTACATTGCTGCAACATTATTGTCGTAAAACCCCCTCAAAAGTTAGTCAGTCTTATTTTAATTTACGCCAATTTCTTTAATATAGATTGAATTTAATTGAATTAATATCTTATTTTACGTGGCGAGACTCGGGCCATCAGGCCCGCTCTTCCGTTTGACCTCGCAAATTTCGCTATGCTACTTTCACCAACATGCGGCGAAAGGAGGTATTTATTGGGCAAGAAACAGGCGATTTGAATTTAGCTCAGAGGCGTCATTTAGGTCAATATTTACATGCAAGTAAATCTAGTAACATGGGACAGCCGGCTTTACTTCCCCTCCGAAGGAAGGGATACGAAGGATTTTTTCGCCCTTAAAAATCCACGGCTTCGATCGGGTTAGAACCCGCCAGCTTGGGTCCGATACGCTAACCATTACACCATTACTCCATCGCCGCCGCCTGTAGATGAACAGCATTCTAAAATATCTGGTAAACTAATTAAATTAAAATTAATTGTTAATACGCGGCAGCCCTGATTGTAGGTTTATCACAAACTTAACAACACGTGATTTCTTCCAAAATTCAAGTCGATTGTAGATACCGATGTATTGGATCGAATGAATCGAGGTCTCATTCTAATACCTTCTTACGCGTTCGCACATTGTCACGTCAAGCAGTGAATCCAGAACTATGTTTTATACACTCATCAACAAAATCTCAATTTAGAACTATGTATCGTCAGCAGATGGTACTCGCATATCTCGGGTTAAACATTCTTTTATCGTTTTGTATTGTGACGACACTAACCTCTGGAATAACGAAACAACCGTCTTATCAAGGAAACACAAATGAAATGTCTTTCAACTTATTCTGCTATTTGAGTTTGGGTAAAAATTTCAAATGAAATTGTTTTGAAATATGATAGTTAAATATTAAGTTTTCGTTATGGTAAATAATGTACTGTTTTATTCCATAGTTCAGCTCTTTGTTTTACAACGAAGCCATTTTCTTATAGAATGTTAAATAGTAATTGAAAATTATCTAGAAATTAAACGGTAGTCCATCATCTTAGGTTACAAAAAATGACAATACAAACGTCAAACATGTAATTACTTCAATATTAAACGTATTATAATTTTTAAAATCATCAACACTGGAACATTTCCTTCAACATCAACTCATAAGTACAAAAAATGATTGAATGTTGGCCGGGAAATGTTTTATCTGTCTCTCGTTTTTCCTCGCCCTCTGCCAGTTTTCTAAGCTCCGCGTCGGATGATAAACCATTATCCCAAAATACAGTTTCACTTCGGCATGGGAACATAAATACTTTATAATTACTGCAGAAAACGAAATTATTGTGTACTGCTGTGTTTAATGCTTTTAACCGACGAAAAATTCTTAGTAATTTTGGGAGTAATAGAGAGCCTTGCGGTGCTCCAAGGCAAAGGACTGTGTTTACGTTTCCCATCTCTAGCCCTTTGCAAGGTCGTTGCCCTCGCCGGTCGTGCGTGCGGTCCGCGCTCGGCCTCACCCTGCGTCGTAAACACAGGGCGAAGGGGTGGGCACGTGACGCCTGCCAGTGGGCCCTACGCAGCATTCACCATCTCTCCGCCACGCCCCAAATCTCCCTTTCCTCGCTTCCCCCCGCCACCGCTGCGCCCCGTCCCTCCCCTCCCCGCCCCGCCCACCCGCCCCGCCCGCCCGTCCGCCCGTCCGTCCGCCCGTCCGCCCGCCCGCCCGCCCGCCCGCCCGCCCGCCCGCCCGCCCGCCCGCCCGCCCGCCCGCCCGCCCGCCCGCCCGCCCGCCCGCCCGCCCGCCCGCCCGCCCGCCCGCCCGCCCGCTCGCCCGCTCGCCCGTCCGTCCGTCCGTCCGTCCGTCCGTCCGTCCGTCCGTCCGTCCGTCCGTCCGTCCGTCCGCCCGCCCGCCCGCCCGCCCGCCCGCCCGCCCGCCCGCCCGCCCGCCCGCCCGCCCGCCCGCCCGCCCGCCCGCCCGCCCGCCCGCCCGCCCGCCCGCCCGTCCGTCCGCCCGCCCGCCCGCCCGCCCGCCCGTCCGCCCGCCCGTCCGCCCGCCCGTCCGCCCGCCCGTCCGCCCGCCCGCCCCCCCGTCCGCCCGCCCCCCCCGTCCGCCCGCCCCGCTCGCAAAGCCCCGACCCGTCCCGACCCGTCCCGACCCGTCCCGACACGTCCCGACCCGTCCCGACCCGTCCCGACACGTCCCGAACCCGTCCCGACACGTCCCGACACGTCCCGCATTAGAATTTTGACATGATTACATTGCTTATTTAATTCAACCTTTTCGATTTTTACTTATTTTTTGGAGGGTAATTTCACTCATTATTTTCTCTTGATCAATATATTTAAATGCAGGGCGTGACCTTGGAATATTCCCTAGGAAGTTAACTTTCTCCACGTGTTCTCCAGCTGCGCTGTTGACAAAATATTGTAGAAATTTTTGACTCATTTGCATGGAAGATATTTATGATATTTTAATTTCTTAAAAATTAACGAATGCCCAACGAATTCGCAACACTGTGCTTTACCATATTCTCTACGGGCCCAATACCGGATTTACGTAAGATTTTAGGTTACAAGACGAAGAAAGAAAATACGAGAGAATCTAACAGCTTGGCTTTCTGGATACTGCCGTTCAATTCCTATGTCACCGCCAACAGAAGTTGTTATAAACAAAGTGAGTTTTCAGCAGATTTTCTTGTAGATTTCTTGTTTATCATGCCTCTCACTACATCTACTTCAACATTACGTGGAGCATCAAATGACACAGTCAGCGTCAACAACATTCCTGAACATTGCTGGCCTCCTGGAGAGATCCGAGGACAAAAGCGTTTGGAACTGGTGGCGTTTTGTGACTGACTAGTCGCGTCATTCGGATCGTCCTTCCAAATACATGTAATTTAGCGCTATAAGAGACATGAGAACTAACATTGATTCCGATATGTGAAAATAAATCATTATCTTAAAATAGTATCACGGGTATAATGTGCATTCACTCTATATATAATTTGCATTCAATGAGATTTTATAATAAGTTTATTATGTTTAATATTAATAATTCTTTTAACTTTATCCCTGAATAAAGAAAAAAATACCCTGAAAGCCACTATGAATGTTTATTGCTACATGGATTATTCTTCTCGAGGAAAATTTTAACTGTGCACTTTGCTTACAAATATCCCAGTATCTATTGCTGTGTGACGATGAGAAAGCCTACACTATGGTTAAGAAGAGCAGTATATACGATGAAGGTATGCTAACCACACGAACCACTTATAAAATGGCCGAAAGGCTGGTGAGCCAATATCAGTACCAAGCTGTCGAAGCAAGAACAGGACACAATTATTCTTCTACACTGTTTTCTCGACTCTCAATTTGCTTCACTAATCAATAGAATATATTTGGAACATTCCCGAAGGGATGTCAATCTTCGTTTTTAGACTTGCGCAATCGAGATCGTAATGATTTGTTGATCTTCAGTTACTCAGTATCAGTACGTACAGGATCTACCTTCAACTAAGGGATCCTCAGAAAATAACCTTTTTTTTATGTTTTCGTAATTCGAGATACTTTGTACTTCTTCATTAATATCAAAACATTTTGAAATTTAAAACATTGCGTAATATTCGCAGGCACTCTTCTTAATAATTTCATACCGCACGCTCTGGGGAATGCAGATGCTTTGAATTGTCAAGCTGCGTGCATTCGAGATAATTGTACAAAATAGGTCTAAAAAGGCTGATAACGACAGTGTCACATTGAGGAGAAGAACAACATGAATAACAGCAGGTAGAAAATGTAGGGGACGAAAAGGAGCAGTGAAAGATGAGGAATGGGAAAATTAAGGGAAACAGGGAAAGAGAAAACATAAGGGAAGGAGGGAAAATAAAGGTAAGGATGGAAAAGAAAGGGACGGAGGGAAAATAAAGATAAGGTGAGAAAAGAAAGGTAATGAGGGAAAAAAAGACACGGAGGGAAAATAATGGTAAAGAGAAAAATGAAAGGGAAGGAGGGAAGCGAAAGAGTTGGAGGGAACCTAAGAGAAAGAGGAGAAAAAAAGGGAAGGAGAACTGCAAGGAGGTAAGAAAAGAAATTGATGTGTCGTACCCACTGCGTGCCCCCGTACCGTAACCTACTTTCTCTTTGACGAGGGAGGATCCCCTGTGTGTAGACTTTCCGTGCGCTCGCGCTGTTAGGTGGGTTGCGTGTTGCCAGGCGTTGGCCGTCCGCCTCTCCGGATGAATTTGCACCGTGTCACTTCCTACATTTGCGTGTTGCCTCCACTAACTGCTTCTCTGCTAACTGAATCATCACATATTTATTTGTGGATTTAAACGTGATTATTACATCAAACTGTGTTCCCATGAAAATGTCTTAATTATTTCAATACTTCTTTTATGGACTGTTCTTGGGTGGTTGTATAATGCTGCTCGGAATATCCTGTAGGGTTGCATAAGCTAAACTAAAATATATTCAGTGTCTTTTTAAAATATTCAAATAAAGCACAGTGCAAAATATTTTAGCACTTTTTTGAAAGTATAAACGCAGCAAATTAACAACAAAATTAATTGAATCTCTTCTGTGATTGCAGCAGCTTTTGAAACATTTACATTGACCAGGAAAGTAAGTAGCATCAGCAACATAAACTTTTCTGGTTGAGACTTGGCGTTTACTAAGTCTACTAATTTTGGTTTTGAGCTATAAGGATTTAGTTTGCAAAAATCCAAAACGCCTCTTACACACATTTCTCCGCCACGAATACACAAAAATTTAAATAATTTTGCACTGGCCACAACTATGCAGTAGGATTTACTTTTTTGTATACGTACGAAGTAATATACAAGAAATTTATACTTCATTGAAAAGTGCATTTTTTGACAGAGAAACAGTTTTATAGTACCTGATATTATAAAAGTAGTTTTTTTTCTTGTTCTTAATTATAGTAAATTACTTTTTTAAGTATCTAATACAAGTATAGTAGTATAAAAGTATCTATACACAATTCACGTTTTATGATTCCTTGATAACGAAAAGCCAGTTAAGACAAAACGTCTGTGAACAACGCTAGCGCCTAATTCATAAGAATTGTTTTCAAACTGGTTCGACTTGAAGCTCTGAGGATTTGAAACGAGTTTGTTGAATTTTGCAGGTATGAAGGATTTTGAAGGATGTCAAATATCAGAAATTCTGAAAATGATGTTTTTAATCAACTACAATGTAAAAATATTGATTGTACACAAACAAAAAGCAATCCAGCGTGTTAAAGTTGAAGCGTAACCTAAATATTGTCTCATAATTTCAGAGACATTTATACAATTTTAAATTAAAATTTTTATTTTTGTGACTTCAAACTGGCAGGTCGATGATAGGAAATTGGTTACTATGGTAAGAATTTTGGGAAAACAATGTATTTATTTTCACAAAACCAAATGACGAAGTATACAAACACAGCAGCCATAAAAGTCTACATTTTAGAGCGTGTGTAGTGAGTACATACTTCAGGTATGGAATAGTGAAACAATATGATGTAACATGATATATTTATCCTCGTAGTTAATGCTTACATAGAGTATTTCAAGTGCATTAGTTAGATTCTTGTCATAACTTTGAAATAGCTTGTGTTGTTCCTCGCTATAAAAAAACAACAATTTCAATGAAACTCATACCGGATCGTATAAATTTCCTGCAGGGAAAAACGCTGAGAAATATAAATCTTAGGACGTTCAGAAATATATATCGACCCAGTATTTGTTTGTTATTTGAATTCACTAATGTTTGATTCTATGATTTAATTTTTCTATCAGTTGTAATTTATTATATTATTTATTAAATTATATTCGACAAGCTCAACAACAAGCATGGGATACATTTATAAGCCAAATAGAAAGTGATATACACGGAAGACAGAATTTTGCTTACAGAACAAACTTATTCTTAACTTAACAAAGAAGAAAAAGATACAGCGAGAATAGATGTAATTGATAAGAAAGACTGGATTAAGCACTATAAAAATTTATGGTATAACGAAAATGAAGCACAGCATGAAACATGTGAAGTGGTATGCAGTGAAGTCGATCTCATAACAATAATTGAAATCCAAGAGGCTTTGAAAGAACTTAAAAATAGGAAAGCAACTAGAACAGACAACCTAAACGCAGAATTATTAAAATATGACGGGATGATGCTCCACTGGCGACTACAACACATTGTAAATTACTGTTGGCAAACTAATAATATACCAGAATCATGGTAAACTGCTAAAGTAATATTCATATTTAAAAAAGGAGATCGAATAGATTGTAATAATTATAGAGGAATCAGTATCTTAAATGCAGTGTACAAGTTGTACGCTAGAATATTAAATAAAAGATTAAAATGTATCTCAGAAATTCTTATTGGTGAAGAACAGAATGGTTTTAGAAAAGGGAGATCGACTACAGACAATATATTTATACTGCAACAAATAATAGAAAAAAGAAAGGAGTTCAACCAACAGACACACACAGCTTTCATAGATCTTGTAAAAGCCTTCGATAACGTAATTAGAGTGAAACTCTGGTCTATAATGAAAAATAATGGATATCCTCAAAAGTTAGTAGAAGCAATAAAGAGCCTGTATAAAGAATCTACTATTGTTATAAAAGTAGGAACAAATGAAACTGATAAAATATTGATAAACAGAGGAGTACGGTAAGGATGCCCAGTATCACCGACACTTTTTAATATTTATATCGATGACATTATCCAAAATTGGAAGAAAATAATTTACAAAAGTATTAGGATATCAAAAGAAAATATTTTAAATATTTTACTCTACGCAGACGATGCTTTGATATTCCAGGAAACAGATGATGATTTACAATATGCATTATTCCACTTAAACCATTTATGTAAAAAATACGATGTTGAAATGTCGAAAGAAAAAACAAAGGTGATGGCATTTTGGGGTAAACATTTAATAAGATCAAAAATTATTTTGGGCAAAAAAATCTTAGAGAAAATTTCCAATTTCAATTACTTCGGTTGTCAAGTCGATCAAGATACCAATAAAGATATCAACATTAAATTGGCAAAGTTTCAAAGGATTTGTGGTACTATACATAACACACTAAAAACAAGACAAGACACAAGAATAAAGTTTTATAAGACCATGGCTCTTCCAACTCTTCTATACGGAAGCGAAAGCTGGGTACCAACAAAAAATTTTTAAGCAGAATCCAGGCCGCTGAAATGAAGTTTTTGAGGAGAACGCTAGGCTGCACGAAAGATGATCATATTTGTAATGAGAAGATAAGAGAAAAATTAAATGCTGAAGAAATTGAAAGCAAAATAAATAATTATCGAGATAATTGGTATCAACACACGCAAAGAATGAATGACTCAATACTACCTAAATTAGCTTTACTCTACCAGCCGCTTGGAAGGAGAGACGTGAGAAGACCCAAAAACGATGGAAGGAAAACTTGAGAAGACGGAACAGGCTCAAGCCTAATCCATGAAGTGTAGAAGAAGAAGTTGTAATTTTGTTTTCTATTTTATGACTGATGATGTGATCACGACAGGACAACGAAAAGTTGTGGTCACCAGAACTGCAGATTAAATTTGGATATTTAATAAAAAAAGTATTGAGATATTTGATTTTCTCGTATAATCCCATTGGAATTCAATGTTCATTTTATAAAGGTCTGCAGAATATTAGCTGTTTTTGCATTTGCGATATTCATTTATTGATAAAAACCTAGAAAGATGTTGAAACTTGAAATATGAAGGTAGGGATATGGCTTTATACGAAATATCTTTCTTTTATTACTTTAGGAAATATCCACTGCAGAGGTCGACTTCAAGAATATTGAATAAAGTCTTAAGGGTTCTTGAGCTGTGTGGACTCTCTCTCATGTATTTCCAATAGAATAGAAATGTTAAAAACTTGGATATTTACTTTTTTATGCATATCTAAATTCTTTTGTTTTCTTGAATACGTACATGAGTATGGCAAAAAGTATTGTAATTGTATCGATTTTAGACAAGTGTATGTCTTAGAGGGTTTCGGATCTTGAAAAAGTGGATATTTCGCATGTTTATCTTTCTCTGAACTAGAGTAGCAGCTAAAAAAAGAAAAATCTTTTTGTTCAAGATTGACTATTCTACTATTGTTCTGCTTGAACTTGTCACATTGAAAATTTGTAAGAAATACATAATTTGTGTAAGTCTTTAAGTGAGCCGTGTTTTTGAATTTTTCAAAAGGTTGATAATGTGCTGCAGACTTTTGCTTGGACCTGTACGTGATACACTTTCAAGTTTTAATTGTTACAAAACTACGATTATTTTTTGCTTCTGTCTCTTTATCTATATCTCTCTATCTTTCTCTTTATAACTATCTCACTCATTCGTCCTTACATTCATTATTTATTTCATTATTAATTATTTTCTCAAAAGTTATGCACGTTATCAAGTTTCAACGATTAACCATAGCTTTCATTATAAAATAAATCAAGTATTGCACATCTTCCCATGTGCTCAGAAACACCCTCAAACTTCTTCTTCTTCTTCTTCTCCATTCCAAGGATTAGGCAGGAATGCCTGTTCCGTCTTCACCTTGCACTTCAGGACCATCTCTTTCTGGGTCGGCCGATATCTCTTCTTCCCTTCGGTTGGTAGTTCATCACTAATTGTGGAATACGATCTTCCTCCATTCTTTCGATATGGCGCCGCCATTCTTTCCTGTTTTCTAAGATCCTTTCATTTATGTTGTATATATCTAGTTCTTTACGGATATCCTCATTTCTTATTTGGTCTTGTTTAATGCAGCCTTTAACTTTCCTAAGAAATCTCATTTCTGCTGCTTGGAGCTTACTTTGATCTCTTTTTTTCATTATCCACGATTCACTTCCATACAGGAGAACTGGAGCAGCCATTGTCTTATAGAACTTAATTTTTGTGTCTTTCCTTGCTTTGTTCTGTAGTGTTCTGTTTATTATTCCACATATTGATTGAAATTTATTAATTTTATTTTCTATGTCTTTATCTGTGTCATAACTGATGTCACAACCAAGGTAATTAAAATTTGAAGTCTGGTCGATCACTGTGTTGTCAATAACTATTTTTGAGCGTATGGGGTATTTACCGCAATGGGCCATAACTTTAGTCTTCGTTTTAGAAATTCGGAGATTATACTCATTTCTTCCCAGTTGATGCAGTGTGTATACAGCTTTTTGCAGATCATCTTCACTTTCTTGCAGTATTGTTACGTCATCTGCATAAAGTAGAACATTTAGGTGTTTATTCTGCTTCAACTGTATTCCAGAACAAGCTATGCATCTCCATTTTTTAATAAGGTCATCAATATATATATATATTGAATAGTGTTGGAGATAAACTACATCCTTGTTTAAGTCCCCCTCAAACTTCGTTTCATATTTTCGCTTAACAAACTTCATATGAAAATTCATTGTATTATTTTATGCTTTTACACCAGCTTATATAGCATAGGGCATCAGCTTGTCACAGAGGTGCCTGTGACTGCGAGGGTCTAGACTTTAAGTCCAGACGGTGCCAAGCTTTTTGACACTAGCGAGGTTGAATTCATCCGCTGTATGGAGGCGACAGGCTGCTCTGATTGGTAATTTTACGTCGTTTCGTCTGCGCGCTTTATGTAGATAACGAGTAATTTTTGACTTGAGATAGTGTAAATATCGTCTAAACGTTTGTAATGTCAATTTTTTTCTACAGTCTCTTTAGTTTAAAAATATGGCAATTTTCTGAAAACTTTTAATAAAATAGTTCTCATAACTGGCAACAAGTTTAATTTTACTTGTACTATCTGGTAGACATAATTAGGGTAAATGAGTGTTTGTGTTATTATCACTTTTGGATTATGGAAAATCACAATTAACTCTGGAGGCATTTCACTATTTAATACATATTATACATAACAAATATTAAATTCTTTATCTTGAAGTGTATCGAAATATTAGTAAATTTCCGTCAGAGTATAAAAAAGAGCACATTTTTATAGTTGCCCGAATTAAATTTTCATAACTCCCCATTTCTATTCAATTTTTTTGTGTGTGAGTATATTAGGTCTCGTACAAAATACGATTAGTACACATTAAATTATGTGAAAACATTATGTATTTTTTTAGAAATCAATAAATGTAAATTATTGAATTAACGGAAGTAGAGGAAGAAACAAGAGGGGAACTTTGGATAAAGTGAAATACTATTTACGTAGTGTCAATAACATATTCCGATATATTTTAACACACAAAACTCTAATACAATCACAATCTCGAAAGTATATTTTAGTAAAATATTATTTTACGAAATTCTATTACATGTGTTCTTAAAAACTGACTTGGAGTTGAGATACAATGAGTAATGAGTCAATATAATGAAATAGGTGGTGATAATTAATAATGAAAAATAATAAATGTTGTAAAAAAGTTGAATTCATTAAAATATATCGTTTGTCCAGATAGACAATGTTGTTTGGTTCATCTCAAAATAACAAATCTGTCTCTTTACTAGCGCAATCAAGGTATTGCGAAATATTAAGAGAATATTCTTTTTTATCCGATCCCTGTCTTGGAAAAACAAACTCGAATGAGTTGCGAACTAGCAAACCCACATTACTTGGTAAATTGTTACTTATTGGGAGTTCATTATACTTAGACTGAATGTAAAAATATAATTTCTAATAATGAAAAAACAGTATACAAAATTTTCTTTCTGAAATTTTGTAAGTCCGAAAATCAAATCACAATTTACTGAACACGTTCCCTTGCCCGCAGACGAATACGTTTGGAGGGGCACCCTGAATTTCCGACTTTTGCATATACCAGACGATCATATATTTAATGCTGAAATGCTTTCGGCAATTTGTTGAAAGTCATTCAGAGTTGTCGATTCATCTTTGGTTAGTATTTATGATCTAATGTGCAACAGTTTTCTTATACGTCGAGTATGGTGTAAATTAGAAAACGTCGGAAGTGGTAAATGACATATTACGCAGTTTGAAGAAGTTTGTCGGAAGGTGGTGAAATATTAGAGTTAATAGATTAAAAATAATTATTATAATTTTACATGATCAATCAAAATTAAATGAGAGTTAACTCGGCATTGTTTTTGCACCACTAGTTCTAAAGTGGTAATCCGGTTGCGCAAGGTCTTTTGTATTAGTGACACTCAAACTGTACAGTAGCAAATTCTGGAACAAATCAGCTGTAACACGTTCATTTGACTCGCTAGAAGTAGTCTTTTCTCAAGCAGCCCTGACCCCTTAATTAACGATGCGTGTAGGCTGAATCGAAGACCGAATGTGCTTGACGGTTACACTAATTCCCGGTGGTCACGCTTAATGCACCTCCTCTGTTCACGGCGATCCTTGCACCGTTGCACTCGGAACAATGCAACTGAAAGAGGAATTCAACGAAAAGCAGTACACAAAATTACTGTTGTTATTGTAATACGGCGGGAGGAAAAAGAAATGATCTTCCACAAACAGAATGTATTAACTAACTATTCGTCAGTTACACTATTACACAGACACATGTTTCGAGGTATTTTACCTCATCTTAAGTGTCTTCAACAGGTTATTAAGGAAAACTATAAAATAAAACCTTAATATTCTGTTGAAGACACTGCAGAGGAGGTAAAATACCTCGAAACACGTTTGTCTGTGTAATGCTGTGACTGACGAATAGTTAGTTAATACATTCTGTTTGTGGGGAGATCATTTCTTTTTCCTCCCGGTCTTTTACAATTATGGAGTTCCAAAATATTTCTGAGGAAACCACAGAATTTACTTTTTATTAGTTTTACACGGCTATTTCTATCTTCTTCTCGTACTATGTTAGTACTTGTAAAGATAAATTATTGTAATCGTGCAGCGGACACCGGTGATTTTGCGATAGAAAAACTCTTATTAACTCTGGTAACGAAAAGGATAAATATTGTCGCTATATGTAGTAAATTACTTCTTCCTTCACGATGTGTAGTCAGAACTCAGGTTTTATGGGCTCTTGATATCAAAAAATCGATTGACGGTAAAACGTATGTCTCATTTTTGTTGTAATCCTTGATTTTTTGAAAATATCAAAAGTTCAAAATTTTTTGCCTCTTCTTACAATTATAATATTAAAAATTTTAATTTAATGAAATATGTTGTTCAAAGACAGACTTTGGTGATGCACAATTTTTCAGAAAAATGAGTGGCTTTTGCGTACATTTGGGTGAAATATAAGCACTTTTTAAACAATTATTCTTTCGAAAAGTATCTTTGTCTTTTAAATTTTTTGTTGAATGTGGAAAAGGACGGTAAGAAACGAGGCGATTGTTTGTATTTCCGGCAAACTCACTATTTTCGATGGTGCAAAATATTGACAAAAGTTCAATATTGATTATAGAGATTTTTTTGTTTGTAAAAAATCTAAACAAAAAGATCTTAAAGTAATGTCGTGTACAATTTTATTGAAAAAATGAGTATTTGCATAATTATTTTCAAAAAAAAAAAAATATTTTTTCCTCTTTAAACTGTTTACTGGTATGGAGTAGAAGCACTTTAAAAATGGCACGTCTCATTTTCGTTGAGTTCTGAATTTTGGAGAGTTGCGTGTTAGAAATATTGTGAGCAAGCAATAACTAGTTTCGAAGCAACGTGAAGGCTGAGTATTGCCGTTCCAGTATTGGTGTAGCGGTAACGCACTTGGTTTGATGACTCGAATGTTCTGAGTTCAAATCTTTGAGTGGAAGAAAAACAAATTGCTTTTTTGGAAACACTCTGCAAGTTCATGTAGTAGTATAATATTGCAAACAAGTAACAAATAACTAGTTTAAACATAAATCACGTGCGTTTTTGTGCGTATATTAATTGTCAAGTAATTGATTCGATTGATTTGTGATTCCGGGCGCGTCAAAAGCTAAGGTCATTACTTCCGCGAGTGCATTGCGTGTTTATTAACCACGGGAGATGAGGTTAATTTCCTCCCACAGGATGGCGGGATCCGGCGCCGATCTACCGTCGGCTAGCGTGATTCTCCCTCAACCAGGTATCTCCCGCCTGCTTCAGCCGGGACAAGCTCTAAGCTCCCTATTGGTCATTCGACATTTGTGATAGAACAACACGCGTATTATAGCAAGCGTGTGTAAGTAAAGGACGAGGGTAGAACAAGGGAGACGAAAGAAAGACTGCGTACGGTGCGTGGCCCGTTTGATAGGGTACTACTCCGGCATTCGCCTGGTTGATCGGAGAAACCATTGAAAACTAGCAATCAGAGCAGCCGTCCTCTAGAAGCTAGTATCCAGACAGCTGCTGAAATCTATCTAGATGACAAGCTAATGTCTGCAGTGCCATCAATTAATGCCACTCAAGTCGTTATATTTTTAATTTGAAACATGAATAATTGTAAATATTAGAAATCAAAAAGAAAAGGGGAAACAAATCTTGATCGCAGAAAGTAGGTAATTAATCCTGGGCATCCCGGAGTTAGGGCCCTCGTGGTTGGAGGCCTAGCACCGCAGAGGCCGGCGAAATGACAGCAGAAACCAAATTCCGAGGCGGCGGCGGCGGGCACAAAAGAGTGAGCGATGAGCAGCCGCGGCCGCCCTCAAAAGGAGCGCGACGCACGGACTTCTGTAGCGGCGGAGGCCGCGGAACGGGGCGACCAAGGCGCCCGAGGGGCGTCATTATCTCCGCGGAACCAATTCCGCCAAGACGTCGTATGATACGCGGGGGGCGGGGGCGAAGGAGGGGTGGGGACGGGGGCGGGGCGGTCGGCGCGCAGTGGACCGACGGAACGGAACATCCAGATGCAAACAATTTATGTCCATGTTTATGTTTATCTTATGTTATGTCCACAAGGCTTTGCATTATCAAGACGACGTAATTTAAATCAGTGTTAGTTATTTGATTGATTAGCGTTTTCAGTTTTGAGTCTTTAACACCATGTTAATTACAAAATCCTGAGCACTTTAAAGGCATTTTGTGGAAATTTTATTATGTGATAAATTTGAGTTGACTTCAGTGCTGATGATAAATCAGTGATTTATTTGTGATAAATTTTCTTTTTATGTGATAAATTTGTGTTGGCTTCAGTGTTGGTGATAAATTCGTGTTGTCTTATTTGATTGATTAGCATTTTCAGTTTTGAGTTAACACCATGTTAAGTGCAAAATCCTGAGCATTTTAAAGGCATTTTGTGGAATTTTTATTAAGTGATAAATTTGTGGTAGGTATTTGAAATTTATAGCAAAAATAACTTAAGAAAATAAAATTGCAAAAACCAGGGGGAAAATATTGATTTGGAATTTTTAATAAAACTTAAACATTAAAAATCTGAATACACTTTTTTTTGTTAATCGAAAACATTTCTACATACTAAATATAATATTGAAACATATTTTATACGTGAAAGCGTAGTCTTGCCGTCTGAAGTCAGTTTCTATTTGGCTGTATAGGAAACTTCACATTCTAAGCAAAGATGCTAATTTTTCGGTTATGACAGTGCTTCCTTCTTCAGGCCAAATGCACTGTGGTGGGCTGCGCTCGAGTTAAAGTTCAGGGCCAAATGCACGGGAGTACTGGATAGAGATAGGAGATAGAAATGGTGCATAGTTCACCTCCGCGCATTTCGCCCTGCGGACGGTCACAATTTTACGGCCAAAATCTTTGGAATCAATGCTTAGGACGTTGAGTGGCTAAGACAGCTAAGGATACACAATTTATGCATTGTGTACATCTATGTGGTAGAACCTAAAACAATTCTGCATACAAGAACAGCCTGGCGAAGTTTATCTATGTAACCAAAGACCTAACATTGCTTGGAATAAATGACACCCCAGTAATACTCAGTCTCCGTCCACTTGGATTTGAATGGTAGGCCGGACCACACTCAGGCGTAGCACTGAATTGATAAGGTCTTTAATGGGAGCGTCAACTGCTATGGTCACTATCCCCGTTGATGTAGTGAAAGTATTATCCCAGGAGGTGTCCGTGTCGCTTTCTGGCTGAACGGTAAGATCCGGCATCCTTCTACACGTCAGATGAGGGCAGGTGTCTCCGCCAGCCATATATGCGGCTGTGTACTGTATACATGTACGTGTGTTAGGGGAGAGGAGGGGACGAGAAAGAGAAAGGAAATATATCGCGCGCTTCGTGGCCCATTTGTTAGGGTTCTGCTCTGGATTTGCGTACTATTGATAGGAGAAATAATGGCAAGCTACCGATCAGAGCGGTCGCTAGAATTCTCATTCACACATTGGGTGAATTGGCGTTAGCTATCTGGTTTACATCGAAAGTCCGCCACCAACGGGACTCGAAACTTAGGATCTCTCGGTCCGTGTCACAACAGCGACAACGAGTCAACTAAGCTGGCTTGAGTACTTTGAAAACAAAATCATTCTCTACTACAAAAAATAAACCTTCAAAGCTCCAGACGAGTTTCTTTTCAACTACACCGCCACAGATCGTGGCAGAGCTGTTAGTCCTCGCGAGCGTTGTACACCTTTCAACAGAATGCAACCCTGAGGACATTATAGTTGGCAGGTCGCTTCGGAAAGCATTAGTTTGCATTTAAAACAATGACAAAATGACAAAAATAGAGAAACGCGAAAATGGGAAAATATTTGATTCACTGTTAACGGGTCCATCAGTGTACTGAGTATTTTTGTTTTCTTACATGCCTACAAGATACGTTTCTTTCCCTCTAGTGGGTAAGATCCATAGACAACAACACATCGGCTTGCGAGAGAACTCCCTCTCTAGGCATCTCTCAAAACGGGACACCACAGGGACATATTTAGCAGCTGGATGGAGAAGAAATCAAGCGGCCAACTGCTCCGATCGATAGGTTCCAGTGGTTTCTCTGATCAATACTAGGTGATTGCCGGAGAGACGCCCTAACCGAAGGGTCACAGAACGCGCGCGATCTTTTCTTTCTCTTCCTTGTCCCATACTATTCCATTTCACATACCTTCCAATACAGTTACATGCACAACTCTACCATTCATGCCCAGAAACCAGTCGAGAACTTAGGTCTTGTCGTACTTGGGGCGGTGGTCCTAGGTGCGTAAGACATCTGTAGTGAAAAACCTGCCAGAAATTCTCGTGTAAGGTTAACATAGAATTGTACGTTTTGTCAGGAAAGTAACACCGCCGCTCAGCACGATTTAACATGATCTACACTAACGGGACAGACGACCACCTTGCGTTTGCTGCGCTCGGGAACACAAAGCGATCTATCTCCAACCGCTTCTCTCCATTACTACGCGCCTTCTCTCCATCTTGAGGTTGGAATCCGCCGTCCGCGGGGCCCACTGTGCGGGGGGGGGAGGGGGAGCGTGGCGCGAGCCGGGGGCGACGGACGATGAGGCGCCGCGCGCGGCGGGGGCGGGGCGGGGGCGGGTGTCGGACACTCGGGCGCCGCCTCCGCCCCTCCGTCGATATCGACCGCCTCCGCACCCCGCAGCTGCCTCCGTCACAGCTCCGCGGCTCCTTAGCCCCTCCGCTCGCCTCGTCATTTCCATCTTCGCCGACGCAGCCGCCGACCCCGTCCCCGCCACTTTTGTAACGATTGATAGTTGTTGATATGCTAAGGTCATTAGTCCCGTAAGTGCTGTGCATATTTTTGCTCCGGAGGTGGCGGTGGTCTTCCCTCACTGGATGGCAAGATCCGGCGCCGACCTACTTGGCTAACGGAGTTTTCCCCAAACAGGTATCTCCCAACAGCGGGGCATCGCCCCAGCGGGGACAAGCTCTAAGCTACCGTCCAGTCTCTCGCTATGTGTGGTAGTATAGTGCGTGTTGGTATACGTGTGTGTAAGTTGGGGATGAGGGTAGGAGAAGAAAATGGAAAAAAAGATTGCGCGCGGTCCCTGGCCCGTTTGTTAAGCACTGTTCCGGCATTCGCCTGGTGTTGATCGGAGAAACCACGGCAAACTACTGATCAGTACAACTAGTCGCCAGAATTCTCCCCGAGACAGCGGCTGAATTCGACCTTGCTGACGAGCTACTTCCACAAATCCTGCAACCGTGCCACTTTTGTAGTGCCAGAGCTTAGTGGCTCAGGTCGTAGACCGCTGACTTCACATTCAGGACGCTCGGGTTCAAGCCTCGGCCATCTTGACCAGAGTTTTCGTGGTTTCGCCCTCGCCCTCGCCCCCGCCCTCGCCCCCGCCCTCGCCCCCGCCCTCGCTCCCGCCCTCGCCCCCGCCCTCGCCCCCGCCCCCGCCCTCACCCCCGCCCTCACCCCCGCCCCCTCCCTCGCCCCCTCCCTCGCCCCCTCCCTCGCCCCCTCCCTCGCCCCCGCCCTCGTCCCCGCCCTCGTCCCCGCCCTCGTCCCCGCCCTCGTCCCCGCCCTCGTCCCCGCCCTCGTCCCCGCTCTTCTCCCCGCCCTCGTCCCGCCGTCACTCTTACCCTCATCATCGTCTCTCTGAGTTAGTCACTCCCACTCCGCCACCCCATCTCCATTTCTTCGTCCACCGCTGCCACCCTGCCATCCCCCCACCCCCGCAGTGCCGGAGGTGATGAGGCTCGGTAGTGGAGAGCACTGGAGGGCACATGTGGTTATTGAGCCGCGAGTGGTCATATGACAGTCGGGGGACCAGGGTTGGGAAATGCAGCTAGATGCTCACTATATGCAGAGGTGCTTTTAGAGAAGTTGCCATCCGAAGGAAAATAAAATTTGTCTCAGTTCGAAATTTATTTGGTCGTAAAATGTAACCCATCTATCAGAGTGGAATATTATGTTTAATTTACTGTGTTCTCTTCTTTTTCATTTTACTAACATTTAAAAAATGTATTTTCGTACTGAAATATAATTTATACCCATTTTAATAATTAAAAGGTATTTAAAATGTATTAATTATTGAAAAGTATTTTTTAATAATTAAAATATATATAAGTAATTTAAATGGTATTTCTTCGAAGTCATATATTTTAAGACAGTTAATAAATAGTCAAGTGAATATAAATAAATGTAAACATTTCACACCGTATGCAGATGTTTACTTTCTTAAAAACGCATCTGAAGTTTCATTCACAAGCAACGGTTTCTTGAGTCTGTTAAAAGTAAATTCCATAATTTATCGCAGCTTATTTGGTCCAACATACCACGATTTATTACCGTAAAGCAAAAGTCTTAGCATCTATATTGACATCATTGACATCACGGCTAGTTTCAATAAATAAGGTAACGTATGATATATATTGTTAATCTCCTCACACACTGTAGAATCTTATTTTTATTAAGGGTTTTGGTTTTTCGTTTTAATCAAATATGTTTAAAAATGTATTTATAGTACCTTTTAGTTACACTACCATTACTTGAAGTTAGCAATTCTAAACAGTTACTTATCAAATAAAAAGTTATGTGCAAAAATTAAGTGTGAATACGCAGTTATTTACTTTGCGTAAAAGTCTGTAAGTTCTTTCACAGCTAGTTTTAGGCATACGTTAAAAAGACGTACTACAAAAATTTATTGCAGCCTACTTGGTCACACATACTAGCATTTATTATTCTAGCATATTTGACTTAGTAAGTGTATTAACATAACCAACATCACTGCGCGTTTCAATTAATAATGGAAACGCATGACATACACTATATGATCAAAAGTATCCGGAAACGTCCCAAATGGCGTTATGGTGTGGTCGTGTTTTTCATGGAGGGGGTTTGCACCCCTTATTTTTTTGTGTGGCATATCATGGCACAGGCCTATAGTTTGTGGCCCTTGATGTTTTAAACACCTTCTTGCTTCCCACTGTAGAAGAGCAATTCGGATATGGCGATTGCATTTTAACACGATCGAGCACCTGTTCATACTGCACGGCCTGTGGTGGAATGGTTTCACGACAATAACACCGCAGGGAGAAAGTAAAAAGGCGGAGAAGTAATAAATTTGTACACTCATCTTGTACACTCTCTTTGAAAAGATAAGCCATGAATATTGTTTAGTTTCGAAATTCAGTTGTTTATTTGGTGAACTAGATGAGAACGGAAGAGTATAATCAGTGCAGTCCTGTACTTATAGAGCCACTGAACGTACTACAGTTAACGAAATTGGAACTTCAGAATCAAGGTTTTCAAACATTTTAGTAAATTTACTGTTTACGTGTCACGAAAGCAGTTGACGTAATTCTAAAATTTGTTGCGCATGAAATCCAGCGTTTCATCTTTAGCAGAGATCTGGGATGGCCCTCTGCTTGTTGAGTGTCAGCTCCTTGGAAGGGCAAAAGAGAGGAGGCGCAATCGGATGTAGTCTAGTGAAAGAGTGGTTCGCGGGGTGCTGCAGACTCCAATCAATATTCTCTCAGATCACAGTGTTAAAATAGTTTTTGAAAATTTAATTCAACTGTGTTATTTCTTTCAAGATATTTTCATGATGTGGTAGAGGAATCTCGGTATACACCTTAACTTTATATGACATATCATTATAAATACCTACTGAAACTTTTATGTAAAGGGAAACATGTGTCAAATGATTGCTGGAAGTTACGTTTATACACACTGACTAAATCATTGCCCTAAATATTCTGTACTCATAAACTCAAAAAACTTCGCTTTGTCAACTATAAAATGGAGAATCGTCAACAGCTTTTGATAGGACAATGCAACTTGCACAACAACACAACCAAGATCAACTCTCGCATTCACACCCCTACTCTATGAAGTGCAGTTTGTCCTTAAAGCGGCAAAGGACAGCAGATTACCTTTGTTCAATTATTTATAAGATATTATTACAAACATTTGATGTTTATTATAAAGACGTTTAAGAATATTACGCTATAACACGTCTGAGTCCCACTACCTCTCATTTCAAGCAGAAAACCCCGAAGTTTGGTCAAGAAGAAAACGGAAATTACTTTCTAACCAAAGACACTTAGTAGTTTTAAATAGCACATCGATAATAACTCATCCCAGTCGACGAAATGTTTAGGGCCGTTGGCGGATGCGTGGGTGCTGGGGGTGGGTGGAGGGGAGCCCCACAGCCATTTGGCTCAGAGACGCAGCGAGGGCTGATGGATGGCCCAGAGATTGATGCGCCTTCCTCCCCCTCCCTCTCCCTCCTCCACCCTCCATCCTACCCCCACCCCCTGCATTGCGCACTCCATCATTGTCAGGGGGCTTTTTTCTTTAATACTATTGTTACATTACGTTCTATTGACTTCGAGCGGCTGAGTTTAGCTCAGAGCCAGCATGGCTGATGTTTCTGCAGCGGCTCTGAAGACGGAAGCTCTAGGGTTTGAACTCCGACGGGGGCTGATTTTCGACACGAGCTGTATGGCAGAGTCGAATTTACCCTCTATATAGAGTAAAATTCTGGCGGATGGCTGCTCTGATTGGTAATTCTCTGTGGTTTCTTAAAATAAACACCAAGGAATATCTGAAGCAGTACCTCAAAAAATGGGCCACAAATCACGTGCAATATTCTCTTTCTTGCCCTATTTTCACCCCTTAACTGCCCACACACTTACGTACTTACGTATTGAGACACCATTCGGGAGTTAAGGGATTCTTCTGACTGACGCGGCATTACATTGGGGGAATTTTCCTGCAAACCGACTTATAGGTCGACACCAAACTTCCCAACATGCGGGAAAGTGATCACCGACACCTTCTGTAACAGAAAAGTCTCTGCACTAACGGGATTAATTACCATAGCAACTGATGTGCTATGGTAAGTGCTGACTGCTCTAAAACATCAATCAATCTTATTCACTCATTTAGTTTTATATTTTGTATTACATGTTAATTCTTGTCTTGTAACATTTATACATTCCGCATCCTTTATTTTTGCAGATGTAGACGTTAATGGAGTACATTGAAAGTCTTTTGATATTAGCTCCAAGTAAGATGAGGGATATTTCTTTCTCAAATTGGATATTTTCTATTAAATCCTGAAGAACAGTCCAATCAATGAGATAAGACCTCAAGAAAGAAACATGAATTTTGAACACACATGAACAACATGAACACACTCCAATATATACATTCTTGAGAGATTATTGTAAATATATTTTTACTTGTATAACGTTTTAATTTCCTATTACCATTTTCTGCTTTGTTCCAGAGTTTTATGTTATATCGTGAACTTAAGGTTCACGTGAGTGTACTAATTCTTTTGATATTTATTTAGGAAACTACTACGTTTCATTATAATAGACTATTTATGTTATCATAATTACAAATGACATTTGACCGTTTAAAGAATAGACATCCCCAGTCGGAAATCAGTCATGGATATCCCAGTTGCTCTAACCATTTGAGCTATCGAGACTGTAACTAGGTGGTGAAATGCAGAAAAGTATTATTATTCTTTTTTTATTTCACGACTAAATATGTTATGAGTTACTTGAATATAAATTCTACTCCTTGTTGCAACCAGTTTCTTAAGGAGCAGATCTAGTCTCTGCCGGTAACTCTACTATGTTCTTTCCGCATGGTGTGGGCTGTTTTCAAAAAAGCGTTATCTTGCACTACCCAGGATTGACCTGGGAGATAAACAAAATTTTTACACAAATTTTTGTGGAACAAATCCAAGAACTCCGATAATTACCGGGGCGACCTGTGCTTTAATGCCCCTATTTTTGCTGATCTCAATTTCCAAACTGTTGTATTTAAGACGTTACTCTGCCTCCTTTATTACGATGTTTTGATCACACGGCAAAGCCACATCTACAAGTAGACACAAATCTCGGGTAACAATATCCGAGCTATCATGAGATCAGTTTGAATTAATTGGGTGTAAAATATTGTATCCCACAATATTGCGTTCATTATTGTAGTTCAATAGAGTCCTCCGGTTTTGGTGAGTGTGCATACCACATGTGCCTTTTCCAGTATTCAGTCTTTGCTAGAATTGGACAAGTTGACAAGATATGATCAACGGTTTCTATTTGTTTCGGGCAAATGCGGCATTTATCATCTTGAGAAATTTTGAGAACAGCTTAATCATAATGTGTTCTCAACGCTTGATCGAGGGTAAATATTACAACTGCTTCCAATACAGTCCACGGAGTGGTTTGTCTCCCAACGATTTCTTTAATATTTGTTGTGCCACATGTTTCATGTTAAATAGCATCAGAAGTTCAATGTCTGTCTCTCATTTTGCGTGCATTGAAGAGATTTATTTGCATTATTATTATTATTATTATTATTATTATTATTATTACTATTACTATTATTATTATCATTGTGTTCATACCTGATGTACATTTTTACCATATACGAAAGGGTAACGTGACGTGAGCTTACAGGTAGAGGGGTCAATATTATGATATTCATGCCGGGGACCGCTTTGAAACAGAGCCGAAAATGACTGGCATGCCTGCTGCAGCAAACATCAACATTACCTCAGACCGCACCGAAAGCGGGCGGTTACCGGACACGCAGTAACTGTGTTGTTGTTGACTCGGCAATTTAGAGGTGCGTCTGTATTTTGCATCCTGTCGCCGGGCTGAGCGCCGTTTCCGACAGCAAATGCACTTGCGTCAGCAATAAATGTGCTGATGTTGTACTTTGGGTTCTGTTAGTTTTACGATCTTCGGACATCTGCCTCGCAACCCTTCTGACTTCCGTTCTTGTGGGCGGCAGGGAACCTATTCGCCATTATCAGGTCCCATCGTTCTTCAGTATATCCCGATCGCTGTCCAGGGGAGAATTCTGGCGGTTCACAGCATGATCGGTGGTTTTCCGTGGTTTCTCGAAGAATATTGGGCGAATGCCGGAGTAGAACAGTAGTAAACGGGCCACGAACCGTGTGAGATTTTTATTTTCTCTTCCCCCTCCTATGCTCGCCCCTTATTTACACACACACATACACTTACACGCACTACACTCGTGTTCATGTTGGGAGATTAATCACGAGTATTAACTCTTAACAAGCCGTTAATGACAAGGTTATGAGTCTACGTCCACATCTGTTAAGTGTGTGTCGGCACCGGATACTACAATCCAATGGGGGAGGAACACCGCCACCTCCGGCCATAAAACATTAACTACACTAACGGGACTAATGACCATAGCGTAGTCCTGGTACATGAATCAATGAATCAGTCCGTTACAGTCGGAGTTTTCTTACGTTTTCTAGTCGCATGGGATGAAACCAATTGTTTGTTTTTGTTCCCTGCGCAATTCGTTTCCAAATGTCGGACCAGAAGGTGAATTTTCTCCTTTCACGAACCACCTTTCACAAAATTCGTGCAGTATGTTTCAAGGGGCCTCTGCCTCTTTTCTCAAATCTGCCTCTTTTCAGTTGCTCCGAAATCAGCGTGTTGCAATATGAAATATTGGTTCTCGATATGTTTTCTCCGATCACTGTCACGGTGTGCTGACCAAATAATATAGGGCTCTCAATATGAATAATGAATTTCGAATGGGGTGACAGTGTATTCGGAGAGTATTGAAAAAAATTCGATGAGTATTTCGTATTTCATCGATTCATGAGATATCATGAGTTCTGAGAGAACATAGAAACATCTCTACCGGATGACGCTCGGATATTAATTCCAGGAAACTCGTAAACGAGGTCACGGGTCATATTGATTTATTGTCATCCTGTTCTCCCGAAAGAGCTGGAAACTTTGTCCTTTATTTTCATCGTTTTATTTCAATTGTAGTGACCTACCGGAAGCGATTGAAGGAGCAAGTGGAAGTTATGACTTAACGGAACAAGCGAAGGAAATTAAAACTTTCCAACCACAATATTTTATCGTGAAGATATTAGATTTTATTGATGTTGCTTGGTGCTGTAGACCAAGTATTGCGAGGGCAGGTTATTACCGAGCGTATATTTAGTGAAAACCTAAATACATGAAATTGTAATAATATTGTTTCTGAGAATTTAAAGGTATTCTTAATTTAAGCAGACGCTATCAAATACAATACGAAAATTGGAACAACACACGGCTGCTCATCCATTTGAGATATTAGAAAAAAACGAAACGATCTATCAATGGTCTTACATTGATCGATGGATTGAAAATATTGAACTTCGCTTTATCAGTTTACTGTATTGGATTTGGAGTTAAGAAATTATCATTTTCATATTCCCATTCATAACAGTGAGATGAAATTTCGGTAGAGTGGCCAAAGTTATTGTACCTGCGCGTGCTTGAAACGTTTTTGGGAATGTGTAGAGGACCATCAAAAGGAGAAACTAACCCGTTAATAGGAATTTTCCTCATTTGAGGGCGCATATTTCTGTTCAACTGAAATTTTTTGCCTTTGACTTAATGTGAACTTTATTTCTGCAATAGACATATACATCCTAAGCAAAACATATGCGAAAATTTTGAAATTTTCCAAATACTAGATGTTGATTTAGTCGGAATAGCTAAACGTATGCTCCTGGCCAGGGCATATTTATCACTTGCCTCGGTTCCGACTTTCTAAAACCGTGATTAGTTTCTATATGCCTTTGCTGAAGTCAGTGGGAGAAGCCGATATAAAACAAAAGGTGGTTGGTCCATTTCGAAGGCGGTGCAGCTGTATGCCGCTCTATGTCATTCATGAATGAATGCCATAATAAAAGCTTTTATTTACGTTACAACATTGCACGCGCTTTATCTTATTTGTTTGAATTTGCAAAGTTATTATAATTATGTAGCAACTTATACTATTATTTCAGACATCGTTTGCAAAATTGATCTTCTCTGCTACAATCTCAGGATTTGGGGTACAGTTACTAATATCTAAGGCAGGCCACTTTAAGCAACAAAAAATCCACTTTAGAAACAAAGAGTACTTGTATTCTCACGTCCAAATTAGTCACATGCTTCTGGCGTTTCTTCGAAAAATTTGCATTTTCAATGTATTACGAATCTAAAATAACGATTGTTTCAAATTATATAATATTTATACGTTATTTATAACTCATTTATTCACAACAATTCTCTCTTCATAATTGAACTTTCGTGACATCGATTACCATGTCAAATACTATCATTTGTACTATCTATTTCATAAGAATTTATTTGCCAATAACAGACATATCCAAACACAGACATTGAAGATTTAACCCTTCAGCAGCAGACTCAAACATACAAGAGACAATGCACTTTGAGTATTTCTGAAAAGTCGTGAGTTATGCAACATCGCCCCTGAAACCAATGCAGTTTTATGAGTTGTCATGCGCGATATGAATAATGTGATCTGGTTTAATGGAATTTGTTCCCAACTATGACTACTAAGTTTTCAAGAACCAACATCATGTTGGTGGCATTGATCTACTTTTAATTATCTGTATTAATATATTAATTATTATATATTATTAATAATAATAATAATAATAATAATATTCATGCCTTCACTAGGAAAAGAAAATGTAATACAATTTAAAATCAAACTACAATGTCAGCACTGTGTAATTTTAAAGTCCTTGATTAAGGTCTGCTTCTGTTTTTCTCTGAGGATTCCATTATTAGAAGTCTCGTACACATGAAGTTTCTGGAAACTAACAGACCTGTTCTGAACACCATATCGCATTATTTTTAATGACTACCTAATTTCAGTCATTGTTGGTGGTTGAGACGTTTCCACTGCATCATCGTAATTTTCGCCCCCACAATCTCCTGCTGCAACTTGTGAGTTAACGGAACAAGCGAAGGAAATTAAAACTTTCCAACCACAATATCTTATCGTGAAGATATTAGATTTTATTGATGTTGCTTGGCGTCGTAGACCAAGTATTGCAGGGGCAAGTTATTACCGAGCGTATATTTATTGAAAACCTAAATACATGAAATTGTAATAATATTGTTTCTGAGAATTTAGGGTAAAAGTAAGGAAAGTGACGATTTTACATATGTCGCTCTCTGACTAGCAGATGTAGTGATATTGTCATCCACACCCCTGATTTTTCGAAATTTGTTTTCATCGTATTCGGGGGTCGGGTGCTCAGGACTTAATCACGCGAGCATCAAATAGAACGTGCTTGATCTTCCGCAAGTCATAAGGGCTCAAAATTCTGCGTAAATGAATTTTTTTCGAAATAACAGAAAACGAATACTAATCACAATAAACGGCGTTTTCTTGATGTTGTAATGTCAGTGCGGACTGGACATCGTAATATTGATTATACTAGCCGAATGATAACAATAAGCGATGACCACTGTATATTCTATAAAGATCAGTGGTCAGGTTTGTGGGCTGCTTCTAATAGTTATTTATACACCAGGGTCAGTATAAGGGTTCTAATCATAGAGTGGATTTTTGTTGTCCAAGATCATTAGATGGCCAAGCTATAATAAATAAAAAAATCATTAGACCCAGTTAACGCCCGTGATAATACATGATTTTATATCTACCTAATTTTAATTATTCATATTTACTTATTTACCAATTAACTTGTGAACTTGACTCGGTTTGTCATTTCATATCTCCCTCCCATATTTCCTTTCCATAATTTTTTCCGTAAGAGAACATGTAGCAAAATTCAACTGTTTTCGTATATCCCTCGGAACCACGATCCTCTCGATTCAGGTAAGTTATGAAGTTATCAAGCTCTGCATGGAAGGCAATAACAAGCGATAACGTGCGAGTAAAAACTAAAATTAATTTTACTCTTTACATAACACAAGACTCGTGGCTCTCTCCTAAAAAACTTCTAGATAACGATAATTACGGGCATACGTGGCACGGGGCATAAATTAATGCCACTGCAGTGCCCTCTGACGTAAGTCCTAGGATTTGAGTCCCAAAGCTGGAAGAAGTTTTGTCTCTAGTTGGTTACGCTATGTGATCAATAGTATCAGGACAAGTGGCTGAAAATGAAATACCAGTTCGTTGCGCCCTCCATCGCAATACTGGAATTCAATAGGGTCTTGGCCCACCCTTAGCCTTGATGACAGCTTCCACTTTCGCAGGCACATTTTCAATCAGGTTCTGGAAGGTTTCTTGGGTAATGGCAGCCCATTATTCACGGAGTGCTGCACTGAGTATGGATGTAGGTCGGTGAGGTCTGGCACGAAGTCGGTGTTCCAAAACATCCCAAAGGTGATCGATGGGATTCAAGTCAGGTCTCTGTGCAGGCCAGTCCATTATAAGAATGTTATAGTCGTGTAACCACCCCGCCACAAGCAGTTCAGTATGCCCAGGTGCTAGATCGTGTTGAAAGATGCAATCGCCATCCCCGAATTGCTCTTCAATAGTGGGAAGCAAGAACGTGTTTAAAACATCCACGTAGGTCGGTGCCGTGATAGTGCCACACAAAACAACAAGGGGTGCAAGCCCCCTCCATGAAAAACACGACCACACCATAACATCATTTTGGACGTGTCCAGATACTTTCGATCATATAATGTAAGTCGAATTCAGTTGATATTTGGAGATGATTTCTTGCAGGTGGCTGCTCTGATCGATAGTATTCCGTGTCCGTTTTTTTCGATCAAAACTAGCAGTACCCTAACAAATGAGTTTCCTTCCTGTATCTTGTGCCATTCTTCTCCTATACCTACATGCACTTACACTTATCAGATCTCCACACGTGCCGGGAGACCAGTCGGGAACGTGGAGCAGCAGCTGTGTTCCGCAAGTGTGAGATACCTAGTTGGGGAAAAGCTTGTAAGTCAACGTATAGGTCGGCTGCGGACCTGGCCAGCCAGCGGGGGAAAATACCGACACCGCCCGCGATAAACATTCACTTTACGTATGGAAGTAATGTCTTTAGCAGTTGACGGGTCGGAATCACTAACCAGCAGATCTCTGTATTATTATTTACGTGTTGTTGTAACGATTTTCTGTATATCATTTTTTGTTATGGATCCACAAAACGTGTATTCTGAGTACACAACACGTTAGAGAATGTTATTTTGTATTCAAGCAAGAATTATCTACAGTACCAGGAACCCACAATGCGCACTTGCTTACATCTAAGGAAAAAACTGCGTTTCTGCGTTTCGGAGGCCGTTAAGAACCCTTCTGGCGTTGGCACCTTGTGACGGGTGGCAGCGGCCGGCGCGGCAAGTTGCGGCAAGTGGGAGGGGCCCTCCAACCTGTTGTCGCGGAGGTTGTTGCTTGTGCTCATCAAATAATCTCTCTGTTTTTACGTACGTAGTGTTGTAAAGTTTTGCAGCAAATCATTCTTTTGTTATGGATCTAAACGTGGATTCTGATTACACCACCTATTGGAGAAAGTAATTTCCTATTGAAGCAAGAATTATCTACAGAGCCAGGAACCCACAATGCCCGCTTGCGTACGTCAACAGAGTTTCTTCGTGCTCTGTCGGAGGCCGTTAAGAACCCCCCTGCGTTGGCACCTTGTGGCGGCGAGGCGACAAGGCGTGGCGAGTGGGAGGGGTCCTCCACCTGTTGTCGCGGAGGTTGTTGCTTCTGCAAATCAAATAATCTGTTTTTAGGTACGTAGTGTTGTAAAGTTTTGCAGCAAATCAATCTTTTGTTATGGATCTAAACGTGGATTCTGATTACACCACCTATTAGAGAAAGTAATTCCCTATTGAAGCAAGAATTATCTACAGAGCCAGGAACCCACAATGCCCGCTTGCGTACGTCAACAGAGTTTCTTCGTGCTCTGTCGGAGGCCGTTAAGAACCCTCCTGGCGTTGGCACCTTGTGGCGGCGAGGCGACAAGGCGTGGCGAGTGGGAGGGGTCCTCCACCTGTTGTCGCGGAGGTTGTTGCTTCTGCAAATCAAATAATCTGTTTTTACGTACGTAGTGTTGTAAAGTTTTGCAGCAAATCAATCTTTTGTTATGGATCTAAACGTGGATTCTGATTACACCACCTATAAAATAAAGTAATTTCCTATTGAAGCAAAATTATCAACAGACCCAGGAACCCACAATGCCCGCTTGCGTACGTCAACAGCGTTTCTTCGTGCTCTGTCGGAGGCCGTTAAGAACGGTCCTGGCGTTGGCACCTTGTGGCGGCGAGGCGGCAAGGTGTGGCGAGTGGGAGGGGTCTTCCAACCTGTTGTCGCGGAGGCTGTTGCTTCTGCTGCGCCGCACTTGGCTTAAAGCCTGTACCCCCTCCGCTCCCCTCCCCTCCCCCTTCCGCTTCATTAAGCGCCTCCGACACCCGCCCCCTCCCCCTCGTAAAGTGCCTTCGCTCCAGCAGCGGGCGCCAAACTCCACGGAGAGGGATGGCACTGCAACCGCTACTCGGGTGTACACCGATGACCTGTTGAATTACGACCTGCCCCCGATCGTCTGTAATGGCTCAGGGAAAGCAATTACCACTGCAGCGTGGTTGACCGGGAGGTTTTACGGTTCCAACCTCAACGGTGGCGGATGTTAGCTAGTAGTCACGGCCTTTTTTCAAGGGCTCGTCTAAAATTTTGAGCCTTCTAACAAGTGTGTCAGTCCCGATAAAGCTGCTATAACTTAAGATATATATATATATATATATATATATATATATATATATATATATATATATATATATATATAACTGCAAATGAATGTAAGTCAATGGATAATTTACAAGATAAATGAAAATTAATATAATAAAAATCTAATAATAAACAATAATAGTAATAATATTAGTAACAATGAAAATAGTAATAACAATAGTATTAATAATAATGACACACTTAACATAACACCGGGCATAAAAACACGACTCGGCAATACACAGAACTGGATACCGTTGCACATCACTGCTCTGTGTTTCAACCCCCGACGCCATTCATAACACTTCACTGAACTGTACGACACTATGTTGTAGAAGCTTCAACTTACAACGACTAGGATTTTAAAGTTGCTTACTTTAATGATCCTAAACTAATTTTAACATATTTCTAAGGCTACGGACATTGCCAGAAATAGAAGAATAGTAAGAATAAAATATTATAATCGGACGCAGTCAAATCTGCCCTGTAGTATAGGTGGTTCTAATGGTATATTGAACATTGATTTCATACTTCGAGGAGTGATCGTTAATGGCGATTCGTTCTGTGAGACACTACATAAATTCAATAGGTAATTCAAATTAGACAGCGAGGAGTATTGGAGTTTCGTGTCCTGCTCCTTCACGACCTTATGTTACAACGAAATCACCACAACTTCTTGAATCATTTGGTTTGTGACCGCCCGCCATACTTCTCAGATTTGTTTCCGGCCGAATATAACTTTTTTTTCACAATTGAAATACTTTTGAGAGGTAAAATATTTGACAGTGACAAAGATATCAAAAACGATTATACTACTTTCTTGCACGAACTAGTAGCAGACGTTTCTGAAGCAGGAATACAAACACGCGGTCCACAATATAAGTGCTTGAATGGTGACTATGTGTTAAAGTGTTTAGTATGTGGTACTTAATTAAAAACATTGTTCAAATATTATTATAATTTGCTTTTTAATTTGTCAAGTACAAATTTCCGGACATCCCTCCTAGTGATCATTAATATATAGAATACCGCAGAAATGAATGTTAGAATCTTATAGGGCATGTAGAGGGAGGTCGAATTTTTTGCCAATGAAATTGCACGGGGAAATTAAAAATAACGGAGTTGTTTGTATTTTTACGTGCAATTTGGCCCCAATTTTTAGGCAACTACTTAAGCACAGATGTTGGGCAGGTCACATTCTGACGCAGTCAAGGAGATTTCGTATAATTAAAAAAAAACTTACATTATCCCATTTAAATACTGTATTTTCAAAAACTGTTTTCATTAAGAAAACACATCTCTTTAATATTGTTTAAGGAAACTCTGAAAAAAATAAAAGTTTGCAATTTTTATCTTTGTCAGTGAAAATCAGACATATAACACCTTTATAAGTTTTATTTATTACATTAAAGCAAGAGTTTTTGAAAAAAGTTGGGTTTATTTTAAAAAATTGAAAAAATTACGGAGGTTTATGTTAAGTATCCTCAATATGAAAAAGTTAAAAAGGGCTTTCAATTCGGTCAGATTGGTTGAGAAATGTCAATTTTGGAGAAAATTCAGTTTAGGCGCCAATGTTGACTATGGACAGACAAACAGACGTTTTACAGTAAACCAATTTTTTCGGTATCACGAACCCACAAAACGTGGATTATCACGTCACAACGTTTAAAGAGTGAGAGAGAGAGAGTGAGACGGAGGGAGGGAGAGAGAGTGAGACGGAGGGAGGGAGAGAGAGTGAGACAGAGGGAGGGAGGGAGAGAGTGAGACGGAGAGAGGGAGGGAGAGAGAGAGTGAGACGGAGGGAGAGAGAGAGTGAGACGGAGGGAGAGAGAGAGTGAGACGGAGGGATGGAGGGAGAGAGAGAGTGAGACGGAGGGAGGGAGGGAGAGAGAGAGTGAGACGGAGGGAGGGAGGGAGAGAGAGTGAGACGGAGGGAGGGAGGGAGGGAGAGAGAGAGTGAGACGGAGGGAGGGAGGGAGAGAGAGAGTGAGACGGAGGGAGGGAGAGAGAGTGAGGCGGAGGGAGGGAGGGAGAGAGAGAGTGAGACGGAGGGAGGGAGAGTGAGACGGAGAGTGAGACGGAGGGAGTGAGAGTGAGACGGAGGGAGGGAGAGTGAGACGGAGGGAGGGAGAGTGAGACGGAGAGTGAGACGGAGGGAGGGAGAGTGAGACGGAGGGAGGGAGAGTGAGACGGAGGGAGGGAGAGTGAGACGGAGGGAGGGAGAGTGAGACGGAGGAAGGGAGAGTGAGACGGAGGGAGGGAGAGTGAGACGGAGGGAGGGAGAGTGAGACGGAGGGAGGGAGGGAGAGAGAGTGAGACGGAGGGAGGGAGGGAGAGAGAGTGAGACGGACGGAGGGAGGGAGGGAGAGAGAGTGAGACGGACGGAGGGAGGGAGGGAGGGAGAGAGAGTGAGACGGACGGAGGGAGGGAGGGAGGGAGAGTGAGACGGACGGAGGGAGGGAGGGAGAGTGAGACGGACGGAGGGAGGGAGGGAGAGTGAGACGGACGGAGGGAGGGAGGGAGAGTGAGACGGACGGAGGGAGGGAGGGAGAGTGAGACGGAGGGGGGGAGGGAGGGAGAGTGAGACGGACGGAGGGAGGGGGAGTGAGACGAACGGAGGGAGGGGGAGTGAGACGAACGGAGGGAGGGGGAGTGAGACGGACGGAGGGAGGGAGGGAGTGAGAGGGAGGGAGGGAGAGCGAGTGAGACGGAGGAGGGAGGGAGAGAGAGCGAGTGAGACGGAGGAGGGAGGGAGAGAGAGCGAGTGAGACGGAGGGAGGGTGGGAGAGAGAGAGAGAGTGAGAATGTGTCTGCATTAACATATAAAAATAGCAATTAACTGACTTATATTGTTTCCTAAATAAACCATTCTATTAATTGTTTTTATTTAATCTGCCAAACAAAAGTGCTGCCTGGACCGGGTCAGGGCTTGGGCCGAGGCGGTTGGTGTCGCCGCGTGGCGTCGCGTTGTGTCGCGTCGCGTCGCGGGGTCTGCTCCGCAGCCGCCTCCTCGGCGCCGCCCTGCCCCTCCCGTCTCCTCGCCCCGCCCCGCCCAGCCCCGCCCCCGCGGCGCCATTAAGAGCGCGAGTAATTGACCGCGAGATTGCGACGAGTCGCCGGGGTGGGCGGGAATGTGGGGATTGGACTGCGGTTGGAGGCGGGGACTCGGAGGGTGATGGTGGCGAGGGGGAGAGGGAAGTGAAGGGGATCGCGGAAGGAGAGGGAAGTAAGTGGGAGGGAAGGGTGAGTCATTGGGGAGGGTGCAGGCGCCGCCGAGGCGGGGTGATGCCTGGTGGGGAACGTGAGCACGGGCGTCGGGGTGGAGCTGCGGTGTAAGTGGGTTGTTATAAGGTGGTGGGGAGGGGATCTCGAAGGGGGAGAGACAGATTGCTCGGATGTAGGAACTGGAGACTGATCAACTCATGTCACTTCAGTCCCTCTGACTGGTCTTAGGTTCGAGTCCTGTCGGTGAAAATATTTTCGTCACTAGCTTTTCAGTTAGGTCAAATTCAGTCGCTGTATTGAAGATTCTAGCGGCCGGCTGCTCTGATCGGTAGTTTTCCGTCGTTTCTCCGATCAATACCAGGCGAATGTTGGGGCAGTACCCTAACAAACGGGCCATGCACCGCGCGCGATCCTACCTTCCTCTTGCTTGTCCTATCCTCACCTCATTACACACACAAACATGTACAACACTACCACACGGTCGGGACATTAGAACTTGTCCCAGATGGGGCAGATACCCGGATGGGGAAAATCCCTCTAGCTGACTGTAGGTCGGCACCAGATCTCGCCAAGCAGCGGAGGAAGGACCACTTGCGGCACCAAAACACGAACCACACTTACGGGACTAATGATGGTTGGTTGACGTGTCCGGAGTCGCTAAATCAATCAATCGTAGGTAGGTGGGGATTGGAAGGGAGGAGAGGAAAGGGGAGGTCGGAGAGGGAGAGAAGGGGGACTCAGGAGGAGGGAGTGGCACTGGCACCTCCGACGCGCCAAGATCGTAAACGGAGCTCGGCGCCGCAGGGGCGGAGTGGCGGCTTTGAATAGGGTTGCGTGCTCGGAGAGGGAGAGGCGGGATGTAGCAGTTTACGAATGAAGTCAGCTCTGGCGAGTGCATGGTGTGGAGTTGGAATAGAAATGTCCACTCATAGCGTAGAGACACCATTAATGGCAAGTGCGTTAATACTGCCTAATTAAAGTAGAAAATTTGAAACTTAAGAACTGAAATTCAAACTCGTCAAACTCGTAAAGGAGAGAATTCTTCAAACGTGGAAATCGTGGAGGGTATTTCTTGTAGTGTCGAATATTAGAATGTTAATAAAGGTTTTCTTTCCACTTATTATAATAAAATATAATATAATATATTATTTATTATATTATATTACAATAGTTTGTTAGGTTAAAATAACAAAATTTCAATTCAACTTTAAATGGAATATACATATAACAGAATTAAGCACTAAATTAAGTTCATTATGTTACGCGTTCGGGATTCTTTCAAATTTTGTCAGTCTTCGTGCAGCTCGTTGCGTATATTTTGCAAATGTACATTTTCGCTTGAGATGTGACATAATATTCTGGGGAAGCCCATCCTGTAGTACCCAGACCTTAAGATTGGAAAAAAAAGAAAAGAATATGTTATTTTCGAACAATGAAAAATACCATCCACGTGTTCCCTGCGAGACTCTCTTCATTTAGCTTGGAATTTTACCATTATCGTGCCTATTTATTTACGAATCTATAATTTTTCTAATATCTGACTTACTTGACGATGCGAACATATTTTAATGCAATACTGATATTTATGATTACAACACACGTCGTTGAAATCTCATTCATCAAGTGCCAATACCAACGGCTCACTATCTGTAAAAAAAATAAAAATAAGAAAGATAAGAAAAGGAAAAAAGAGAGAAGAAAAAACAAAGAGAAATAAAAGCAGAAAGGAAGAGAAACAGAAAAGGGAAAAAATAAAAGACTGGAGAAAGAAAGAGAAAAAAATAGAACTTCCGAAAGAGAAGGAAAGAAAAAGAGAAACAAAGCTGCGTGATACGTTACGAGCGAAGCCTATTGCAGATTTTCCCCTCTTCTGGAATGTTAGGGGAATGGGTGTATTTTGAACGAGAGCGGCTTATTTTCCACCATCTCCTCGAAGAAATAGTCTAACAGATCGGCGATATATTGCTGAGGAATCAAAGACGATAAAGAAGTTGAAGGAATTCTTAATTTTAGGGTTTGTGAAAGTCATACTCGCGAAAGAACCCTATCTTGCATGCTGGGTGCATTTCAAGGGGCTACATCTGCCAGGAGCCGGTCACGATCAATTTCATTTGCTCACGTCCAATGCAAGTTTCCTCTGATGAACTAGTCGTTCAACCCTTGACAGGAAAATTGCAGCAGTTTTTTGGTGAGTTTGAAATTTCTAAATGAGTTTCCTGCCTCCTCAAAAATATTTTTTAAAACTTTCGTAAATCGCAAGCTGGGGCACGTCGGTTTACCCATATGTATGTCTAACTTTGTTCACAAAAAGAATGCGACGGACAGGAAACGAACACAGCTAGAATACGCATAAATAAGAAAAAAGTCAAGAAAAGACTTTATTCTTCAATGAATTCTTAAAATACACGATTTAATATTGCTGTCAATCCTTGCGAATATTGTAGAGTTTTCTAATGGTTACTGTGAAAATCTGGGTAATGTGTATGGTTAATATAAAAATCTTCCAGTCACATTCGGTCTAATTCAGTTAGTTGTTTTATAACTAACCAGATTCCATGCATTTTTATGGATGCTAAATTTGACAACATCCCATTTATTTTATGGCATTAAACAGGTAAGATTTCTAGAACATCATTTGGTCGTTGTCTTGAAAATTAAATACTGTTATATCACATGGCCAAATCAAGAGTCCGATTTGGCTATCAAGTGGTCAATTGATGTAGTGCACTTGTGTTGTCAAGCAGACAAATCAAATGTCAAAATTGGTATTTTAGCACCCCTGTGTAAGGCATAAAAATCATTTCCAAGAACAAACCGACCTGGTTTCATCTCAGAGAAGGAATCTGGATTTAATTTAGTTGAAAATATTCTTACCTGTAGAAGGCAACAAAACAAAAATTTCAATTTTTTTCTTATAGTATCCTGGTCAATAGGCCTGTCAAATGAGACCGAAAGATAAAACGCTGATTACTACCAAACTGCAATCCAGTGCGAAGGACAATGCCAATCCGAGATGGAACCGCTATGCTGACATTCTTCACGTTCAGCGCTTACCGTTAATTGTTTCGTAATTTAACACTAGGAAAATAGCAAACAGTTGAATGTAAAATTACCCAAATTTACACCCATGAGTGGTAATGGGCTTGAAAGGCAATTACACGAGGGTCAGTGACTCGCCCATTTCGTCTCACCAGACAGCATTTCAGTCTCTGATTCTATAAGAACAGATTGCTTTGTGATTACTTGACACAACAGAAAGTACTGTGCTATAAAAAGTGTCCAAATTTAAACAACGTGCATAGAGCGATTTTGTGTATAGAAACACTTAGAGCTCTGTATATCTTCACGGGAGCCGTAGACAAACACTTTACGAAGGGGCCTGGCTGAACATCTGCCGTGGCGGAGGGATACTTCTCTGAATTGCACGTGATGTTCATTTTGGCCCATTCTTATAAAAATCGATCTATAGCTATTGTAGTTCATTGTTGAAGGGTCTACTATGAGCAAGAGCCTCTCTCGAAGTGAACAGCAGCAAAGTGCGAAGCTTGTTCTGTGTGTGGGCGGCCATTGCGAGTGTCTCGAACCGAGGGCTTCGACCGATTTCACCCGCCTCTGCCCCCACAGCCCTCCCGCTCCGAACGCTCATTTGCAGAAGCGGACGCCTCGCGCCGCGCGATGCGTCTTTGTCTGCGTTGGCAGCCGCTCAAGGCGCTTCACTTCTCGAGAGCCGGCGCTCGCCCTTCCGACGCCAGCGCCTCTTCCCTCCACGCCCCGCACTTCCCCACCGACCTCTCCGCGCTCTGCACCCCACCGCCGCCCCGCTCCACCTCTACGCCCAGTCGCGGCCCTCCTCGACAGTTGTGTCCTCGACGCCGCGCCCCTCTGTCCTTCTCCTCTCGCACCCTCCCCCCGACCCTTCAGGGCGCAGCGTTCTGCTCTGCCCGTGCCCGCTCGTTCTGCCCTTCAGCCTGAGGTGGCCCTTGAGGGCGAGGTGTTCAGGGCGTCGACTGATGTCACTGCAGTGCCTCTGACCGGAGGTCCTAGGGTTATGTAGCGTCGTGCCACGCTCAAACCGCCGGATGTTAAACAAAGGGCGGAGTGGCTGGGAACTGGGACGCACTGGGACTTTCCGTGGACGTAGCGGGCCCAGAGCGGTTTGGGGAGGAGGCAATGAGGGCAGCGGGTAGAGCCAAAGGGCCTATATAACGGCCAGGAGAACAATGCCCCAGTCTTCTTGTGCTAGCGGCGTCTGCGACAGGTGAAGCGCATGTCTGTGCGCGTAGGTGCACTAGGGCGAGGGGCCGGCAATTCATTGTCGTGACTTGAGAGACGCATAGATGGTCGCAAAGTAGAGGGGCTTCATACAGGGAACATCGGTGGTATGTTGCGGTGTGGTAGCCGTTCTTAAATTATCTCTCCTTGTAGTGGGTCTATTTATTTAGTTTATTGTGAGCAGGGTAGTTGTTAAATTGAGACTACGGTCTAGATTGTTAATAAATCTACTGTTTTACAAACCACTCTCATCTGTGTTCGATTACATCCGTATGACGCCACAGTTACAAACCCCCGACGGTGGCAGGAATTTCAACACTAGCTTGTCAGCTAGGTCGAATTCAGTCGCTGTCTGGAGGAGAATTCTAGCGGCTGGCTGCACTGATTGCTAGTTTTCCTTGTTATTTTTTCGATCAACATCAGATGCCAGTCAGAAAAGAAACCTTACAAACGGACATGAGTTTTCTTCCTCATGGTTTCCCTATTCTCACATCCTACTTATACGTACTGGAATACACTACTATATATTGGTAAAAACATGCACCAAACCTGCAGGACTAAAGATATAGCGATTTACGTGCCAAGAGACACGCAATAATCGATCAAAATCTCTGCCCTCGACGACCCTTTGGGGCCACTTCCGTTCCCACCAGACCCCTTCTTCTTTCGGCGCCCAGCCCAGCACCCACCCGTCCCATCTCTCGTTGACGGTCCATTGTGATCCTGCCTGTCCCCTCCATTTTTAACACCCTGGCATTGCCCGTTACCTTGGCCCTCGATATCCTATCAGCTCCCCTTCCGACCCATTTGTACTCATCGTCCTGGTTCTACGGGTTTCGTATACTCTTCCAATATCTCTTTCACCGTCCTGTCCTTTCCATTCCCTCTGTTTTTCATAGTGGATAGGGACCCTTTCCCGTCCACTCCCAACCCTTCTGCCCTCATGGCAAAAATTGCAAAGGTTTTTAAAACACTAAGGGATTTCATTTAAAAAGAAGTTTGAGCTTTATACTCAACAAAATTTCGTGATTTTTACTTCAAATAAAAGGTAGCGGGCAGCCGATATTTTATCACTTGCTATTAGTAACATTTTATAGTATAAGCTATATAGCTTAAGCTGAATATAAAAAGAATAGCAAAAACACAAAGTTAATAAAATCATAAAATTAATAGAGTGAACCATGCGTCATTTGTTCTTTACTTCAATGTATGGGTGAAAACCGATCTATTGAAACCCTTAGATATTTCCTCTTCACGAAAACATGTGAGTGCGAGTTTATTATTTGCCAAACAAAGATTTTAAACTTTGTAAGTTCGAATATTAAGTGTTTTTAAACACAAAGGTAGACTATTAGGTTAGACAAAAGATTAAGTGTTTTTAAATATGAAGTTAAAGACTATAAAATTATATCAAGAAATTGTCTGACACATGTGTCCCTTCGCAAAAAAGTTACAAAAATATTTGTTACATTTTCAAAATTTCATTTTTATCATTTATTGTTCAACTTTGTGTTCATAGTGAATAGTGATTGTATTCTCTCCAAATTTGTAAATCTCCCTCATTTCCTTAGTTTTCGAGACTTAAGGCAATACTTCATTTTACATTGTTTTGGGGTTTTTCTATTTTTCGTTAAATAAAAGTGGAACTTTTGTTCAGCAATATTCCCTAACTACTTTTCCTTAACTGTATTCTTGCTGTTAAATAAGTTTTCAGGTATTTCCCAACTTTCTTAGCCATTTTAAATCATATTGATTTTTGTGGCTCTGGTGGTTTCTGCATAAATTCATTCAATTATGTTTTTAAATGATATTCACTTTTTTAATATCTGTGTAAGTCTAAAGAACAATACTAAGAGAAAGCAAAGTTTCATTTCTAGTAGCTTCATGTTGGTACTGATACATAGGTTCAAAGCGAGGCATGCGTGTAATACTCGTTTCTTTTTCATACAGGTGTGTCGGAATAAATGTTACTTTTTGCCAATATCCAAAATGATCACTTTTTGCCAATGAACATGCACTGAGAAAATTCGTATAACTTCGATTTACTCTGTGTTATTTGTTCCCTGATATCAAGCAAGCGCGTTACACTCAGTGTTCAGCAGGTACACAAATCTCATTTACTGCGACAGAGCGTGTAACACCTGTGCATAAGAGGCCACCTGCCCAACACCTGTGCATAAGAGGTTGCCTAGTCTTTAGGGATAAAAGTCACACTTCTTCCTCCCTGATAGGAAATCTTTAAATTAAAGTTTATCGGCTGAAGGTAATAATTTTCAATCTCTCTAATGTCACAAAGGTTTGTGACATTTCTTCCAAGACATCTGCAGTGTTACAAAGAAAGCAGTTACTACATGCAGAGGCAGATGATCTGGGAGAGCGAGAGGTTCTTGCTGGCCAGCTACTTCCTACGCTGTGACGCTCGGTTGCATGTTAAAGCCCACGTTGTCTCGGAGAGAGGTGCAGGCGGTCAGCCCACACAACCTCCGCCTTGTGACGTAGAGGAGGAGTCGCGTTCCAGGCGGCGCCGCTGGAGATGCGGCATTCTGATACGCCGCAGCCACACCACTGCGAGTCGTGGCTACTAGAGGGAGGTATAAATAGGATCCTGCAATATACGTAAGCGAGGATTGGATACGCATGCCTTTTTCAAGCCAAGTCATGCAGTCACATTTTTTTAAAAAAAAATACAGATAATCGAAATGAAAGCAACACTCTTCCTGCAGATTTGCATCGCAAGTTAAATATACCGCTGCTCACCGACGATCTATTTCAGACACATTATTTAAAAAAAAAGGTTTCTGAGTCGGAAACATTTTAGTTTCCGATCTCTCTGTATATGAGCTCCAATCCGGGCGAAATATAAAAGATTGACACATTTACTGCAAATAGGAGAGGCATAACACGCCGATATACTAACATAAATATTGTTTTCAGCACTCCGTACTTCGGATGTATTCGTAGATACCTGAAGTACCTACAAGGACTAAAACGCGGTGATGTAAAAAGTAAAGTGTTTAGTGCTTTCATAAAACTGCACAATTAAAGGGCCTTGTGTAAATGAGTTAATATAAGGAAGCCCAAATATTTTTGCATTTAGACCAAAGCTTATTAAACTTTGTATTGGTTCCACGAGGCCTGAAATGTTCTCAAAAAGAGAAAGATGTCACAGTAAAAGTGCCTAACAAATTGAATGTCGCGACAAGATGACTATACTGGCTGCTAAAATTAAGTACTCGTAGTAGCTAATATCACAGGTCAACTATAAAAATCATCACAAATAAATTTAGGTGTGATTTATTACGTATCCCGTCCTGATTACAAATGTGTACTTGCAATTTTTTCAGCACGTATCATTTTTGTGATAAGATGGTTTTAATATTGCGAATGTGCGAATTATCCTCCAAAATAAAGGCTTACCTAGTAAACAACATAAAAATCATCAGGAAAGATAACATTTGAGATTTACTAAGAGTCACGCCCTGACTCCAAATAAGTTTTTATATTTTCTCTAACACGAACGGTTTCTGAGATTGGACGGGTTTCATACCGTGATTGTGCGAATCTCTTACAACAAAGCCGTTCCTTCAGGAACTGCTGATGCATGTCATGAAACGAGCCCTTGTTTTGACTAGTGTATCTCAACCCAGATAAAGAAGAGGGAGTAACAAAAGAGTTTCTTACGAGCCGTAAAACACAGTGTTTTCAATGTTACTCTTGTTGATCCCAACACGATATTTCTCCCTCTTCTTCATATAAAACTTCGAGAAATAGTTTTGTGAAGACGATGGCAGAGAAAATGTGGAGGCAAACTGAGTTGTATTCCAATTTCTCTGCCAACACTTAGCGCAACAAAAATGAAGGAAGGGGGAGGGGGGAGAGGGAGGGGAGGGGAGAGGGAGAGGGAGGGGGAGGGGGAGAGAGTTTTGTTGTGCTCCGCAAGACATAAGTCACCCTCAAGATGTAGGTGTGGTAGGAGGTTCAGCCATAATAAATTAGTTTAAAATCACTAGTAGTGGCCACATTTTCTTACTTTTTAAAAGTTCTTGGGCTAAACTACAAAATCAATTATGTACAATTATATGGACCATTAACATATCTGTTCTAAATAGATTTATTGACTAATTACCAATTTTTAATTCGTTCTGCTTTTTATTATTTTGTATTTCAAACGCCAATTGTGTTTCTGTAGCAGCCACTTGCAAATTGCAAAGTTGCAAATGGCCGGTAACAACTTATTCTTTTACCTTTATTTATTACTTTTAACCTGAATGTATTTAAGACTCTATAGGTCCCAAAAATACTGGTTGTTACGTTATTGCAATACCGATGTTATTTAGATCTTCTCTGATTATTTTTTACATTTCATATAAGGGAAAATAAACCAATTATATTTTTTGTAATTCTCACAACTAAAATGCATAAGTTTCACGTTCTGACATTTTGAGGTATGTGGGAATACTTCAATAATTATTTTGCAGGCGTTGTGCCTGAAGTGGCCTTAGTGAAGCAGAGGCCACTACTGATGAAGTTACTCTACTTCTGCTTTTCTGTAGCTCAGCCGCTTGTTGAAGCTGAGACACGTGAGCAGGTGATGAAGGAAGTACTGCTCAGCAACACTGCTTCTACAGCTGGTTTTCCCAAACGTTTTGGTTGCATATCCATTTTGAAAATAACTATTAAAACGGTTGTTCTCTCACAGCAATTAACTTACCCCACTAAAAAATAATTAAGTTTGAGTGTAACATTAAACATTTAAAATAGAAATCTGTACTGATAAAAATACGAGAACACGAAAGACAATAGTTGTTATATTGAAGAAATAATAATGAAAGTTAAAATACAGGTCTACAAATTAAACCCACTTGAGGACAAGTTAAAAAATGAAGTGAGAAAGACAATATTATATTTATGCATATATCTCGTTTATTTTGTTCACTTCACGAGCTTTGTTTTCTTCGGCAATGAGTGCCCAGATGTGAAATTTGTATTACCCGTTGTTTCAAACAAAAATATGAACATTGGTATTGTGGTTAGTTTTCATTGGCATTTACAAAGAAATAATTATGAGTCGTCACCACTGATGATGATGGCTAAGCCATTGATAGCTGATATTGTAATAAACAATATCGTTGGCAATGACGACTCATATAATTATTTCAAAAATATGAACGTTCGTGGAACACTTTTGGCGGTGCAGACGAGATAAAAATCTTCATCTTTTTAATTAATTTGTATTCTACCGAAATCGCTTATATTTTGAACTAACCAAAAATAGTTTAATAAATTGGCAGTGAGGAGATAAATAAATTTTTAGGTGTCGTTGATCCCAACATTTCGTATTGAAACGACCGACTGTTAAAAAAGTCAATTGACATCAAGGGGTCGACATTAACCACTTTAGAAATAGCTGCTCTGCGCGCACAGTTGTTAGGCATAAAGAAGACGGCATACGGTACAGTGGTGTTGTTGACAGAGAGAGAATCAGCGGAATGGCACGGAACACGCTATGTACAGGCATGTGCCAAGACATCCCAAGCCGAAATCCGGGGAGAGTTTCTTGCAGACGTCAGCATTCTGACGGCAAGTGCCGAAGACGCCGCACGGATTCTCTCAAAGAAAAGAGTCGAGAACCAGCACCAACCAGAAGCCAGTGTGAAGGGGGAGCAGCTCACAATACACTTGCAAACGTCTGCTAGGAATACTGCCCGCACAAGAACCTCTCTTAATAAGACTTCTATCAGATTACAAGTCTGGACCAATACAGTGTGACTCAGAATAAATGTCACAAACTTCTAGGTAAAATATTATTACTTTTCCCATGAAAATATGGTAGGAAATTAAGTATCTAACCGACGTTAGAGACTATATGGATTTTTTCCTGGTCGGTAGCAACCCATTCTGCACTGGTTTATAACGGGCCATTTTCTGACACGATGAAAGAGGTTTCGTGTACCTGCCAAACACCAGTTGCCTGCCTAAAAATGTCCCAAGCGTATGTTCGTTATGTAGAATTTCCCATTACAAGTTCATTGGCATAAAGTAATTATCTTCGATCCTTATACTTGCCCCAGAAGTTTGTAACATTTATTGAGAGGCGCCTGTTCAATAGTTTGTTCAACTGTTTATAAAAACGAAATAGAAAGCGTGAAGATATTTCTATGTTATGAAACACGCAAAGGTTTATGACAATGAAAACGTAATGCGAAATGTTTTAACTCTATTTTTGCGACAATTTGAAGAGAGAAGAAGAATTAATATGATTAGAAAGAAACATGTTAATTGGACATAGAAACCAATACAAATAAGAGATGATAGAATTTCTGAAGATTTTTTATACGTCAAAAATTCCGCTGAGTTTTGAAGGAGTTACTGAAAGATGAAAGGCTTAATCTTTGCGCAAGGTTCACTTCTCATTAATGAGAAGGGAAAATGCAAGAACCAAGAGAAGCACTCTTTGATTTGCATATTTTACAATCAAAGAAAGCAAAGACGGAAAAAATGAGAAATCAATCAGCATCTAAATGACTCGAAAACTTCTAAAGAGAGAGATGGAAAGAAGTGTTTGCCTTCTAAAGGGAAAAGATTGGAGTGGATCTTTGAGAACTGTCGGAGAGGACATTGATTTGGTCTTCTTTTAGCTGAAGGGATTAATCTCATGTTACAAACCAAGCATATTTAAAGAACTGACTAATACTCATTTTACATTCATTTTGAGGAAGTAGTTAAAAAGGAAGAAAGTAAATGGTTAGTAGTTAAAAAGAAAATAGCAAATAAAACTGAAAGGATTTTTGTTCCACTGTTAGTCTTTATACCTAAAGATTCTGGCCATTGTCAAATAAGACGATTCTTAGTACTTATCAAGATAATGCTGCAAGTCATACGTGCGATGAAAACCCTGATTTTCCGAAAATTGCAAAAGTTCAAAATGTTTTCAGTCTTCCTACAACTGCAATATCAAAGATATATTTTTGTCTCAATAAAATATATTCCTCAAATATATATATTTCGAAATAAGGTGATGGACAATGTACCTTAATTTGAGAACTTTTTGCGTGAAAGTACGGGCGAGAAAGTTCGTACTGTTTTCGCACTACTAGTTACATTTTACCAATAGTATGAGTGTCTCTTAGCCCCATCGTTGTACCAATGTTTTCAGTGCATGGATCAGTTCTTCAGTTACACTCACAGTCTGACCAAGAGATTAATCTCTTTCTCTTATTCGACGTATATACGCACGTATGCGAGAAAACAAAACAAAAGAAACCATTGAGAAAATATGTTTATTTCAATTTATTCAATTTCATTTAAACTTAGTACAAAAACGTATAAAAACTACTCATGCATTGCAAAAGTATGCAGGGCATCATTTAAAGACTAAATTTTAAAGAATACATTTTAGAACAAAGCGTCTATCCCTAATAATGTTTGTGGAGAGCATTCAAAATATTTTAAGATTTTGTAATTTTTGAAAATTCAGAGATGGGAGCGGGACTTACGCCACTTTTACGAAAGTACTTTTCGTTATTCTAGAAAAAATTTCGCAGAAGAAATATCTGATCATTTTGTAAATTCATTCATGAAACTAACACACTAAAATTAGATTAATTTCAAATTTGGAGAGGAAAAATTCATTTTTGAAATAATATTTTTTGTAGTTAAGTTGTTGGCGCCTGTACCTTTATTATCACCCCTCTCTGACGTAACAGTCTGGAGGCCGCCAAGTAAAGGCCACCTTCTCCAAAGGTGACAATTGCAAAGGCTCTTACAGGGAGTTTTGTGGGTTTAATTTAAAATCACATGCCAGACAGTATAATTGTACACTCAAAATATCAACAAATGATACATCATTGTATTCCTCTTTTAATAATATTTCCATTGTTTGTAAAGCTACAGGGTTATTCAAAATGTGTTCGTGAGATATTTAGAGACAATGGAAGAAAATACAATTATTTTATTTGCTGCGGTTGATAGACAAACTGGACGTTTCGTTATGCACCGACTGTAATTTCCTAAATTAACGTGATGGCAGTTACAGTGGTGTTTAAAAAATGACGGTGAGCGCTATGGAGAAAGCGTTTTGTTCCCCTGACTATCATCAACATCAATTCATTACCATAGTTCAACGTCATTTTGAATCGAAATGGGGAAAGGACCCTCCTTCCGACAACACTATTTCCAGATGGTACTCTCAGTTTGTGGATACGGGCTCTTTGTGTGAAGGGCGAAGCAGTGAACGTCCCGCTGCGCCAGGAGCGGAAGTGAATCGGATCAGGGAATCGCCGTAATCCTAAATAATTGACTACAAGGGGGCAGCCAGGAACTGATTACAGAATGGTTGTTACCTCAGTTGAAAGACGACAAGGACGAGTTCCTACTACACCAGGATGGCGCACCACCTCGTTTCCACAGACACGTAAGAGTGTTTTTAAACGAGCAACTTCCACAGCGAAAGATCGGATGCGGGACGGACGCTCAGATGTTCTTTCCCTCCATGTTCACTTCGCCGCATGCCGTGTGATTTTTTTTTTCTGTGGGGATATGTTAAAGAACAAGTCTTTATCCCTCCTCTGCCGACGAATATTCTGTGACTGAAGCAGCGCATCAGAGCCAACTTCCCAAGAATCAGTGCGGAGATGTTCGAGCGTGTTTGGGAAGAAGTGGACTATCGAGTGGATGTCTGTCGAGTGACTAAGGGCACCCATACTGAGAATTTGTAATGTATGTAAAAAAATTATGAGTTCCAGTTCACAATAAAATAAGGTTCATATTTCTAAGTCAATTACCCCGTGTATTATGATTTTTTGCAACCCCGACAATCGTTTTGAATAACCTGTATATATAGTTCCATTTCTAAAAAAATTACGAGAAAGTAACAAAGATGATTAAAATTCTCGAAAACAAAATAATATTACGAACATTATCTCTAGAGCATATTACTTGCTCTGTGATTTTGCATTGTGGAGCGAAAAGTGCATTTTGATATCATGAACCGTTTAGAAGTTAGTGGGTGGATTAGAGGTGGCCTGAAATTAGTGGGAGACCCGTTATAACCAGGCGGGCAGGTAAGGGAAAGAGCAAGCCCCTTCGCATGCCGCCCCCTTTAATAGGAAGCCCTTTCAAAATTTTCTCAAAAACAGTTCCAAATTGTTTAAAGTGTCCGTGGGGCTTCATGCATAGTACGTAAAATTAATGAATGTTTTTCAAAATGCAAAGTTTTGACTCAACTTACATCGACGGAGGTTTATTCAGTTTGGAAAATATCGTACGCCTGGTTTAGGCGTGAGTGTTGCGCACATACACCAGACAGACGTACGTTTTGGCCTCAATCGATTTTTCGGTATCAAGGACCCAGAAAACATGGATTCTTGCTAAACCACTTGTTAGATAATTTGCTCTTAATTTAGCAACTGCATTTATACCCCTTTTTGTTACCAGAGCCCGACAATGATTTTTTTCTGCCGAAAATCCGCTGGTTTTTCGCGCAGTATTACATAACTTTCCCTATAATACTAATATTACTCTGTATATACGTATGTATACGGATAAATTTCAAATTTTTGCAATATTCGGAAATTAGAGTTTTTATTGAAAATTAGACCTGCAACATTCTCTTAAACGTTCTTCACACTATTCAACAACAAATTTAATCAGAAACGAAGGAGACATTTTTTGAAAATTTTGAAAATGTCTCAGGGGCTTCATGTAAAGTACCCCCTAAAATTAAAATATCGGTTTCAAATTCAAGCACAGACGAACACATGGACGGACTGGCAGACGTTTTGCAGCCATTCGAGTGTTTGGTATCAAGGACTTATAAAACGTAGATTCTGACTAACCAGTTTTTTTTTTAATTTAGCAATGGATATATCCACTTTATCGCTACTTGGGTCCTTCCTATAATACGTGTTTTTCTGCAAACAATTCGTCGTTTTTCCGGGCAGCATTACATAACTTTCTCTCTACTACGTAAGCGTTAGAGAGAAAGCAAAATTAATAATTGCAAAAAAAACAAACAATGCATTGAGTGTCGGGAATGAGTCAATGGACGTCAAAGTATGATGGCACCAATTAACATTGTGCGCACGAGGTAGTAACAAGGAACATTTTTGCGAGAATAAGATACTTGAAAGGCGGAGATGTTAGTGGGAACAATATGTGGGAAAGTGGGAAAGAAACGATAATAGCTATGGTGATGAACGGTCGTTAGGTAACGTGTGTAGTGTAGTCGTATTGTAAAGTTTTAATGTTTCAATATAATTTTTATTTGGAAGTTAATATTTGAACAGAGGAAAATTAGCGAACGATAATAAGTAATGTTGTGAGTGAAATTCGGAATTTGAAAATTAATTTTGAAATTTAGAACGGGAATGGGGACGACTAAGGATAGTAAAAGGAAGAGTATAATTTTACGACGGTCAAATAGACAGTTTGCCGACGAAAGAAATGGAATACATTTTTCGTCAGCTTGTAGGAAGATGAAGTTGTATGCCATGACAATCAGCAGATTAAAGAAAGTAGCAAGAACGCAGTCATTAATACAATGACAATGCATAATGTGTTAGGCAAATAATGAATGTGTAGTATATTAAAGGTGTGAATAAATGAATTAATTCTCTGAAACCATACGGTACTGATTTGTTTAGATTATTTTTTCGTTTTAATTGTACTTTGTCAGTAGCGCCGAGTAGGGGAGTTCTATTAAAAGGTGAACTAATTATGTGTTGTAATTAAGAGGAAAGCAAGGTACGTTCGCACCAAATTGTAACCTGACAAATATGTACAATTAGAAATGTTCATAAAACGAACAAAAAAACTATTTCGAAGTAGTTTTCCAAAGTAAATAGTAGAGTTCCGAATTAAATATCTTGGATAGAAAATTGACATCCTGAAATCCCGTATGGGCAGATCTATTGACCCACGAAAATAAATTTTCTAAGAGGTAGCGGGGTAAATGTGTTAGGTAGGGAACGACGGAAAATTATTATAATGGTAATAAATTGATTTAATAAAGGAGTGCGATATCGAAGATCTCACTTCAGCTCTCATATTTCATATATCTGCTTTTCTCGCGCATAAAGATCCATAAAATGGTTTCTCAAGATGGAAATAGCTTATTAATAAACACACATTTTGGTAACTGTTAATTTTAAAATAAAGTATAAGGAATAAATTAATGCATACAACTTCTGTCGAAATAAACACATTTTTTCAGAATTCTTTACATGTTAACCTAAAAATGCATCTAAGAATTGCAGGCATTCCACCTGCCAATTTTTCAGGAAGCGAAGATGCAAAGATGCATATTTTTCTTGATTCGTACAAATTTGTACAAACATTTCACAAAATGTTGCAATATTTACATACTTTTTCAATAAACACGATGGTTTATTTGTGTTTAATGTATAATCGATAATTTTAAACTGTTTGAATAACAAAACCCCCACATTTTTTATTTGTTTAGGGCACAAAGTGTATTGATCAAGCTTTCGGAATGTCGTACAGATTTGAACACTTTCCAAAAATAGACATCAGGGGGGAAATTTAGGCCTTTTTGTAGAAAATTTGGTTTGAACGTTTTCGAAAATACCCCATTTTTAGTCCTCATTTGGTAAAAAACTTGGATTTTCAAAATATCATCATGAAAGACATTTTGAAACTTCTGATTTTACAAAGTTATTAAACAATGAAATACGTAAATAATGTAAATTTAAACGACATGTGAAAAAAGTTTGAAAAAATGGGAACCATTTTTTTAAAGTTTAAAATTACTCATGTAAAGTACCCCAAAAAATCAAAGATTTTTCTTAAAGACCACAAGGCTCCACAATCCAGTTGGGTCATGTAGATCGGGAAATATTCATTGTGGTGAAATGCCTAGTTTGATTCCTCTAGTGTTGTTCACAGACGGAAGGATTTTTGGATGGACGGACGGGCGTATGACAGGGCGGACGGACGGAAGGACGGACAGTCGGATGAACAGTTGGACGGACAGTCGGATGAACAGTTGGACGGACAGTCGGATGAACAGTTGGACGGACAGTCGGATGAAAAGTTAGCCGGACAGTCGGATAGAGGGAGGGGCATTAGGGCGCTGCAGAAGTTTCCCTGCAGCGTTTCGTAACTTTGTCTAATTACGCATATTACTTCATATATACGTTGATATACGACAAAGTAAAATAGTGGTCGTCGTTTGGTTGCATTACGACATTAAAATCAAAATTAAAGTCTCCCTGACTCTGAAGAAGAAAAAAATAAATGTATGTTTGTAAACAGGAAAGTTAAATTTTTTATTTAGGCAAAGAGCAAATATCAATAATTTGTCCCATTTCAGTTGTTTTGCGCAGTTGAACTCAAAACATGTTAGTTTCCTTTCCTGTTTCGTGACACGAGGTCAGGACTAAAACGAACTATTTCATAAAATAAACTGCAGTTTGCGTGCATATCGTTCTCCAAGTTCCACCCTTCCCGATAAAACAACAGTGACCTTTTAATATTTCCCAGCACCACACGCGGCGCGTAATAAGAGATTTTCTACTGTCGTCGTCAGACTCAGACTTAGGTGGCTCATTGATTCAATTGACTCACTGAAGTGCCTCCGACGAGGAGGTACTTGGGTTCGAGTCGTGACGGTGGGAGCTAGATAGATAGATCGAACGCAGCCGCTGTCTGAAGGAAAAGTCTAGCGGCCAGATGCTCTATTGGGTAGTTTTCTGAGACTTCTCCGAACACCAGGCGAATGTCTGAGCAAAACCTCTAAAAAACAGGTTACGGGTCGGGCACAATATTTCCTTTCACTTCATTGTCCTATCCTCACCTTTTATTTACCCACATATTGTTACATGCACTACAGTACCACACATGTCGGAAGACTAGCTGAAAGCTGAGAGCTTAACGCGGCTGCAGCGGTTCTTACAAGGTGGGAGGGAAAACTCTGCAAACCGACGTTCGACCGTAGGTCGGCGCCGAATCTCACCATTTAACCGAGGGTGAAGATCACCGCCATCTCGCGTGATGAAAACCTGCACTACACTTACGGCACAAATTACCTCGAAAGTTGACGCGACCGAATTCACTAAGCAATCAAATCAAATCATCAAACACGGCCCACTTGCGTATCGCGTGTGGTTACTTCTCTGTAATAGAACCTGCCGTGTGCAAAGTTCCTGAGACGCAACCATTAGCCTTTTCTCTTGTGACATCTGAAGGAGACAGTAAGTTCCGCGTGCGTAAACAGACTCATTCAGACCTTTGTTTTGTGAGAGAGCCCACGCCACTGCCTCGTATCGCCCACCATCATAGGCCACTAGTACGTAACACTTGCCGCTGGAGCACGCCACCTTCTCGCGTGATTCTCAAAGGTCACGTGTAAAAAAAGCACGTACGCGGTAGGGTGGTGTGGATGTAAATAATTGATTAAAATCTACTGTTTAATTTAAATAAAGCATTGATTTGATCGTGGATTGTCACCGTAAATTAAAAAAAAACGTTTTCTCCGACATTTCATCCACATTTTCTCAAATTGAGCATTTTTCTAATGTCAGCAAAGCACGCACAGTATTAATTTATTTAACTAATTCAACATTTCAAAATAAATTGGCTTTGGATTATTATAATTCGTTTAAACACAAAGCAAGATGTCCTAATCTGTAATATTTTTTTTTTGAAAGGTTACGAAATGGTGCGAGAATTAGGTTGTTTTTAGTTTCAATGATTCCCTTGTGAAAGGTACTTCATTTATATAAAATTACATAAATATTGGGCTTAGAGAAGGAATGGAGACAACGCGGATGGGACGGTATAACGGGCGTGAAAATACAAAGCCGCGGAGAAGAGAACGCTTGCAGTCCGCATAACACAGTCTGCATTGGGGAGAGGGAAACAAAGCTAAAATAGGGAATCGGTGTTCATAGGAGGCGTAGTCATAGCCTGACAATGGAAAATCGACCTTCTTCTGGCAGAGGAAGCTGAGCTGAACGTTTCGTGTAAGTCACGCTCCAGACTGGTATGAGACGGGGAAGTGTTGTTAAATGATGTAGTGAATTGGGGACATAATTTTGAATTTAGGAGGGGAAAAGAATTACTCATTAATATTACTGCTATTACTATTATTACTATTATTATTATTATTATTATTATTATTATTATTATTATTATTATTATTGTGGGAATAAGTAAAAAATTATGAAAATTATGCAATGATTCGTTATGCAATTTTAGGAATTCAGAAAAAGATGTTTGAGCCTTTTTGGAAATAAGGAAATTTGAGCTCATTTTCACAGAAAAGTGTTTAGTTTTCTGGAACATTTATTTGATATTATTTCAATCGCATGTACTCATAAATACAATATTATGAACAAATATCCGCTAACATAAATATTAAGGATATGAGAGGTAAGTAAAATATTTTTTGAAAAACAAAAGAATAGAGCTATATGGTGTTTGTCATCTTATAGAGTACATTTAGCACTATCTCTACCAAATATTTAAAGAAAAAATTGGGAGCAATTTTTGAGAATCTTCTTTTTTTGTAATTTTTAAAATTACCCCTATTGCATATATGGACAGACGGACGTTTAAAAAAACAACACTTTTTCGGTATCAGGGGACCCCAAAACGTGCATTTCCGTTGAAATCTCAAAATCGATTTTCCGCAGCATTACATAATTTTCCCTATACTACGTATACACACATACGTATTTGGAAAAGTAAACCGAGGTACATAAAATATAGTTCTAGTTTTTCCTGTAGTTATTTATGTCAGTACTTATTTTATGGTGTGCATCATAACCTGTAAGTCACTTGCCTCATCTATTCTTCTCTTTTTTGACAGGCTATTTTTCCTTCCTTTTCCCGGACTTACCGACTCGTAACCCTTCCACATTTCCTTTGACACTGCCAGGATGTGCACTTCCTTGCTGCAGCTTCCGGCGGAAGCACGAACGTCCTGCTTGGCCAGATTTTTCCATTAAAGTTTAGTGCCGATATTTCCTGAAAACCCAACTCGGTTATACACAGCCGATTATGGGGGAGGGTATATCTCCTAAGAAAAGGAAGTAAGAGGTCTGAAATTTGATACTGATGGTTGAGGGATACCTACCATATCACAACACTCATGCAAACATCCATATACGGGTTACTTCAAGGAGGATGGATTGGAACCCATGTCCCTTTGAAGCGAGGTTTCAACGCTACTGCCTAAACGTTCGCGGCTACCTTGGTCAGCAGAATGTTTGTTAATTTATTTGATTTTTTAAAATTAATTTACTATTTACTGCAGTCATATACCCAATTTATTTGTTTATTAGTAGAATAGTGAAAAATACGGCCCTCATTTAACTGCTACTCTAAGCTTCCAGTTCCAGAAATTCGTTCGGTCCTGCACTTGCAGCCCTGGAGTTCGGTCTTCAGATGCTTCACCCGCGCTGAGAGGTGGATGCTGGAGGGGGAAGGAGAGGGGGGAGGAGATGAGGTTCGGGCGATCGAAGCGAAGCGAGTGACAGGGGGGCGGGTCAAGGTCACTCTCGACGATTCACGCAGCCAATTGACCCAAAGGGCAGCCCGTGCGGAAGGCGCACAAACGACTCTCGAGGATGTGTAACACTGGTATTCACGAAATGTCCCTCTCAGTGGCAAAGTGGCTTTGAGCAGAACGGGATGGTCAAGGCAAAACTGCATTAATATTATGAGGGGCCCTAATTACTGCAAAATTATGAGGCCTAATAATGTTTAAATATTGAATTTATTGAATGACAATAAAGTTGAAAGAGAGCTATAAACTGGGATGACCGGCTTAGGTGGCTCAAGGCATCAATTGATGTCTCTGCAGTGCCTCTGACCGGGAGGTCCTAGTGTCCCATCCCAACGGTGGCAGGATTTTAGATGCTAACCACATAGCTAAGTTGAATTCAGAAGGAATATCACCCGCTTTCTGGAACATAATCCTAGCGGCCGACTGTTCTGATCGGTACTTTTCCGGGGGTTCTCCGATAACCACCAGGCGAATGCCGGAGAACTACCCTCACAAACGGGCCACGGGCAGCGCAGCACGCGATCTTTCCTTCCTCTTCCTTTCCTATCCGCTACCCTTGCTTGCGCACACACTAACATGCACTACACTACCTCACTTGTCGTGAGACCAGTTGGGGGCTTAGAGCTTGATCCGGCTGCGGAGGTAGCCTACTGAATGGGAATCCGTGATTGGGAAAATCAATTGTTACTTCCATAACGTGGAGTGGTGGCGAAGCGTTGCAGCTACAGTTGGGCGTGGCAAGGATGGCGAGAAGGCGAGTGGAGCGAGACGCAGAGAGATGGAGTGCGACAGAGAAAGAGTACCTATCTACATTATGAAGTTGGACGGCACGAAGCAATTGAAAGAAATTTGTGCTGCTTCCGGTCTTTTCTGAGGTGACTATCATTTTGTTAAAAAAAACAGGGACCCCAAAGTACAAAAACATATACATTACTAATTTCCACTGCGCGCAGAAATTGGAAGAAAAATATGTAACCTGCGCACAAGTGAGATGGTGTATGTTTCGTTGAATGCACAGAAACTATTGACAAATAAACAGTAAAGAAGTTTGGATTTTAATTGAAAAATGCAAATATTTGATTGTGTTGTTCCGCTTACTCTCATGTTGCGCGTACCAACTGAATTCCCATACTTAAAGCCACATTTTAGGTCATTTGACAGCAAGGCTGTAAGAGAGAGTGAGCGTCCCATTAAGTATTTGTTATTCACGTGCTGCGTTATGGAACAGTATTATCACATTAAGTATTTTCATATTCTTGGTACGAAAATTTCTGTTGCACTCTGTAGGTACAATGACGTGATTTGGGGCGAGGTGAAGACTTTGTTGCTAAAATATATATTTTTTCAGTATTACAAGATACTGTTTTCTTTGTTGCCCTTGAGCAGGGTACGTGCTATTTTTCAGAAAACAATTTTCTGTCGTTTTGTTCAACAGCATTTTTTGCAGTTGAAGGCTACTAGTAAGAAGTTACTTTTATTTTCTATTAACGATATAATTGATTCTTTTCATGTTTTCGTTATGCAAATATTGATAATATTAAAAACAATAGGCAAACACTTGTAATTCTGAGGTAAAAACATTGCTAAGTAGAACCTTAATTCTTATGTTCAGAAATAAACAGGAAATACCAATAACAATAGTTTATTTAGCAAAGGTTTATAACAAACAAAATACACATTGCAATATGTTTCGTTTACATAGTTCAGTTCACCGTTTACATAGTTCATAGTAAAAGTTTGCAGCACAATTTTCGTAACCAGTCTACATCCCTCATTGCTGTACAGCTCAACACACCCGACACTGTTTACGTAAGGCAGACACTTCGTAACAATGCAGTTTTCACATTCATGTCACCAAGTCTCTGAAGTGGATTACCAACCATTGACCTCAGTCAACCCTCAACTGGTTTGCCAACCAACACTCTGGCGCTCGCACCCCTTTTTAAATTGGGGCTGAAGTCATACCTATTAGTTATGTGACCTCTACAATAAAACATCGATATATCCAAACGTCGATGTTTAAAAATTAAATCATCCATGCTAAAAATATATTTGCCAATAACCATCGACGTTTTTAAGATTCGATGTTTTTAAGTTGGTTTAGTAACCTATGACTTCAAATTCATGAGCAATAAAGTTTAATTTGACAATGCACTAGTATTTTTATTTATAATTAAGATTTAACTGAAAACAAAGTTAAAAATGACTCTCTATGCACAAAATACTAAGAAAGAAGAAGGAAATACCACTTTACCAGGATCAACTCGGGTGATGGATAGTCTTCGCGATAAAGGTAGTACAAACCGCGTTCATTTGGTTTGAACACCTAAGCAAACAGTAATTACTTCATATTTTAACTTAAAAAATGTAATTATACAAATTTTTCATTTATAAATCAAACATTAAAAACGTAAAAACATCGAGGAAAAACATCAATGTTCGAAAAAATCTGGCCATCCCATGCCTATGACTCGACGGACTGTAAGCACGTTTGCCGAATTCAAAGGCCCCAACACATCTACAACAGGAATTGAATACTGCGGAGTACAGTCGTGTAATTTGAATTTGGCTGAAATTAAGATTCGTTCACGCGCAAGTATATTTGGAACACAGTGTAAGACAAGTATCTTACGCCATGACATGTAGAAAAAATCTTGTGGGGCAAGCAGGAGGCAAGAAAATAGTTTCGTGGAAAACAATAAGAAAATATTCCCGTCAAATTATTTTTAAGGTATATTCACCTAAAATGCTAAAAGCTTTTTCTTTATTTTTTTAAACAAGGAATGTTTTATTCATGGAAAGAATTTATGGAAGGTTTAAAAGAATGACGCATATATTATTTCCCTTCAAGATATTCTTATTTACTAATTTTTCGAAAATTTAGATTAAGAAATATTACGCGAGATCTACTGTTGAAAGCATGCCTAGTTTGATTCATTGACTGATGTTTCCAATCACGTCAACCTGTACAGCCATTAGTTCTATTTGTGTAGTGAATGCTTTTTGGCAGAAATTAGCGGTGTTTTCCTTATTATACGATGAGACCCAGTTGACGACGTACACGTCTGTTTATTTGAGACGCAGAAAGCCTCACGCGTGGACGAGGAGAGGGCTGGGCCGGCGTTGCGCGAGATGGAGCGAAAGCTACAAGAGAAGGACGCCGCTATCCGCGCTTCACAGCAGCGACTCGAAGAGACCCAGGAGAGAGTGACGGCCGTGGAGGAGAGAACGACGGCTTCGGAGGGATCTGGAGGGGAAGGAGGTTTGCAACGTCTAGAAGGCCGTGAGGAGAAAGTAGAGGCCTCTCTGCAAAGAGCGTTGCAGACGTTTATGCCCCGCGTTGAGGCTCTATTGCGGCAAATGGAGAAGCCCCAATCTGCACGTGAGTGTAAGATACGACAAGGAAGAAGGATCACACGTAGTGTATGACGTGGAGATCTTTGGATTTCGCCTTGAATTTATGGAAGGCCCCGAGAGAAAATACCGATAAGACGCCGGTAGCGAGAATTATCTTGCAGACAACAGCTCGTTTCTACCTCTGCATAATTTCTCTGGAATATGCACTACCACCGGGATTCAAAACAAAGAACGGCTGACTTTACCTCAGAGACAGCAATGCTGCAGACTCTGCAGTAACTGTGCCTGGGAGATCATAGAATTCGAGTACTAGGAATATTCCTGGAGGGTAAAATCCGTCACAAATCGACAGGAAAAACGGCCTCGAAACTCATTACCAATGGGAGAAGAACACCGACTCCTCCGATAAAACAACATTCACTACACGACGTACCGAAAAACAATCAATCAATCAATCAATAAGACTCTAGGACTTTTGGTCGGAGCCCACGATATGCAGTGAAGTGGAATCTCCCCACGCTTATTCCTGGCGATAGAGTCGCAAGTGATGCTGTAGAAGATCTCGCAATATCAAACGGCCCAAGGCGTGAGGTTCCTCCTCGAGTCGGCCGCTTCCTCGTTGTTACCTATCGTTGCGAAGTGAAGAGGAGTCGCCCCAGCCATATTCTTCGCTTTGATATTCCACCCCTTCCCTCCCCTCTCCTCACCCACCAGCAGATCCATGAACGGAGTGCTGCGGCCCCTCAACGCAGCCCCATGCAACACGGAAGCCCCTCTGCAGTTGGCAATGCATCGGTGCCTCGTTGCCAAAGACGCGACACCATGTCCACATGCGCCATCCACACTGCATTAAGTACAGGATTGAAACCATCTTCACCAATGTAGTTGACGTGGGCACCTGAGTCTTAAGGGCATATGAACGTGAATATTTTTGAAAAAAAAATATAGAATTTTCAATTTTGTGTAAAAAATTTTGCAGTCTTTACTGAAAAAAATTGTGTAAATTTTATGTGTAACATTTCGGGAAGTTTTATAAAAAGCAATTTTAAAAATTTCTTGTCACGTGTCCACGCTTCTTTTAAACGTCAAATTTTGATCCATTTTATTTCTTGTGATACTGAAGATATTTCAATGGAGTGAATTTTCTTTTAACTGTTGGTAGCTCTGTTAGTCTGGCGTCAGAAGCATGTTGCAATGTTTTTGGTTTGTTCTGTGTTTACATTTTAGTATGCATGTGTTGATGACTGATCAGGGATTTTGGTAGTGCCTATCAAACTTTAAAGTGAAATTCCCGTAAGTTACATTTTATCATATACATCTTTTATAAAAAAACAATGTAAGATAGCAAGATATGCAAGATACATTTTACAACAATGTAGACTGCAATAAATGCCCCACATCGAAACAAAAAGAAATATGTTTTAAACTTTTAAAAAGTGTGCCAATTTTAAACACGGATTTTTAAAATTATTTCACAAAACACTATAAATGTAAATTATTTCATATTAGCGTATTAATTAGAAAATAATGTGGTGTACAAACCTGCCAAATTTGACTAATCTATTTCCTATAATTTCAAAGAACATAAACTAAAATCGTTAAAGAGGAAAATAAGAAATTAAATGTCATAATACACTAAGATGATAATAACAAAAAATACAGTAAATGAATTAAAGTGAAATTGGTATTAAATTATTCAGAACTCATTTATGGTGTCATATTTGAAATTGACGTTGGTATCAAAGTTTTCTAGAAAATGGGGTTTCAAAATGCTTATTTTTGACCAATATTGCTTTCACATACATGTGCCCTTAAGAGATGTCATAACTAGTCTTCCTTCTGTCGCCGCCTTCCACAACTGCTTTCCCAGGGGGGAGGGAGAGGTTCGTGCCATCTCCACCCTCAACTTTATTTCCCGCACCCGGAGCTCCTCCCGCTGCCTCGCGCGCCCTTTCTCGTCGGCCGCTGCGCGCTGGTGCCATGCGCCTGAGGAGGTGGGGGTGGAGGTGGAAGAGGGGGTCTAGTCCCCCCTCCCTCCCGCTGCTGCATCTCACGTCGCCGGTACTTCGCGAGTGCTGGTGGATGCCTCGCGCCTTCTTGCTTGTCAGCCGCTGCGCCCTGGTGCCCTGCGCCTGAGGTGGGGGTGGAGGTGAAGGTGGAGGAGGGGGGCTAGTCCCCCCTCCCACCCGCTGCTGCATCTCACGTCGCCGGTACTTCGCGAGTGCTGGTGGATGCCTCGCGCCTTCTTGCTTGTCAGCCGCTGCGCCCTGGTGCCCTGCGCCTGAGGTGGGGGTGGAGGTGAAGGTGGAGGAGGGGGGCTAGTCCCCCCTCCCACCCGCTGCTGCATCTCACGTCGCCGGTACTTCGCGAGTGCTGGTGGATGCCTCGCGCCTTCTTGCTTGTCAGCCGCTGCGCCCTGGTGCCCTGCGCCTGAGGTGGGGGTGGAGGTGAAGGTGGAGGAGGGGGGCTAGTCCCCCCTCCCACCCGCTGCTGCATCTCACGTCGCCGGTACTTCGCGAGTGCTGGTGGATGCCTCGCGCCTTCTTGCTTGTCAGCCGCTGCGCCCTGGTGCCCTGCGCCTGAGGAGGAGGGGGTGGAGGTTGAGGTAAAGGAGGGGGGCTCCCCCCTCCCACCCGCTGCTGCGTCTCACGCCGCCAGTATTTGTGGATGAAGGTGGATGCGGTGTTGGCAACACGCACGTGTAGATTGGGGCTTCTCCATTTGCCGCAATAGAGCCTCAACGCGAGGCATAAACGTCTGCAACGCTCTTTGCAGAGAGGCCTCTACTTTCTCCTCGCGGTCTTCAAGACGTTGCAATCCTCCATCCCCTCCAGATCCCTCCGAGGCCGTAGTTCTCTCCCCCACGGCTGTCATTCTCTTCTGGGTCTGTTCGAGTCGCTGCCGCAAAGCGCGGGTAGCGGCGTCCTTCTCTTGTAGCTTTATCTCCATCTCGCGCACCGCACTTGCCGGCTTCTCGGCCTCTAGGCGCAGGGCTGCCTGCATCCCGCGCTCCGCCGCCTCTTGCAGGCGCACCTGCAGGCGCAGGGCGTCCTGCAGGTGCGCCGGTCCCTGCGCCGGCAGCGGGAAGGTGTCGCCGCCGGCGTCCGCGCCATCTCGTGAGTCATTTGAATCAGATCATCTTCGACTGCCCATCTCTGCGTCTGAAATTTAAGAAATAAACCCATTGTTAAAGCACATTGTTTTTATTTTATAAAACGTGTGCAGTAGAACCACAATCCATTTGTGGATGAAAATGAGATATTTTGACATGTTTTATCAATATGTAAAATTAGATATTTGATTTCTGTGATGAGCTGAAAGAACATACACATAAAGAGTGTCTGCAGAGGAAACGTAAATAAGCTCGTAAATACGCTCTTAAGACAATTTTAGCTTATTTTGTCTAATAGTCTACAGGGATATTCCGAATGCTAGAGCCAAAATAAGCACTCAAAAGTTGGTTTGAAAAAATGTTTTTTAGGCAAAAAATTGTATTGCAGAAGTATAGAAACATCCCAGAATCATGTAAATTGCTTATTATTCAAAAAAGTTAATACATTTGTTCAGAAAGAAAAAAATTACACAGAAAAAAAATAGCACCCAATAAATACTATTTAACTGCTTTTTTATTTCTGGGTTAATTTTTCTTTCTGAACAAATATATTAATATCTTTTCTAAATAATAAACAATGTACATGTTTCTGGAGTACTTCTATGATTCAGCAATGCAAATATTTGCCAAAAAAGCATTTTTAAAACCAACTCTTGAGTACTTATTGCGGCTGAATCATTCGTTATATCTCAGTAGTAGTGTATTAGACAAAATATGCTTAAGATTGTCTATAGATCTTCCGAAATTTCGAAAGTTTCGCTCGTGTGTGTGTGTGTGTGTGAGAGAGAGAGAGAAAGAGAGAGAGAAAGAGAGAGAGAGAAAGAGAGAGGGAGAAAGAGAGAGAGGGAGAAAGAGAGAGAGGGAGAAAGAGAGAGAGGGAGAAAGAGAGAGAGGGAGAAAGAGAGAGAGGGAGAAAGAGAGAGAGGGAGAAAGAGAGAGAGGGAGAAAGAGAGAGAGGGAGAAAGAGAGAGAGGGAGAAAGAGAGAGAGGGAGAAAGAGAGAGAGGGAGAAAGAGAGAGAGGGAGAGAGAGAGGGAGGGAGAGAGAGAGGGAGAGAGGGAGAGAGGGAGAGGGGGAGAGGGAGAGAGAGAGTGTGTGTGTGTGCGTGCATGGGTGGGGTGGGAGTTAGAGGCAAGACGGCCTTGTCAGGCTGAATAGGGCGTGCGGAGGATGTACATGAACGTCGTGATGAGCAGGATTGATTTTGACCATTGATTGGTGAAAACTGTCACCAAACGCCGAATCACAATTGAAGCTCCGATGTTAACGGACTCCGCGCTTCAACCGCTGCGGCTGTTCCGCGCCGGTCTGTGGAAGCCTTTTAGGTGTTCTTTACTACCGATTTTTTTTTTCAGATTAATGTCGTTGGTACATTATATTGACAAAAACGTAATAACTCTTTTTTTTCGTCATTTATAGTCATATAACTGTTAATAAGTTAATCACTTTTCTACGAAAAAATACTTTTCAAGATGAAAAATCATATCACTTTACCACATAAAAATATTGCGGATTATTTTTGGCGCCAAATTCAAATTTCCAAAAATAAAAAAAATAAAAAAAATTATAAACAATAATTTTTATCATGTTTTGTGAGCCTTTTTTGATGTAAAATAACAAGAATTATTTGAAATAATTTTAATTCAGATCCTATTTCAATTCCTTTGTTATTATTAAATCAAAATAAGCAATTTTGTTGAGAAAATTAATAATTGTTAATACCAATTTGGACATACGAGGTGTCACTCGACGCGTCTCGGTCTCATGATGAACTAATAATTTGTTTTCGCATCCGTTCGGAAGATTAATAGAAGTTTTCAAAAACGTACTTTTGCATGTCTTGGCGCTGCTCTTAGTGATTATATCGAGAATTAAAACAACGCCACTTAAATAGATCTATGTAAGTGGCTTTAGTACCCAAAGGTATTTCTCGCTCAATACGCCATAATTTTCTTTCACGACGTGGACAACACTGAACAAGTGAATCGCGCGACATATTTCATTTTAATTGTTATCCGTATGGTTATTGTCATATTTAAAAAAAAATAATTTTCAGAAACCTACGAATAGTATTGCATTAAAACTTATTAAATAGGGAGAATTTCAAGTGAAAACGGAGAAAACAGAACTGTGAGTGATGTTAGAGAATGAATGAAAGGTCTTACGTTCTACTTCTCACTTTTACGTTCCTAAGTGTACAAGTACCGATTTTCAAATGAATGTGACAGACAACATATTCTTATTAAACTTAACCAACTCCTTATTCATACAAACATACAAAAGTCGACTTTTAATGTTTATATAGATTTGCATACAAAACAATAAATAGAGCAAATGGAAGTGAACAGCAATAACTGAGGTTGTAGAGTTTTAATCTCTTCAAAAATTATAGTATTAAAAATATGGAATTATTAAGCACATCCGGGAAGAAACAAATGCATTTGTAGAGGATTTTGCAACAGCATTTTCGAAACTAATTGAGAATGATCTTATAGTAGGGTTATCAAATAACTCAGACCAGCTTACAGGTGATCTTTGGCCATTATTGTGTAGCAAAAATCATGTAGCTCTACTAAACCCTCACTGGGCTCATCATCAATACCTTCAAAAATATTTTACGGAGATTATACTTTTGAAATTGCAATATTACCAGTTCATATCTTCTATGGACGTAACATACAAGGCCAATGGATGTTAGGAGGTTTGACGGAGAGTATAACAGTATCGGTTACTACGATTCATTGATAAGTCCAATGCTAGATACTGTAAGAACGTATTTTATTTTACCTTAAGGCTCGCAATTTTTATATCATATATTTCAAATAGGCTTTAAATAATTTCTAAAAGATTAATGTGTAAATTTTGTAACAAAAGGTAGAATTTGTGAAACAAACAAATAAATATGAAATAATATACGAAGTCTAACTTACGAAACATCAAACTGCCTGGAATTATGTTCACAAAGCGCAGTAAATTCGGAGTGGGCGATTATGTTGTCGCCAAATTACACAAAAAATACTCATATTGTAAAAAAAATCAACACGAGCTTATTTCAAGGTCTTTTTTAATAAGGACAATTCATTAAGAAGACTTTTCCCAATTACATTTGTAGGAAGACACCGAAAACGTTTTATTTGCGCAAAATCGAGCATTTTGAGAAACATAGGACTTGCATCATTCTCTTAAGCATCATATACGTTATCTACGGTGTACATTTAATCTAAAAAATGTACCGTTATGAGAAAAAATGGTTTAAATAAAATAAAAATTGCTTATGTTTGACACAAAATTTCTCAAAAATTACTCATGTTTTTGAAAGTTTGAATATGAAATTATTTTTAGATCTGTTTTCCATGAACACAATTTACTAAGAAAAGTGTTTATCTTCACAATCGTAATTGTAAGAAGACGCCGAAAAAATGTTGATTTTTTCAATATGAGACCTGCGCCATTCTCTTAAACGTTCTTCACACTATCCAACAACAAAATTCAGTCAAAAAGGATGAAGCAATTTTTTTTAATTTTGAAAATGTCCCAGGGGCTTCATGTAAAATACCCCCAAAACTAAAATAACGGTTTCTAATTCAAGGGGCTTTGACCAGCAAAAACCAATTGAGGAATATCAATTTTGGAGAAAATCGGCTGAACGGTTTAGCCGCTAGTGTTGTTCACAGACGGATGGACGGATAGACTTTTAGCGTCAATCATTTTTCGGTAGCAAGGATCCACAAAACATGGATTCAGGCTACAACACGTGATAGGGGATTTTTTTTAAATTTAACATCTGGATATATCCACTTTTCCGTTGTCAGGGCCCTGTAATAAGAGTTTTTCTGCCGAAAATTCTCCTTTTTTTCGCGCAGCATTACATAATTTCCTCTACCGATAAAGTAAACATTGAAGCATTTTTTGAGATAATTTTGAATACCTTTTAAGATAGTCATGCAAAGTAACAAAATTAAATATCCGTTTCAAATTCCAAGGGCAATTATCCAGATCTGTCCAGATTATCCAGATCTGTCGGGGAATACCGTTTTGGGGACAATTCTTTGTAGTGATAGTATTATTAATAGCCTAAAGGATAGACAGAGAGATCGAGATTTGATGTAAACCACTTCTTCGGGTTTGGGAGGCTACAAAAAGTTTTTTCTCCTGGAAAATTGGCATTTTGTCCTGTAACATTACATAACTTTCTTTATCTGTGAAGTAGATACGCAGAAGTGAGTTGAATCAAATCACCGGGTCCGCGCCACATCCGTTACAAAGAAACACCTCTAGACGCCTTGCTGCATTACATAACTTTCTTTATCTACGCAGCAGATACGAAAAACGGTGTTAAATCTAATCACTGGGCCCGCTTCACATCGATTGGAAAGAAATATCACTAGACGATTCGGTTATTTTGAACTCTATGCTACGGTGAATATTGGAAAAAGACGTTTCAGGAACAAGTTCTTCCCCACGGGACCGGGAATTACAATAAGAGTTTGCAGGAGAAGGGTCTGAAAGAATAATTATATTTCTAACATACGTTACGAATGAATGGGACCAAAGGAGTATACCATTGAGAACATTTTTCATCTCATTGACTGCAATTCAATCGACCCTGAAAGCTTAAGCAACGCGCACTGCAAAGCATAGTGCTGTGAAAGGATTTGCCCGAAAGAAAAATACGAGGGCATTAACAACAAGGATATCAATACACAAAAGTGGTCCAACAGGGTAATTATCATTCAGTTGTCATATTGGGGTAATTATCATTCAGTTATAATAATTGTACTGAAATATCTGAAATGTGTGTTCAATGCAGAATAAAATGTAATAAAATCATGACTTCTGAAAGAGGTTACGAAAACGTTAATAATTAAACATTTTAAATAGCAAATGGTATTAAAATTTATTATTTTTGAGGTAAATAAATATTTTGAAATCTTGAATACATTGTGTTTGTATATTTTACCACGACCGTGTAATAAAAAAATCGACCATCGAGGAGAGACAATTATATTTTAGCATAATCTAATGTAGTGAACCTGTGTTATAATTAACCATGAACTGTTAGTACCTTAAAGTTGAGTATATTCTCGTTAGATAACTGTATATGGAAATATATTGACTAAATACTGTATATACCTGTATTAACATAAAAATCCAATTATTATAGACAATCAGGTTCAGTACATAAATATTAGGAAAATTGGTTTATTTTACCACTAAGTTTTGACATGCAACGTTTCAGAGATTTGTGCATCTTCATCTTCAGGTACATTTGTGGCTAAAATTATATTTAAAAAACAAATATTAAAAAATGAAATCATTCAGTATGAAAGAAGAAAAAGACATCGTGTAAACAGAAAACAATATCAGTGGAAGCTTGCCTTTTATAGATATGTTATTATCAAAGAATATTATATATTATAACCAAAGAATTATACCTGAAGATGACACAACGCACAGATATCTGAAACGTTGCTTGTTAAGACTTAGTAAAATTACAAATGTCTGTGTCCGTATATTTATACATACTGTACTATATAGTAAAGTTATCATTTTAAAATTAAGTTGTATTTAAAGTAGTTACTAATGACCACAGCTGTTGATGCGACTATAATAAACTAAAGAAAGACTTAGTGATGTTATAAACCAACTTCCTTAATTTTTATTTCCTTAATTCTATACTTCAACCTGATTGTCTATAATAAATTAAACATTTTGCTAATACAAGTATTACAGTCGATAAATAGAAACTTAAGAATATTTTACCTGTTGTAGATTGGAGAGAGTAGAGGACTAATACCAAAGTCGGGCTAGGGCGCAGAAGAAGTCAGAAGTTCTACGGCGTCTCAGTCGAAGTGGCAAATCGATTGCACGCAGCAAGTGCTTTCAGGCGACGCGTTATCTCCAGAGATAGCGGTCTAGTGGAGTCGAGCCGGGCCCTGATTCGCCGTGGTCGCCTCAGGTGATAAACATTACCCCTTGCACCTTGGCCACCGAAAGCACGAGCGCAGCTCATGGTTGTCGATTATCAATTCTTTTTCAACTTCAAAATGAGGCCAAACGCTTTCAAATCGAGGACAAGCTATTTCAAATTGGGAACAAACTCATTCACATTGAGACAAATCACACTCAAATTGAGATACGTCGTTTTTATTGAGACCCAAAATCTTTGAAACGGGAATCAATCAGAAAATTGTTTTAATTGACAAAAGGTGATTATGTAATAGTGTTCTGTTTAGTTGTTCAACACAGTTTTTCTTTTTGATTAATTACGTAGTATATTAAAACACCTGTGCTAAAACAGCACATACTTTGTCACAATATTTTTAAATTTGCAATTTTCGAAAATTCAGAGTGTTTAACAAAAATGTGACCAGCGCCATCCTTTTAAGCATCCTTTGTATTCGCGGAAACAATAAAAAATGAGCTATTTTTGAGAAGAAGTTTTTTGCGTATACATTTTTGCGTGCTTGTATTTCGCACCAATTTAAACCAAAACTACTCATATTTTCGAATAATTGTACTTGAACTTACTTAAATATTTGTCTTTAAGAAACATATTTCGTTAAAGAAAGAATATCCATCTTCAATATTATAGTTGTAGGAAGACGCCAACAAAAATAGCACTTTTGCAATTTTAAAAATCTAGATTTTTACGAACATGCGATTTGTACCAATCTCTTAAGCGTTTTTAATGCAATCCGAGAAAAATGTTTGATAAAATAAATTGATGCCAATTTGAGAAAGTTTTGAAAAGATTTTTTGAGGCATCATATTAAGTACTCTCAAAACTCAAAATATACGTTTGAAACTCCCAAAGCCTGAAGTTCATTCAGATAAAATGTGGAATATCAATTTCGAAGAAAATTGGCAAATTAGGCGCTAGCGTTGACCACAGACGGTTAGACAGACCTTTTGCTGACAATCGATTTTGCGGTATCAAGAGCCAAATAGGTATGTAGGTTGAATAGGTAATGTTGGATTAATTCATCCCGAAATTAGAAGTGATTTTAGGAAAGAAAATGCTAACAATTTTTTTTGTCAATGTCTTCACGGTGCCGAAAATATCTACCAGACGACCGTGGTACTTCTTGTCAGGACGGCATTGAAGAAACATTTGAGGAAGAATGTATAAGACATCGTCTTTTGAGATTAAGATCATAGTTGTGCGTTTAGGCCAATTATTTGTGCCTGGTCATCTTTTTAAGTAAGGAACATAGTAAGGAATAGAATGTATACACGAAAATGCATCAACTTGCATAACGAAAACTTGCCTAAAGTACATGAAGCATAATTTACATAATGTAATTTGTATAGCATTGGTCCATTATAAGAGGGACAAGTGAAAGAGGAGAATCAATATTTAAAACAAACAGCTGAAAATCAGTTTCATTATTGAATTATGCGAATCTCGGACCATCTGAGCATGCCCGCGTTTGGATTATGAATGGGAGTGTGGTCAGCTCGGAGGAGAAAATCAACGTGCGTGGAACGACAAGGCCGGGAAAGGGAGGGGAAGATCTGAGGGGAGAATGAAGGGAGGGGGATTGCAAATAAAAAAGTTAATCATTCAATGTTGAGATTTGTACAGGCTCCTTGAAAACGTCTGTTTACAACGTACAAAATCATATTTTATAAAAACATGAAACATTTATGAAAGTCGATGTTATATTTCTGAATGAATGAAAACGACATAATCACATCAGTTTATGCAAGATAAAATGTGAATATGAGATTATGTCTCTATGAGTTCATGTCTTCGAACAACGCTAACGCTGTTTTAGCACTTTCAACAAGTAGGCTATCTCCCATCCAATAGATGGCCACATTGCTCTGGTGTTTCCTATGTCTGTCCTCGCAATTGCATCCGCGGGAGGCGGTGAACGTATGCACCGTAGGCAAAAGACCTCTCCCCTTTTTTCCCGTTCACTTCTACGGCTAACAGAAGCTTTGCCTTCTTCAGATAATCCTCAGCGTCCCTGAGTTCTCAAGTTTTTAGGATCACTTTGGTTGTTGTTATTTGTAACTTTCTTTTTTCCAGTTAAATCTTAATTAAAAAGTGATAAACACAGCCACCGTCGAATCAAATTTCCCCCTGCGCAAACGTGTTGGACGTTACTAAACCGGATACATTTGGGTGAAGATTTCACTATGTTACAATGTCACTTTGTTAAAATCGGAATATAATTCTCCCCACGCGCTGGGGGCGGCGGCATCTGCGGCAGGTCACGGTGGAGGGGGATATTATATTTTGCCAAATTTTTGACATTACCACGCTCCTATTCATCCTTTTTGTTTGGTTACATGGCGTTCGATTTAGAAAGCAAGTCTATATTGCACTGTTAGACCACATTTTTAAAAATTTCCCCAGAAGTATGAACATCGATTTGAAAAATGAATTACGCCATTTGTTTGGCAAAAGGGCTTCACAGCCTACAATTCTATATTAAAAGCGAGTAAAACGCCGTTTACAATTCAAAAATAAGACTATTTATTCAGACATTGTCGGTAATATTAATTCACCAATGATGTGCTGAGATCTATTAAAGCTTTCTACAAGTGTTTTTGGTTTTTTACCATTGGGGTTGTATTACAAATAAAAACAAAAAAAATAGTATGTGCCCATGGTATCTCAATTTGATTAAATTAGAAAATTCTCATTGTTATTCAGGCGATTCACCACTCCAAACCGAAAAAAAAAGCATTTTTCTCCAATCGTCTTTCAATCTTTACACACGTCTAGATGAAAATGTGTTCTCTAATGATTTATGTAATATTTCACAAATCGCGGTCGGAACCCACACTATGTAGTGCAGTGGAATCTTCCCATACCTATTTCTGACATCACAGTCGCAATCCACACTATGTAGTGCAGTGGAATCTTCCCAGACCTATTCCTGACATCACAGTCGCAACCCACACTATGCAGTGCAGTGGAATCTTCCCAGACCTATTCCTGACATCACAGTCGCAACCCACACTATGAAATGCAGTGGAATCTTCCCATAACTATTCCAGACATCACAGTCGCAACCCACACTATGTAGTGCAGTGGAATCTTCCCATACCTATTCCTGACATCACAGTCGCAACCCACACTATGCAGTGCAGTGGAATCTTCCCATACCTATTCCTGACATCACAGTCGCAATCCACACTATGTAGTGCAGTGGAATCTTCCCATACCTATTCCTGACATCACAGTCGCAACCCACACTATGTAGTGCAGTGGAATCTTCCCATACCTATTCCTGACATCACAGTCGCAACCCACACTATGTAGTGCAGTGGAATCTTCCCATACCTATTCCTGACATCACAGTCGCAACCCACACTATGTAGTGCAGTGGAATCTTCCCATACCTATTCCTGACATTACAGTCGCAACCCACACTATGTAGTGCAGTGGTATCTTCCCATATCTATTCCTGACATCACAGTCGCAATCCACACTATGTAGTGCAGTGGAATCTTCCCATACCTATTCCTGACATCACAGTCGCAACCCACACTATGCAGTGCAGTGGAATCTTCTCATACCTATTCCTGACATCACAGTCGCAACCCACACTATGTAGTGCAGTGGAATCTTCCCATACCTATTCCTGACATCACAGTCGCAACCCACACTATGCAGTGCAGTGGAATCTTCCCATACCTATTCCTGACATCACAGTCGCAACCCACACTATGCAATGCAGTGGAATCTTCCCATAACTATTCCAGACATCACAGTCGCAACCCACACTATGTAGTGCAGTGGAATCTTCCCATACCTATTCCTGACATCACAGTCGCAACCCACACTATGCAGTGCAGTGGAATCTTCCCATACCTATTCCTGACATCACAGTCGCAATCCACACTATGTAGTGCAGTGGAATCTTCCCATACCTATTCCTGACATCACAGTCGCAACCCACACTATGTAGTGCAGTGGAATCTTCCCATATCTATTCCTGACATCACAGTCGCAATCCACACTATGTAGTGCAGTGGAATCTTCCCATACCTATTCATGACAACACAGTCGCAACCCACACTATGTAGTGCAGTGGAATCTTCCCATACCTATTCCTGACATCACAGTCGCAACCCACACTATGTAGTGCAGTGGAATCTTCCCATACCTATTCCTGACATCACAGTCGCAACCCACACTATGTAGTGCAGTGGAATCTTCCCATACCTATTCCTGACATTACAGTCGCAACCCACACTATGTAGTGCAGTGGAATCTTCCCATATCTATTCCTGACATCACAGTCGCAATCCACACTATGTAGTGCAGTGGAATCTTCCCATACCTATTCCTGACATCACAGTCGCAACCCACACTATGCAGTGCAGTGGAATCTTCCCATACCTATTCCTGACATCACAGTCGCAACCCACGCTATGTAGTGCAGTGGAATCTTCCCATACCTATTCCTGACATCACAGTCGCAACCCACACTATGCAGTGCAGTGGAATCTTCCCATACCTATTCCTGACATCACAGTCGCAACCCACACTATGTAGTGCAGTGGAATCTTCCCATACCTATTCCTGACATCACAGTCGCAACCCACACTATGCAGTGCAGTGGAATCTTCCCATACCTATTCCTGACATCACAGTCGCAACCCACACTATGTAGTGCAGTGGAATCTTCCCATACCTATTCCTGACATCACAGTCGCAACCCACACTATGTAGTGCAGTGGAATCTTCCCATACCTATTCCTGACATCACAGTCGCAATCCACACTATGTAGTGCAGTGGAATCTTCCCATACCTATTCCTGACATCACAGTCGCAACCCACACTATGTAGTGCAGTGGAATCTTCCCATACCTATTCCTGACATCACAGTCGCAACCCACACTACGTAGTGCAGTGGAATCTTCCCATAACTATTCCTGACATCACAGTCGCAACCCACACTACGTAGTGCAGTGGAATCTTCCTATACCTATTCCTGACATCAGAGTCGCAATCCACACTATGTAGTGCAGTGGAATCTTCCCATACCTATTCCTGACATCAGAGTCGCAATCCACACTATGTAGTGCAGTGGAATCTTCCCATACCTATTCCTGACATCACAGTCGCAACCCACACTACGTAGTGCAGTGGAATCTTCCTATACCTATTCCTGACATCAGAGTCGCAATCCACACTATGTAGTGCAGTGGAATCTTCCCATACCTATTCCTGACATCACAGTCGCAACCCACACTATGTAGTGCAGTGGAATCTTCCCATACCTATTCCTGACATCACAGTCGCAACCCACACTACGTAGTGCAGTGGAATCTTCCCATAACTATTCCTGACATCACAGTCGCAACCCACACTACGTAGTGCAGTGGAATCTTCCTATACCTATTCCTGACATCAGAGTCGCAATCCACACTATGTAGTGCAGTGGAATCTTCCCATACCTATTCCTGACATCAGAGTCGCAATCCACACTATGTAGTGCAGTGGAATCTTCCCATACCTATTCCTGACATCACAGTCGCAACCCACACTACGTAGTGCAGTGGAATCTTCCTATACCTATTCCTGACATCACAGTCGCAACCCACACTATGCAGTGCAGTGGAATCTTCCCATACCTATTCCTGACATCACAGTCGCAACCCACACTATGCAGTGCAGTGGAATCTTCCCATACCTATTCCTGACATCACAGTCGCAACCCACACTATGTAGTGCAGTGGAATCTTCCCATACCTATTCCTGACATCACAGTCGCAACCCACACTATGTAGTGCAGTGGAATCTTCCCATACCTATTCCTGACATCACAGTCGCAACCCACACTATGTAGTGCAGTGGAATCTTCCCATACCTATTCCTGACATCACAGTCGCAACCCACACTATGTAGTGCAGTGGAATCTTCCCATACCTATTCCTGACATCACAGTCGCAACCCACACTACGTAGTGCAGTGGAATCTTCCCATAACTATTCCTGACATCACAGTCGCAACCCACACTACGTAGTGCAGTGGAATCTTCCTATACCTATTCCTGACATCAGAGTCGCAATCCACACTATGTAGTGCAGTGGAATCTTCCCATACCTATTCCTGACATCAGAGTCGCAATCCACACTATGTAGTGCAGTGGAATCTTCCCATACCTATTCCTGACATCACAGTCGCAACCCACACTACGTAGTGCAGTGGAATCTTCCTATACCTATTCCTGACATCAGAGTCGCAATCCACACTATGTAGTGCAGTGGAATCTTCCCATACCTATTCCTGACATCACAGTCGCAACCCACACTATGTAGTGCAGTGGAATCTTCCCATACCTATTCCTGACATCACAGTCGCAACCCACACTACGTAGTGCAGTGGAATCTTCCCATAACTATTCCTGACATCACAGTCGCAACCCACACTACGTAGTGCAGTGGAATCTTCCTATACCTATTCCTGACATCAGAGTCGCAATCCACACTATGTAGTGCAGTGGAATCTTCCCATACCTATTCCTGACATCAGAGTCGCAATCCACACTATGTAGTGCAGTGGAATCTTCCCATACCTATTCCTGACATCACAGTCGCAACCCACACTACGTAGTGCAGTGGAATCTTCCTATACCTATTCCTGACATCACAGTCGCAACCCACACTATGCAGTGCAGTGGAATCTTCCCATACCTATTCCTGACATCACAGTCGCAACCCACACTACGTAGTGCAGTGGAATCTTCCTATACCTATTCCTGACATCAGAGTCGCAATCCACACTATGTAGTGCAGTGGAATCTTCCCATACCTATTCCTGACATCAGAGTCGCAATCCACACTATGTAGTGCAGTGGAATCTTCCCATACCTATTCCTGACATCACAGTCGCAACCCACACTACGTAGTGCAGTGGAATCTTCCCATACCTATTCCTGACATCACAGTCGCAAGAGATCCTGCACGTCGGGAGACTTCGCCACGTCAAACGGCGTCTTGCCTTCCCAAGGTCCGCGCCAAGGCTTGAGGTCCCTCCTGGCGCCGGCCGCGAGCAGCGCGCGCACCGCCTCCTCGTTGCCACAGTCCGCCGCGTGGTGCAGAGCAGTCTCTCCGTCCTTCGCCCTCTGGTTGACGTGGGCTCCCGCGCCCACCAGCAGCTCCGCCCACTGCCCGCCGCGGCTCCACGTCGCAACACAGTGCAACGGGGATCTGCCTCCGGTTATTACAGCGTTCGCATCGGCGCCTCGTTGCAGAAGAAGCGACACAACGTCCTGATGCCCCTTCGAGGCAGCCTTAACTAGAGCATTGAGGCCGTCTCCGCTGGTGTAGTTGACCGAGGCGCCGGAGTCTAAGGCACGTCGAACGTCGCTTAGCCTTCCTTCTTCTGCAGCCTGACACAACTCCCATTCCTTGGGAGCGCGACACGTTCGTGCCCACTCTATGTTCATATCCACACACAACAAACGCATCTCCACACCGTGTCTCTCGCGTGCTTCCTCGTCGGCCGCCGCGTTCCGGTGGCCGGCGTCTAGAAACGGCGAAAAAGTTTGTGACTTTAAAACATCGATATTTCCGTGCAGAAACGTCGATATTATAACATCGATGTTTTGTTTTCTAGGTTTTCTTTAGATTAACATATTTTTGCAGAATCATCGATGTTTTAAAAAAAATTCGTGATATAAATAAAAATTCCAATCGCGAAGGTAATAGTGGCGTAACAGTCTCGGACCAGAAGGTCGCGGGTTCGTGTCCTGCCTCGGGTATGGTATTTGTGTACGTCTGTATATATGTTGTCCTTTTACCTCTCCCTATCATCATTTCATCTTCCATACCCCCAGAGCTAACAACCTGGCGGATAAAATCGGATCTAGCTAAATGCTGATCCCTTGATAAAATTTTATGAACCTGCCACCGAAATAATAATAACGTGACTTGGTAATTGCAGGGTACATGCGGGCGTGGTCTAAGTCGGCCTATTCGCAAGCAAAAACAAAATTTCCAGTATCCAGGATTGCTCGCAATCAACAGCCATTGAAAACTCAATATTATCAATCCTCAGGCATCACGAAACCGATTACAATTTTCAACCTTTCTCCAGTTTCCTATCGTTTTTGACTATTTTGTGCGTGATAATATCTTTCAATTGCTATTTGAACCTTGACTACATAGAACATAGATTAGAAAATGGAGATAACAGCCAAATTTTAGGGCAGAAAATACTTTAAACTAATATTGACGTGTTATGTATCACATTAATCCAGAACATTTTCCTTCGAAGTGTTTAATCATGTTTCGAACATCGATATTTTAAACATCGATGTTTACACAGACTTCGAAGACCTTTTGGTAATGTATCGAAATATCGATTAGCTAAACTTTTGCTAAACTTTTGCAGCAGTACCGGTGTCTGAGGAAGTGGGGGAGGAGGGGGGAAGCTCCACCCCTCCGACCGCTGCCGCCCCTCCCGTCGCCGGTGCTTCGCGGGGGCTGGCGGCTGAGGCTGTGGCAAGGGACGTGACACGCTCCACAAGCGAGATGGCGTCGCCGACGGCGCCATCTTGTGTGCCATTACCAGAACTACTGCGACTGGCCATTCCTTACTTGCGGCTTCTGAAATTCAGAAAATAAACCTCTTATTAAAGCTCGATGTTTTATTTAATGAAACCGAGCCAGAATTTGTTGAATTTTTTTTTCTGTTCGATACTTCTGTCTTTCAGGAGTTTGTTCATTTATATTTGCTTTCACAAACATAACATTTGAGCTGATAGCCTCTCACTCTTGTAGATTTTTACTACTAATTTACGATTTTGCGTTCATATATTTATACCACTCATCCATACATTATTTATTCTTAAATCTAAGTATTCTGCATAAATACATTCAAAAACTGTATTTACATTCATGGGTTGAAAATTTGTAAAGTTAGCATAAAACATTATTATAGTTAGCATCATGTATTATCATGGATTTCTGGGATATCATAGATGTATATCATTCGGATATTGTGAATCTATTCTCTTTGAATTATTTAAAGTTGTTCTCAAAATTTTATGCTGCAAGGAAAGGAGAGAGGAAGTGTAAAGAATTTTTCAGAGTTCTTTCTTTTATATTCGTTTATGGATTCTATTTAAAGTTCCCTTTAAATATGCATTTTCAAGATAAATCACGGAGCCTTGGCACGTTTTTCTCAAAATTTGTTCTCTACAATCTTAAGTTTCTCTATATTGCCTTTTGCTGTCTTATTCCAGACCTGACAAGAGTATGTGAATGATGGGCTAATAATGGATTTAAAAAATTTAAATTGCGCATTCCAAATTTAAGGCTGAGCGGACGTTTATTAAAGGATTTAGTTTTGATATCATTGCGTATGTGAATTCGTTATCACTTGAATGTGTCTTTCTTCAAGTTGACCTGTTATAAATGTATCCCTCAAGATATTTTATCGGTGTATTAGAGACATTTAATTATAGTGTTATTTAATACTAGTGGGTGAGGTAATGTTGGTTTACAAAGAGTCAAAATATGGGCCTGGATTTTGGTTGGGTTTTTATTCTCGGTTGTAGAGCCCGTTTTAGAAAGCAAGAAATATTCGCCTCGATGTTATCTTTTGCTGTATTTATCTCTGCTTGAGTTGTGTGTATTGCAGTATCGTAAGCGGATGGCATAAGATATGAGTCTTCTAATCTGGGAGTGTCTGAGAAATAAAGACTGACGAGGAGTGGCGATTGTGCAAAATTTGGAAGTACCCTTTTATTGGTTTGCTCTTCTTATTCTAGTTTGTGAACGTGCGGTACTTTCTTAAACTCTACGTTCGGTCTGAAATAAAACTACTTATAATGTCTTGAGGATGGATGAAGTAGACTTCTAGAGACCTAGCAAACCTTATAGAACTGGTATCAGACTTCAACATCACCGCATTACCAAAATTCACGACTGATCACAGAATCGTAGAAATGTGAATAAAAGTTGCAAAAGACAGAGTAAAATACGTACACAAAAATACACATAAGAACAGTTTTGAATGATATCAAAACTAAATCCTTTAATAAACGTCCGCTCAGCCTTAAATTTGGAATGCGCAATTTAAATTTTTTAAATCCATTATTAGCCCATCATTCACATACTCTTGTCAGGTCTGGAATAAGACAGCAAAAGGCAATACAGAGAAACTTCAGATTGTAGAGAACAAATTTTGAGAAAAACGTGCCAAGGCTCCGTGATTTATCTTGAAAATGCATATACAAAGGGAACTTTAAATAGAATCCATAAACGAATATAAAAGAAAGAACTCTGAAAAATTGAAGTAGTAAATTACATGGATTATTTGAAAGAAAATAACACAAAAAATAAAAGCAAAAAAGGTCAGGATATCCAGAAGCAGTACAGAGCTCTAGAAAACGTAATCGCTGCAGGATCCCTATCAAAGACAAGAAGTGATACAACGAAACAGTTTAGTATTTTTCATTTATTTACACAGACGGTGAATACTCACTTCAGTTTAAATTAACTATACATATGATGAATGGCTTAATAGCTAACTTAAATTAAAACTTAAAACTAATACAGAGGTTAAGATTTCCCATCGGACTTCTCTAGTCGGGATCAAGTTCGGAGAATTTCTTGAGGAAAATGTGAGAGGGAAATTAATTTTGTATTATTATTGTAAATTAATTCTGTGAAGGGTTTTTGACGAGTCTATGAACTGATTGTGAAGGGATTTAGGGAATGCTTGAGAAGAAGTTGGTAGCTAGATAGGTGATATGGTCTATAGCCCCTAGGTCGAATTTGTTGTGTAACTGATTATTGGTGACATACCAGGGAACATTTGAAATAATTCTACCAGGGAATATTTGAAATAATTCTGAGAAATTGGTTTTTTACTATTTGTAGTTTCCTCTGGTTGGTTTTTGGAAACAGCTTAGTAACGATACAATTAAGTTTCTGAGGAAACGAGATAATTTAGAAAAGTTCAAATATTCGCCAATCACCTGCGCAGAAGAATACAAGAAGATCAACAAAAAGTAAAAAGAGAAATAAGGAAAGACATAAGAAAACATAAAGTAAAAATAATTAAGAAAATAATTGCGAATTCCAAATCAGTTAAAATTATTAGGAAATAATTAAAAACTGACAAACATTGGATGATGAGAACTGAAGGCAAAGAAGGAAGAAACATTTTAGCAAGGAATGAAATTGTTGACGCGGTAACACTGTATTTAAAAATAATAATATGCAAGAGAAGCACCAGATGATATCAAAGAGCGATAAACTCTAACGAAAACCCAGAGGATTAATGCTCTCCTATCATTATATCTCAGGAGCGTACAACTATAGAAAAACGAAAATTAAGAAAGAGGCCAGGAGATGATGGAATCACAACCGAAAAATTGAAATATGGTTTATCAGAACTAGCGAAAGAAATTACAGATATGTTTAATACTGTACTAGAGAAAGAGGAACTACCAAATCAATGATTGTTTAGAATTATCACCCTAATTCACAAGAAGGGAAAAAGAATCGATATAAATAACTCAGACCAGTTAGTCTCACCCAGTGAGATGTCTTAGGGCATCATCAGATGTTGCTGCAGTCCCTCTGACCGGGAGGTCCCGGGTTAGAGACCCGACGGAGGCAGTATTTTCGACACTAGCTTGTCAGCTAGGTCGAATTCATCCGCTGTCTGGAGCGGGCGCCCTTCTAGCAGCGGGCTGCTCTGATTGATAGTTTTTCGTGGTTTCTCCGATCAACACCAGGCTAATGCATGAGCAGTACCCTAAAAAACGGGCCATGGACCGCCCGCGATCATTGCTACCTCTTCCTATCGTCACCCATTACGGACATTTACACTAACATTTACTATACTGCCACACATGCCAGGATACCGGTCGGTAGCTTAGAGCTTGTCCCGGTTGGGGTGCTGCTCCACTGGTTGGAGATACCTGGTTGTGGGAAACCCAGCTAGCCGACGGTGGGCTGGAGTTCGCCATCTCCCGAGCAGAGAGCATCTATCGTACGCACTACGCTTACGGGAGTAATGCCCGTGGTAGTTGACGTACCCGGTATCACTAACACTCAATTAACTAATCAGTCTTTGTCAAATGTTTACAAAGTATTTTCTATGATTATTAACAGAAGAATAACAAGGATGAGGAACATCCGTCAGAACGAGCTGGTTTTGGAGCTGGCTTTTCCAGAACTGACCACCTCCAGATAATTAACAAAGTTATTGAAAAAGTGCAAGTTCTGAATTCAAGCTGAAACTTTACATAGCCTTTGTAGATTATACTAAAGCGTTTGACTCTGTGGAAAATTATCTAGGTTCCGAAAATGCAAGGGATTCAAATAAATACCTTAGTATTGTATCGAAAATGCAAAAGTACAAAGAAAGAGACGGAGAGCAATTTCGTTTGAGATGAGAAATCAGGCAGGGAAACTCAATTTCGCCAAATATTTACGCATGTTTGCTGGAAAGAATCTACCGTGCACTGAAACGGAAAAAAATGTTGGGATTAAAATAGATGAAAATATTTAACCATTCTCAAAATTTCCGGCATTACTTTTTTTGCTACATCAGATGAAGAATTAAAAAGTATGTTACAAGAATTAAAAAAGCAAAGCATCAAAACAGGTCTTCGCTTGATCGTATAAAAAACAAAAGTACTGACCAACTACCATGTATCTATTTCCATGGATGGTAGGCAAATAAAAACATACGTAAGAATACGCATACCTTGGACAAGTCTTTTCTTTTCAAAAGAGATCCAATAAGGAAATCAACAGAAGAATATCCCTATCTTGAAATAAATTCTGGAGCCTTGCTTTCATACTAACAGACAAAAAGTTAGCTTTCGCATTAAAAAGATTATCGGAAAGGCAAAATTAAATATGAAGAGGTACGGAACAGGACTGGGAGATTGGATGCAGCAACCCCAGCAGCAATATTAAAACGGAGTTGGTGCGGGCACAACATGAGGCAACAACCACAACGCTGGGCTCACTCAACTACAGAAGGGGGCCAAGAATGGGCTGGCGGAAGCACGTGGTCAAGGGAAATGACTGACACACGTGGAAGCCATCTACCGAAGAGCTCATGACAAAAAGGAAAATAGTATAATTTATACGATGCAAGTGTTCTTTTTATATTATATTTTATGTTCGGTTCTGAGTAAAGGTCAAACGAGAGACTGAGAAAGGTGAAAGACAATTATTGACCAGTTTGAGACAATGATAAAATTTTCATTTTGTGAAAAATTGGGTAATTATGTGTGATTGCATAGTTATCCAGTGACGTACCGCTACTCCGGGGAATTTCTTCGCGCCAATTTCTTTGCAGGCAGTGCCCGCGACCTTGACATGACTGATTTGAAAAGTGATTGAATAAAATTATTTACGTTTGATGATGCTGGCGTTCCAGTTTAATAACCTTATTTCACCATTATTATTTAATGCCATTAATAAGTGTAGAAGCTAACGATTGAATAATTGTTTGTATCTGATGAACAATTATTGCTTATATTTGATTTATTATAGTGCAAATTAAATTGGGATTGTTTGCATTATTGGGGCTTTGAGTTCTCCAATTTGGATGAGGATTTTTGTAATTTTGGGAGGGCATATACATGGTTACGTTATACAGGGAGAGAAAGTTTCGAATATTATCGGTTGGTGGCGGCATCCTTGAAGATTACGAACTCCGAGAGATTGTATTGGAAGTTTGAGCATTGTAAAGCATTGCCGTTTCTTTCGTCCACTTTCTGCCTCTTTAAATTTTATGCAGCCACGATCGTTTGCTGAGTGGTTTCCACCACAGTTAACACGGCGTGTCCCTTTGTGATTTATTATATTACGAATAATGAAATGCTCCGTCACAACGAACGCACATTGGATTCAGTTTACAGCTGTGTTGTGTGTGATTGAATTTATCACATCGTTCACATTGTATTACTGCGAAGCTGTTCTTATTTATGTCTTAAGTTACGAATAATGATATGCTCCCTTACAACGAACGCACCTTAGATTCAGTATAGAGTTGGCTAGGGGTGTGATTGTCTCACATCGCTCACATTGTAAAGCACTTTGCATATAAAACACTTTAATTATAGAATAAAATAGTTTATTTCATTAAATATTTATTTAACGTTATCAGTTTCCATTAAATCTACAGCATATAGATATAGGCATGCCGCCCCAGGACTTGCGGTCTCTTCTGGCGCCGGCCGCGAGGAGCACGAGTACCGCGTTCTCTTTGTTACGCTTCGCCGCGAAACACAGACGGGCGGGTTATGTTGCAGGCGTTGAAGTCGCCCCCCGCGCACATCAGCAGGCGTGCACATCCCGCGCAGGGGTCTTGCATTACAGTAACGTGCAACACGGAGTCCCCGCCGCAGTTGACAGCGTCGGCATCTGCGCCTCGTTGCAGACGAAGCGACACCATTTCTTCGCTCGCCTGCCAAGCGCATTAATTACAGCGAACAAGCCATCTTCTGCTACGTAGTTAATGTCCGCGCCACGGTCTATGAAAAGTCTCTTAGTCTTCCGTTGAATGGCGCCTCACACAACTGCTCTTTCATGGGGAGGGATAGTCTTGTACTCTGTCCCTCCTCAACTCCACCTCCCTCTGCCTCGCGCCTTCTTCGTCAGTCGCTGCGCCTTAAGGAAGTGGGGGTGGAGGAAGGAGACAACCCCCCCCCCCCAGCCGCTGCTGCCCCTCCCGTCGCCGGTGCTTTGCGTGCCCTGCAGCTGCAGTGGCCACGGACTTCTCCAATTGGCGCAACAGAGCCTTCGACTTCAGCCCCCGCGCCCACCAGCAGCTGCACGCACCGCCCGCAGCAAAGTGCAACGCGCTGTCACCGTCGCTGGCGACAGCGTTCCCATCGGCGACACGTTGCAGAAGAAGCAACATTACGTCCGCGTGCGCATTCAGTTTCGCATAAACTGGAGGAGAAAAACCATCTGGACCCGTGTAGCTGACATCGGCACCGGAGTTGACGAGGCGTCGTGCGTCTTCCATTGAATGCCGCCTCACACAACTGCTCTCCCAGGGGGAGGGAGAGGGTCGTACCCTGTTCCTCCTCAACTCCGCCTCCCGCTGCCTCGCGCCTTCTTCCTCGTCGGCCGCTGCGCCGGCTGGAAGAGGGAGGCCCCTCCCCCAACCCGCTGCTGCCCCTCCCGTCGCCGGTGCTTCTTGGGCGCCGACAGCGGCGGTGGCCACGGACTTCTCCAGTTGGCGCAACAGAGCCTCAACGCGGGGCAAGAACTTCGGCAACACTCTTAGCAGAGAGGCCTCCACCTCCACGCGGTCATCCAGGCGTTGCAATCCTCCATCCCCTCCAGATCCCTCCGAAACCTCTGGAGGAGAAAAACCATCTGGACCCGTGTAGCTGACATCGGCACCGGAGTCGACGAGGCGTCGTACGACTTTTATTGAATGCCGCCTCACACAACTGCTCTCCAAGAGGGAGGGAGAGGTTCGTGCCATCTCCACCCTCAACTTTATTTCCCGCAGCCGAGCTCCACCCGCTGCCTCGCGCCTTCTTCCTCGGCCGCTGCGCCCTGGGGGTCGTCGCTGGGGGGAGGTGGAGAGGGAGGAGGTGGCCTCCTCCCGACCGCCTCCCGTCGCGGTGGCAAGGGACGCACGTGTAGATTTGGACACATCAAGTCGGTGCAATAAAGCTTCGACGCGGGGCAAGACTTTCTGCACCGCATTTTGCGGGGAGGTCTTTACCTTCTTCACACGGCCTTCCAGTTGTCGCAGGCCTCCTTCTCCTTTAGATTTCTTCGAAGCCGAGCGGCCTTCAGTCTCTCCTGGATCTCCTGCAGTCGCTGATGTAGAGCACGAATAGCGGCGTCCTTCTCCTGCAACTTCCGCTCCATCTCGCACAACGCACCTTCCGTTCTCTGCTCCTGCAGGGGCTGGTCTACCTGCAGCCTGCTCTCTGCCACTTGCTGCAGGTGCAGGGCCTCCTGGACCTTGCCCTCTGTCTCCTGTTTCTGCAGGTGCAGGGCCCCCTGTAAGAGTTCTGACTTCTGTACGGCCAATCCAGGGTTGCCGATGGCGTCCGAGCCATCTCCGGACCCACCACCACGTCTGCGACTCGCCATCCCTTTCATACAGCTTTTGAAATTCATGAAATTAATCCCTATTAAAACACACTGTGGTAGAAAATGGTGTGGTGTATGTAACATTGGCATCGTTATAGAAGTAATAATGACGAATTTTTTTTTGCCATAGGTGTTTACTTCTGCATAAATCCGTTTCTTAAAATTCCTCTCCTTCTCCCATCTCCGTTGTGAGTTTTCTTTGAAATAGCACAGCAATGCTCTTTCTCCTCACTGTTTTGAGTCCGCAGCCGCCTTAGAATCAGTATTTCAGTGTAGAACGGGTTGCGTCAAGCGCCGTTAGGTAGAGCGCCCTGTTCAGGACGCTTGAGTCGGCATAATATCATCAATGCTCGTCTATGTGAGCAGGCACATGAACCTTCCCACCGTACTATGCCTATATTTTTCCCGGAAGGACACTTCCCGGTTTTCCGAGTTGACAAAGTTCTATTGCAAACCGATGAACGGTACCTTAGCGCATTAACTACGAGTATGAACCAACAAACAAACATTGCCTTTTGTATATAAGATACGATTTTTCCAGGTAAATAAATATTTTAAAATATTTAATTCACTGTATTTATATAGTTTACTGAACTCTTAAAAATATTTGTTTTCGAGGAAAAACTAGTTTTTTTTTACATTGTCGGATGTAGTAAATCTCTCATATAATAAACTAAAATATTAGTCCCTTAAAGTGCACTTTAACCGGACTGGACTATACTTGGATACCGGACCTGACTGGACTAGACTGGGACTATTCAGGGAGGAAACAAATCGAAAATAAGCTCTTAAGATAATTTTAATCATATTTTGTCTAATAAAGTCGTTCGATACTTCGAAAACCTGAGTTTCCATAAGCCCTCAAAATTTGGTTGGAGCAAACACTTTCTATGAAAAATTTGCGTTTTAGAAACATAAACTTATTTAAAAAAGAATTGAATATATGTGTTAACAATATTTACAAAAATTATTTACAAAAGAAATGAATATATGTGTTCACAAAGAGAAATTAACACAGATATCAAAATGCAATTGAATTGTGTAAATTGGGTGCTCTTATATTTTCTGTTAATTTTTGTTTTGTGAACAAATATATTCATTTCTTTTGTAAATAATAAACAATTTATATGTTTCTGGAGAGTTTATATGTTTCAGAAATGCAATGTTTTTTGCATAGAAAGTATTTTTGAGAGTTTATTGCGGTTCGACATTCGAAATATCGAAGGTGTTGAAGACAAAATTTAGTTAAAATTGTCTTAAGAGCTTATTTTCGAAGTTTGTTTGTTTCCTCCCTGGACACCCTATTTACAAATCTGTCGATTATATATTTTACCTGGTGTAGAATGACATATGTGAACTCTCACTTTCTTCAGTTGCCGGTTGAGAGGGCAGACAAAAACGTCGGCGCTTCAGACGGAATGATAAATCGATTGCAGATAGCAGATGCCTTCCGACGCGGCGCTATCACGAGAGATGGCGGTCGAGTGCAGTCCCTGATTGGTCGTGACCGCCTCAGGCTATTAACGTTACACCTTGCACCTTGGACACGAAAACACGTGCTCATGGTAGTCAATTATCACGAAAATGATATGGTCTATTCTTGGCAGTACATATCTCTTCTTTATAAATGAATTATCAGCTGTAGCAAATAATCACACACACACACACACACACACACACACACACATATATATATATACATGTGTATATATATACATATATATACATGTATATATACATATATATATATATATACATATATACATGTATATATATACATATATACATATATACATGTATATATATACATATATATACATACATATATATATACATATATATCGGGCGGTACATTTAATAAATCTCGAGTAAAACGCATTTAACCAATAATGTCTGAAAAAAAATTGGAAGGGAATTCTCATCTGTGCTATAAACTTTCTACCGGTGCCTGCCAGATTGGGTGTGAGCGGATGCACCATATTCATATTTAATTGGGCACTTCAGTTCTTATAGCCCGACTCGAGTTTCGTGACAAAGATAAGTTGTAGATTTTTACTTTTCCTCCATATACTTTACTAATACGACGAGGAGAAGCATAAGAATCTCTCAACAATACAACTTCAAACATTCACTTTTTAAATCCGTGCGTGTTTTTAGATGTAACTTTGCTTACTCATCAAGTTGTATTAGACGATTCTAAAATTGATTAATCATCTTATCGCGCTAATTGTAACTTCCAAAACCAGTGTTGGGCAGTAATTGAGAGAAAGTCATTCAATTACTTGTAACCATTACTATGTTAGTAATTTTAGCATGTAGTCGTTACTTTTAGCAGAATTAATTTTTTTACTTATTTACTCTTTGATATAAAATTGAAATCGTTGCTTTGTAGTTTTCTTTACATCGTATGTAATCATAAATTTTAAAACATATGCTTATTTAGTTCTTTTCTCTGGGAAATTAATTCGTTCATCATGGACTAATGGTTGAGTAAGTTCATTTAGTTCACAAACATGGCTGATCGAGAGGCCCCATCCACGGTAAAGGAGAATTTCCGTGGCTCCATCCACACCGTGGCTCCATTCCAGTGCGCGTAACGACGATTAATTCGTTTGAACTAGTTCGTTCATGACCGACACATCTCTACCTGTAATTGTAATTGTAATTTTTTCTAATTATTTCTATAAAAGTAATATGTATTGTAATTTAGTACAATATTTGATAAGTAACTGTAATCGAGCCCAATTCCTTTTTTTACGTTCTTTTCTAAACACTGTCCGAATCAGAGAGAGTCGATCCTCCCATTTGAAATGTTACTTCCCACGGAAGGAACCTTCTGCTCCGCGGTAGGTCATCGAATTTCGCTGCGTCAATCTGACAACGCTGCGCGGGAGGGCGAGAGGGCGCGAGGGCGCTTGGCTCGCTGCCAATGTCGAGGGCCCGGGCGGGGTACGGTACGGTGCGGTGGGGTGGGGGCGCCGTGCCCCCGAAGAAGCGGGGGTGTTAATGACTGGCGCGGCGCCTCCGCTCCCGGCGTGGGTGGCACCTATTGCTTAAAACCTGTCCCTCCCACGCACTTAGCGCTCCTGGCGACTTTACACCCCGCAATTCATTAGATACTGCGGTTCGTATTCAACCAAAATGATGTTTTGTATATGTTTGTGCCGTTCTGAGATCAATTCCCTGCAAATTGGGAGTAGTAATAGCTCTAGCACTAATTGCTATTTTATTTACCCTTCACATCCAAGAACGAAATTCGAAATATACAATTTTATGGTATTAATAAACTATTCTTCTGGCCTTATACATCTATTGCAATTTTAATAACTTGAATTGGTGCTCGGCAAGTCGAAGAACCTCATAGCCTAGTAAGAGGACAAATTCTTATTGATAGATACTTCGTATATTTTTAATTGTTTTAATGCCGTTTTAGACCGATGTAGATAATATATTTATTTTCTTATAGTCACCATAAATTAATCTTTTCTAGTATATATATATATATGCTTGTTTACGTAAATATATTAATATTTATAAATTAAGTTCCTTTAAATATTATACTTTAATCTCCTGTGATAAAAGCACTGATGTTAACCCTATCATAGAAATATAATAATAGATGTTCGCAGTGTATTTGCACATTTCTATTGTTTCACAAATACTATCAATTTGCATATTTAATGAACTGATTTTCTTAATTAATAGCATCAATTGGATTAATACTGCATCTGATATTTGAATAATTTATATCTGTAAGGTGCTAATGTGCTGCAAACGTGTCTCTTTATGTGTCGTAACCATTGGCGTCACTTGGAGAGGGAATGCGTCACATACACACACACACACCCATTATTTTTGTTATATAATTATATTGAAGATTACCTCCCATAATCTTTATTTTATCACTGAATCGCCCCCCCTCCGCTTCATAAGTACTTGTGACGCCCATGATCGTAACTGTAATAATTTATCTCTTTACATTTCTTCTTCTCCGTCCTTCGCCTCTTCGTCTATTCTTCCCTCCTATCTTCAGGTTTCTTCTCCGATTTCTTCTCGTTTATTTTTCTTCGCTTCCCTGCACAGAATTTTCTATATCTATTCACCGTTTATATTCGACCATAAGCTGCCATTCTGATTAAGGGTTTTGTGGGTTTCGTAAACTCAATTACTTATGGCGCGTTACGAGATGGTCTCATATTTTGAACTCCCGGCAAAGAGCGTGCCCAGTCGTCTTGCGTGAATTTACGGCTAGGCGGGTCAGAAGTTTAGTTTGGAATGGAGACACCGGAAAAAACGAACCGTTGGAGTATACCAGATCCATCATATTGTAACAAGGAAACTTGTTACAGTGTTATGAATCTGATATACTCCAACGGTTCATTTTTTTCGGTGCAATCTTTTTCAACAAAGGAACATAACCCTCGTTTTAAATTTCCACACTCGTATACATCCCGCTTTAAAATTCCTTCCTCCGTCGTAAATAAAAATTAATATTAATTTTCCTTGACGTAGATGCTGATGTGAACCGTTGTGTGCGGCAGTTTCAGTCTCCTGTTGTCTAGCTGTCATCTATCATTCCAACTATCTTCTTTGATAGTTCTTGTTTTACTTTGCATTTATTTTCTCTTGTGAGCAAGTAATTTTAAATCTTCTTTTTCTTGCTCATGTACACTACGTAGGAAGAGACAGTGATAAAGGAAAAAGGAGTTTTGTTAACAACAACAACCACAAATAAACAAATACTTGGTGGGTCCCTTGAACCGTCATAATGTATTTTCCTGCTCCTGTATATAACTAATTACTTTCCTGAAAACGTAGTGTAGTCAGAATCCACGTCTTTACGTTTTTGATACTGAAAAATGAATCTTCAAGTCTGTCCGTCTGGTCCCTGAACAGAACTAGCGTCTTCACAGTGTACAGTATTTCGACCAAACTGATATTTTCTGAGTGATGTCGCGGCTCCTTGATTTTGAAATGAATATTTTACAAAGTTGACAAATGAGCGTAAATACGGTCATTTTCAAAAGGACTCCGCAAAAAAGCCCCACCAACTATGGGCCACCCTCATAACTTCTAAACTGTTCTCGATATCGACATACAGTTTGCGCTCAACTCTGCGGAATCGCGGAGCAAGTGATATGGCGTAGAGATATAGTGAGAAATATTTTTAGTTTTCGAAAAATTTAATCATCTTTGATTTTTAAAATGTAACCCTATATTTTGCGCACTAGCAAATAGATAGATCATAAAAAGAAGAATGAAATTATGTAACATATGTTAACATTTTGATAGTATTTTGTACATAAAATTATACTTTCTGACATGAGATTTTAAATTAAACGTGCAATTTGTTCTGTAATTGCGGTTGCAACTGTCGCTTTTGGCGAAGGGGACCTTCGCGGCCTCTCCCCTCTCCCCGTAAAAGTGCCGGCGCCGCGAAGGCAACCTTTCCCAAAGGTGACAGTTGAAAGCGTTGCTACATCTTGTATATTTATTTTAAAATCACATTACGTAAAGTATAATTTTATACCCAAAATCAAAACACTAACATATGTAACATCATTGCATTCGTCTATTTATTATCTATCTATTGCTAGTGAAATAAATACATGGTTCCATTTAAAAATTTAAAGATTATTAAATTTCCCCGAAACTAAAAATATTTCGAACAAAATCTCTACGGAACATTACTTGCCCCATCATTCCAGATTGTCGAGTGAAAACATTATTTCGATGTCGGCAACCGTTTAGACGTTATGGGGGTGGCCCATGGTGGGTGGGTATACACTCCCTGTATATTGGGTACTTTCTTCATACTATGAAAAAGTGCAAGTTGTGTACAGATTTAAATAAATATATTTTTCTTTCGTTTTCCTTTTCAAACTATTTTCATTCCAGTGTATTTGTTACAATACGAGCCCTCTGTAATTTAAGAACGTACAAGCACAATGGCGATACTAACGAGAGTTTGCTTGCTTGCCTGTGTCACAAGATGAGACAATTCAAAGCATAAACAAAGCACAGTTCAGTTTCCTCAGTCGACTATCGCTAGTTGGAAAATGCACGACGCTGAGACGGACAGTTACGGCCAATAACAGTAGGGACTCCAGTAACCGATGTTCTATTATCCGAGGTCATTTATAATCCACATGAGGTACTCCAGCTCGGCTGCCACAAAAGGGACTGATGTTGACAGGTTGGAGAGCTGTCATTGGAAGTTAATTTGTACCAAAATAAAAGCACTGAGGAATGTAAAATATAAAGCGATTTGCCCCTGCCTAGTTTAAAATATATATCGTAACAATGAAGGGGGATTAACGAAAACTCGGTTATCTTTTTTCGAATTTAACAGTTTCCGGTCGGAGTTTCTCAGACTGCCAATGATCCCCCAAGCATGGGGTTGAATTGAATTGAAGACTTATTTTCCGTGGCGAGACTCAGGCTATCAGGCCCACTCTTCCGTCTGACCACACAAATTTCAGTACGCTCCTTTCACCCACTAGCGGAGAAAGGAGGTATTTCTTGGGCGACGAAACAGGCGATTTGAACTTAGCTCAGAGGCTTCATTTAGACTTGAGGATCTTTTACATTCAGTAAATCTACTAATGTGGAACAACCGGCTTTACTGCTCAGTTTTGAAGTTGTCATTGTTTTGTTCGTTTTTTTGTCTTCTTCAAAACTTGTAACTTTCGTGATTTACAAGAATTATTTCGTTTGCGTTGCCAAGCAATTTTGTTACAATCTGATCACCGCATTCTTTTACTTCGATTTTGCTTCAATATTATACTGCTTCTGTTAACACGATCCATTAATATCTGTAATGCACTTACTGCCCTCGTAGATTTTATTTCACATCTATCACTGTCGTGTGCATTACAGTGTTACAGTGCATTTCACTGTCGGGTGCATTACGAATCAAATTCGAACATAATTATTCAGTAATAGATAGTATGTTATTTATTCGTATCATTTATAGAGGTTGTAGGACAAATACAGCTTGTTCGTTTAAAATATTTTCCAGCTTGTTTCCCCTATCGTCGCCCGGAGCGTGTTGCATACAGCTGCCAAAAAGCTATCCCAGGCACGTACGCCAAGAACTTTATTTCAACCACATGTTGCAATTGTACGGGAAAGTAGCACTATGACTCAAAGCTAGTGCTTTAGCAGATCGATTACTTTCAAATATGCACACGTAAGCTTCCGTGGCTCGATTCCATAAATTCTTGGCTATCCGGGAGACGCCGCGTCGTTGGCTGAGAGGCCAACGTTTCGTCTGACATGTCGCAGGATTCCTCAGGGCAGTGACATTCACTCAAATAGTGAGTTTTTTGTGCAATTTACTTCCTCTTCGTACAATTCTGTGGCACAAATACCTCTCACTGCGATAATTTTGCGTTTACACTGATCGTGAACGATCAACACCTCTGATTTAACAAATGGTAAAAATACCAATTAACTAATCTGGTTTCACTAAAATACAGGACATTATACACGCGGTCATACAATTATAGTGTAGTGGCCTGCAGTGCGCCTACCTCGCAGTTGTACTTTACCAGCGGTAATTCACCTCGAGTTGAGTTCCTTGGGCTTTGGCCTCTATCCGCGCCCTCCGCAGGCGCACAGGGACGCCCTTGGGCTGGTACCCGGATCCCGCCAGAACGCAGTTTTCCCTCTAGGTAACCTCCCCATTCAATGCCTGGGTGTGGCCGCCCTGCCATCTCAGATCTCCTAGCGATCCAGGCTAGAACCAAGACAATGCGCCACTCACATACGCTGGGCCAAGTCCCTCCTCTGTGCTCAGAGTTTTGGGCTACAGCCATGACCAAGCCAAGAACCAAACTAAGGTTCGAGTCGCTTGAGGCCCCCTTCCCATCTCATCACCTTTAGGCCATACACATGAGTATCGTCAGCACCTAGTAAACCTGGCGGGTGGTATGGACGTCTATCTGTGGATTCCAGAGCATTCCAAAGATTCTCCTAAAAGAGATCCCGATACTTCCCAATTTTTTAATATTTACTCTCAATTGAGAATTTGAAATCGGACTGATGTATTATTTTATTTTAACGGATCATTTATTTGCCTTGAAGATAAAATTGTATTTAATATCCATAAATTTGTGACGATAACTGTCAAGAACGTTTTCTCAAAGACTGTTATGGGTCAGGTATCCAGTGTCATACCGCCATACCGTAGCTATTTCAACAACCCTTACTTTTAAAATTCGCGCCAATTTCTCTGGACGCAGAGCTCGCGAGCTCTAGTAAGCTTGTTACCTTGCCCGCGACCATTACATGCCTGGCATAGAGCATTCCCGGTCGGGGCGATAATCCACTGGTGGAGATTCATGGATAGAGAAATTTCGCCAGCCACCGAGTAAGTCGGCGCCCGATCTCACCTTCTAGCAAGGAAGGAACGCCGCCAGTATACATTGTGCATTAAACCTCCGATACTACTCAACATGTTATTTGACGCACCCGGAAACACTGAACAATAAATGATGGAGTCAGAAGACCTCGTTTTCCGACTGTGTACGAAAGTCAATCCAACCCTGTTGCTCGCGCTAAGAGACGTTTCTGGGAGTCCGAGGCGTTCTCGAGTCCGACCACTGGCGGTGGCTCGGTGGGAAGCGAGGGGGGGGGGGAGTGTCTCGACGCGAAGTCTCAACTGCGCGGCGGAAGTGGCCTCGCGAATTTTCCTGACTGCGTGGGCGGGGAGGGAGGGAGGAGGAATAACGTCACTGCCCCAGCACGCCCTGCCGCCGGAAGGATCAACCTCGCCCCGCCCCGCCCCGTCATCGTCCCACCCTCCACGCTCCGCACCGCCATCAAGGCGCTCCCGCCGCGGCGCTTCGAGCTGTCAACTTCAGACCGGGCGAGGGGGAAAGGGAGAGAGGAGAGAGGGGAGGAGAGAGATGGCGAGAGAAGAGGGAGAGGGGGAGAGGAGGGAGAGAGAGGTAGAGAGAGACGGCGCGAGAGAGAGAGGAGGGAGAGAGACGGCGAGAGAGGGAGAGGAGGGAGAGAGAGAGAGGGGGGAGAGAGAAGAGGGAGAGAGAGGTAGAGAGAGAGAAGAGGGAGAGAGAGGTAGAGAGAGAGAAGAGGGAGAGAGAGAGACGGCGAGAGAGAGAGGTAGAGAGAGACGGCGATAGAGAGAGGGAGAGAGACGGTGAGAGAGAGGGGGGAAAGAGAGACGGTGAGAGAGGGGGAGAGAGAGAGAGTCAATGCATGCAGGGGCGGTTGGAGGGCTTAAAAAGGGGCGGGGTTCACAGAGAAAGTGTGTGAGTACGGGAGCAAGAGGAATTCTTAGACAATGCTTAGAGCACTGATGCTGGCATCGTTAGTCGAAATGCTTAACTACGCTCTGTGAAGTCACGGAAATTAAGTAACTCGAGACGCCACGAATTCTTGGATTGGTAAACGTTTGAGAACCCCGGTTATGGGCGAATTACGTTACAAAGGGACCATTTGACACGTAGAAAAACAAATTAACCTCATGCAGGGCGATGACTATGCAAGAAATGGTGAAGAATCTATTTCAAAATGAGTTAACTGTAAAGGAATGCACTGGCAAAATCAGTGCATGGACATAACCTCCAGTTATGATGCCAACAGATTCCAAGCAGTACCTGTCAAAGCGGCCCCTTCTTATAGTATTGGGTCTATATTAACGGCGCCGATCCCATGGTCAAAGGGATAAAAGGCATCGACTGACTACAATGTTACGAAATAAATGACAAAATAATTTAACGGAGGATTACTCCAATGTCCCACTCAGTGTCCAAAAAGTGCTAAAAAGAGGTGTTGCATAAAAGACGCATCCAAGTAAAAAAAGAAAGCTGGTGACAGTAATATGTCTTACTGATGGCAGTAATATGTCTTGCGTCAGTGCGGAAAACGCAGCCCCATAAGTGCTTCTAGCAGATTAGAAAAGAAAAACACTTTAGGTTTCCCGTAGCGATTCGCGGCTGAAATCTGCTGCAGAGTAATTGTCAGTGGACGCGAAGTATTTTGATCTTGGAAGAAGAGTATGCGTACACAAAAGCCAAATTAAAAATGTTAAAAAAAACATCGTACTTTCAATTTATTTTTCTAACTCCCTACCTAATCAGAACTTCTCTGTAAGTTCCAGAGCCGTTTTCACTGCTGCTCCCTTGTGGTGAGGTCTGCTGCAAATAGTGGAGACTTCATTGCTCCAATAGATCCACCAAGTCTCACCTTGACATCATGGAGTTCGCGGAAAGAACCCCTACCCCGGTCCCCTTTCTTTTGGAGTTTTTAGCTTAAACTTTGTGTAAAATTACTTCAAAATATTTTCACTACAAATTACCTAGTTCTACGAATTTACAATATTTTTCTTTAATACATGCCAACTTTTGTAAACAACGATGATAGAAAACGTTTTTGATTCTGAAACAAAATTTAGAATTTGTCCTTCCCTAAAGTATTTAAAAGTGAGTTCAAATAATAGAAAAAAATTAGGTGATTCCGATGGGAATTGCATCTTTTTATTAAGCGTTTGCAACATGGCAATAGGGATGTAATTGCTGTAGGCTTTCTAGCTTTTTTTGAAGCTACTCTTCGTTTTACGGAAAACATCGATTTCTCTTGCCCCATCTGCAGAGGACCGTTTTTGCCATGGACTGCTCTAATGACATTTTTCTTGTGAGGATTCATCACTGTTGTAGGAGGCCATTATCTTTCAATCGAATGTGCTTCAAAGTCCAATACGTCTTCGAGTCCCAGAGACAACAGCGTCAGGAAAACGTGGCAAAGAAAAACTGTTGCCCCAATATTTCACTCCACTGTTACACGAAATTTCAAGAAAAAAATCGAAGCGACTTTTGAGAAAATTTTGAAAACGTCGGAGGGGCTTCATGTAAGGTACTTATCGTTTTCATTTCTCTACCCGTTTCCACAGAAGTGTTTTGTAATAAAATGCTTTCATTGGTATCTCTATAAACTTGGCACAACAAAAGAGATGAAACTGGAAAGATAGACTAGACTGTCTACATGACTCCGCTTGTCTGAACATGTTTTCAGTATGTTGCGAAAACGAATGTTCTCGGCGAACTTGTTCCATCGTCTTTTACACAGTCCACAAACTTGTAGTTTTCTTATCCACACACTCTAGACAGCAAAGCCTTGAACTGTTCGTTGATAACACGGAGTTGTTAATTTGATTGAAGTTTCACGTGAGATTTCTTTTGTACAACGGCCAAAAACATTTTTTTCTAGTGAATTGTTATTTACTTTTGGCATCTAACTTCACGTGTTACGACTTCGGCCATCCCGACCTGCGAAAATTCTCTGTTCCCTCCAGTATTTCGTCTCCGCGGGTTAGCAAACGACGTTTCCTCTTCCGAAAGCGCCGGCAGTGCGGCGCGTGGGCAAAGCGAGAACCCGTCGGTGATGAGGGGGGGGGGGGGAGGGAGGGAGCTCCGTCGCGACGCGCGAACTGCTGACGCAGGGCCCCGCCCACTCGAGGGGCACGGTGCCCCATCGACCGACAACCCCCCAACCCCCGCCCGCGCAGACGCCCCAGCCCCCGAACACAACTCCACCCTCCACCCGGAGAAGAGACTTCGGGCAAGTGAAGGAAGAAGTCGAGATGGACAGGAAACGGAACCGACGGACAATGCTGGGGGATTTCAAGGAAGAATCTGTTGGTAGAAGTGAAAAAATTGCACATGACGTTAAAGAAAGAACCAATAGTGGAGAACAAATTTAATTTCATAATACGTATAGATATCTTCAATATTATAGTTGCAGGAAGAGGCCGAACAAATTCAACCTTTTCAAATCTTCGAAAATTCAGAGTTATATATAAAATCACACCTACGTCATTGATATAAAGTGTTCTTAACTCTATTGTTACAAGAAATTTGATATTTGTTGAGCATTAAGTCTGGCCAGATTAACAGGAGAGTATTCATTTTGGAAAATATTCTACAAGTAGTGTAGGTGCTAGTATTGTTCACAGACGGACAGTCGCACAGAAGTTTTGGAAAAGACACCCTTTTTAATTTCCCGTATACGTATGTATATACGGGGTAATATACTTAGGATAGGGAAAGTTATGATATACTGCGGAAAATTGATTTCGAGATTTCAACGGATATCAACGTTTTCGGGTCCCGAGATAGTGAAAAAGTGTTGTTGTTTTTCAAAACGTCCGTCCATCTGTCCGTCCGTCCGTCTGGTGTCTGTGAAGACTACTAGCGCCCAAGCCATGCGTGGGATTTTTTCCAAATTCAAACTTTTCAAATCTTTGAAAATTCTGTCTTGTCCTTCTGGATTGAGTCGAAACTTTGAGATTTTGAAAAACATTCTTAAAAAATGAAACCCTCCGGACATTTTCAAAATTTTCTCAAAAATTGCTCCAAATTTTTACTTTAAATTTCTTGTCAGAATAGAGTAACATACACTTTTAAAAGTGGCATAAGTCCGATTTTCACGGATAACTCTGAATTTTCTAAAATTTCAAAAGTGTGAATTTTTTTTATGTCTATGATGATACAACAAAATTGAAGATAGACATTTTTCCTTCAAATAAAATGCGTTCTTCGTAGGAGTTCTTTCATGAAGGTCATGTACATTTCTTTGAAAATTTAAGTAGATTTCGGGCAACACTGCGTAGAATACATTCAATTTTTTAAAAATTTAAATAAATTTTTTAATGTAAGTTTTAAAATTTAAAAACATTAAAAAACAAGATTTCCTTAAAAAATTGCTCCAAATTTTTTCTTAAAACGTTTGGTAGAGATAGTGCTAAATGCACTCTAATGTCATAAACGGCATATTGCTCTATTCTTGTTTTTAAAAGAATTCAAAAATGTAATTTTTTTGACTTGTTTCTCACGTCGTTACGTCAGCGGCATTTTCTTTACAATAATGTATTTATGAGTACATGTGCTATAAAGAATGTGAGATAAAGCATGGAAATGAGCTATAAATTCTACATATTCAGAAACGCTCAAACAGCATTTTCTGAAAAAACGGCTCCAAAGTTTTTCTTCGAAGGTTTCCAACCGGAAACAGTGTTAATTTTGCTGTATTCATTTTCCCCCCTAAAATTACACAAATGTAATTTTTTTGAATGATACCTCATGACTTTAATATGCTTTTTTCCAGCGATTTGTAAACACTATTGCATTTGTAACTGCAAGTGCTTGAAATTATGTGATATGAAGTTTTTTGAAAACTGAATAGTTTTCTGTGAAAGGAGGTTCTAATTTCGAATTTAGAGTAGTGCTAAAATGCCTTTTCTTTAATGGCAGTTCCAAATGTTTCAATGAAAATTGCCATTTAGGACGAGGTTTTACTGTTCTTTAATATTTTTAATGTAATAATTCGATTCTACTATTAAGGAGTCGAAAAAATAAGAAAATGTTTAAAAAAATGTACATCGGTCGGCTATAGATGGCAGCTGGCAAGAGTTTGTGGCTAGTCCTAATAGCTAGCTGAGACCAATGGAAATAAAAAAACTAATATGGGACAGTCAGGGCCATTCTATAGCACCACTAGTTCGGTTTCAGAGGACCCGAAACCGCGAATTTCCGTTGAAATCTGCAAATCGATTTCCCGTAGCATTACATAACACGCACCACACTTATGTGACGACTCAGCGTCTCGGTTCTGAAAGGTCGCGGATTCGATTCCTGCGGTGGGCATGGTTGTTTGTCCCTTGTCTTTCATGTATGTGTTTGTCGCGGAAGGCCTTGTGAGTCTGCTGACCACAGACCCAGGAGCCCCTATGTGTGTCAAGTGTAAAGGTTAATATGTTTCCATGAGGGACGAAGTGAGTACCCGGAACGGACAGTCGTTATCGACAACCCGTATAACCCGTGAAAAATTGTACGTCCTCAAATGATGACGCTGGGCAATAATGGGTAAGTTATTAGTACATGGAGCGACTTCACGTCGTCCGTTTTGCTCTCGGCCAGTGTTTTATCTAAGATCTAACTGAGGTGGTCTGGGCGGGGCGCGAGCCGATATGCGTACCATCTGGTCAAATTGTGGCTGTCATTGCCTCTCAGAGTAGAACGTGACGCCCCAAAGTTTCACTGTTTTTACATTCTCTCTTCTATTATTTTTGAATTTCACATATAAACACAGCCGTATTTAGAATTTGGTCCACACAAAATAGTGTAAGAATTACAAATATGCTACTACATATGGTTTTAATACTCACATTCTCATTTCTCAGACTGACTTTCTTTACCATCTGACGTCATCCAAAAGGGTATTGACAAAAACCTTTCAAGGATGTTGTATTTAAAAAAGGGTTAGATATCACATCTTACAGGGGGTGACTGGGTAAAACATTGGTGTTCCACATTAGGATTTTATTGTTTCAACGTTTTCTCCTATATTATTTTTAAATTACAAATATAAAAACAAATTAAGAATTATATAAACGCTATTAATTATGTTTTTTACAGTTGCATTTTCATTTCTCAGGCGGCGTTTCTTTACCATCTGATATCACCATAGGGTATGGTGACTTAAAAATTCAAGAGTGCTATACTTAAAAAGTGGGGGTGAGATAGCACACCACGTGGGGATGTTTGAATACAACATGGGGAGAGATTCATCACGCGGGAATAAAACCTTGGGTGAGGTACACCACACGGGAATGGCTGAATAAAATCTGGCGTTTGATACCACACTACACGGAGGCGGCTGAGTAAAACGGGGGGTGAGATACCACACTCTACAGGGGTCTCTGAGTAAAACGTAGGTACAGGGGGGTCTGAGTAAAACGTAGGTCTCGCCCGCGAACGGTGTGTCTTCGCGGGCGCGATGACGGAGTTGTGGGTTGTGGGGCGGGGCTGAACCGGGCGCGAGTCGAGGGGCATTGTGTCCGCTCAAAAGGCCAGCTCTGCCGGCGTCTGTCTGAGAAGGTTGTGGCCCCACAGTAGTTCATACTTGCAAATAGGGTCATAAAATATTTTTAGATTTCAATTTTTTTTAAACACTAATTTTAAAATCAGGAGTACATAAAGTTATACACTTATTAATATATAGCATTAGATAAAGCTTTAACACTGACATTTTCATTTCTCTCTGGGGTTTTTACAATTTGACATCATCGCATGGGGTGTTTGCCCTAATAATTTCTGGGGGTGTTCTTAAAAGATTGGACTAAGGTACCACACCCACATGTGCTTGGGTAAACATTGGTCTCGCCTGTTTGCTTGAATGATATCGTGTTTCCGGGCGCGTTAACTGCTATGCTAATTTTTCCGTTAGTAGATTTAGGTCAAATTTTATCCCGGGCGAGGGTAGTGAGATCCAGCGCCGACATACGACCTACTCAGTCCGTGGGGGTATCCGCAACAAGATATCTCCACCAACGCGACACCGCCCTATTCAGAACACGCTCCTAGCTCCTGTCCGGTCTCTCGGCATGTGTGTTAGTGTAGGGCATGCAAGTGTATGTGTGTAGGTAAGGGTGAGGATAGGACAAGGAACTGGAAGGAAAATCGCGAGCACCCCGTGGCTCATTTGTTAAGGGACTGCTTCGGCATTCCCCTTGTGTGGATAAGCAAAACCACGGAAAACTGCCGTTCAGAGTAGCTGACTGTTCGAATTCTCCTCCAGACAGCGGCCGAACTCGACCTAGCTACGTAGCTAGAAGAAAATCCTTCCATCGTCAGGACTCGAACCGTAGGACCTCGAGGTACTGCAGTGCCATCAATTGATGCCTTGAGCGGACTCGCCGGCTGACGGTTTACGAGCGCGATGAGGGAATCTGACGCGTGGCGGGGGGCGGGGGCGGGGCGGGGCGGGGTGCGGGCCGAGGGCCATTGTGCCCGCTCAAAGGGCCGCCGCCGCCGCCACCGACGTCTGTCAGAGCAGGCTGCGCCGCCCGCGCGCTGGCGCCGGAGACCGGAGGTGGGGGCGGTGGGGGGCGGCGCGGGGGTGGAGAAAGGCAGCCGCGCTACAACGGCGCCCCTGCAGGGTATCGAGCGCACTCGCGCATCACGTGGGGCGGACGTCCCCCGCGGAGGTCACGTGCGCCGGGCGGATGCCGCTTGCCCCGCCCCCACCCCCGCCCCCACCGCAGCCATTGCCGCGCCGATTACCTCCACGCACCACGTGGGGTTCGCCTTAAAGTAGTCGCTGTCACCCAATCGAACACCTGTCACGTGACATGGAACTGGTGGAGAGCGGCGCCACCGACGGATGCTTTCCAGTTGATTTTTAAATTTTTCGCCACCGCTTACGCCGTACACAGAAAGTTATTTAATGCTGCGTGGAAAAACGACGAGTTTCCGGCAGAAAAACGCCTTTTACAGGGCTCTAGTAGCGGAAAAGTGGATGAATCCGGTTGCTAAATTTAGAAAAAACGTCCTCTAACACGTGTTATAGTCAGAATCCATATTTTGTGAGTCTATTTATTTACTTATTTATTTATTTACATCAAAAACAGTTGAAATCTGTGTGTCACGTGCTATGGAAAGAAGTTAATTTGAAGTTACATTTATGTAAAGAAGCAAGCATTGATGTTCGTCTGTGAGCAACGCTAGCGGCTAAACAGTTTACCCGATTTTCTAAAAAAATCATATTCTCTAATCGATCTGGATAATGTCGCCGACCCTTGAATTTGAAACCAATATTTTAAATCTGGGGGGGGGTACTTTACATAAAGCCCATGGGAAAATTTAAAAATTTTCAAAAAATATCTGCTGGTTATTGATTGAATTTTGTTGCTAGATAGTGTGAAGGACGATTAAGAGAATCGTGCAGGACACATGGTCGTTAAAGCCGTATTTTTTCGAAAATTGCAAAACTTCCAATATTTTGGCGTCTTCCTACCATTACAATTATAAAATGGAGTTTTTCCCCTATTGAAATCTGTTCCTTAAAGGTAAATTTGGAATAAGGTCGTATACATATTTTGAAAATTTGAGTAGTTTTCGCGGAATTTTGCGTGAATATTTCCGACGAGAAAGAAGTGCTGTTTTAGCACCACTAGTTTTTGTTTGTAATACGCACGTTCACTGGAAATGTGCATACAGTAGTTGTTTGAAGCGTCTATCCTTTGGCATAGATTTAATTGTAAAAATTATAAATAGAAATATTTTGAAGATAAATTTCTGATTCTAGTTTGAATCTTATAAATCGTATCCTAAGTCACCTTACGCCAAAAAGGCAGTATAGTGATTCACAGACGGTAAGTGCGTTAAGACATCCCACTCCCGAAAATATTTTTTCAGAATTTTTTCAAAACATTCTGGAATAATCCAGCTAAAAATTGGGCCAACCTAGTTGTTTTTTAAAGAGGAATTACCTCGGCTGGTGTTTTATAAATCCGTCATATGCATTTGAAGTTCTAAATATCTTTCGAACTCATATTTTTTTCAATTTTCAGACAGGATCATGGTATAGAATGCATACAATATGACCCAAGCGTCACTAATGGCAGAATTGTTCATCAACTGACTTGTTTATGCTGAAATCGTCTGTCTTTTTCAATTTTGTGGTTAAGTTAGGTGCAATTCGTGAGATGTGTAATCGCGTAATAGATTCGGCTTATCTGGTGAGTTTAGTTGACTGCCACTTGCAAATAAGAGGTTACTGAATCTCGCTTTTTCAGTCATGTCTTCCTCCATTCGAAGTGTTTTTCTTGCTATCCCACTAAAGGCTTTTCTATTTTTCAAGCATATTTTATTAATAAATAAATCTCACACGCTCTGAACGCACGCACACAATTGGCACCAATGAATGCACTCGGACGGCGGTATTCTTTTGCGTGCCGGCAGAGCTCCTTGCGGCATCTTGAGGCAACTCGTATAGAAAAAGGGCAAACCGTGGAAACACGTCTTTTGGCTTCGTATACTTCCAGTTTGAGAACTTAAAGTTTTTAAAGATTTTGTAGAAAATCTGCACCAAAACAGTAGCGTGTAAAAAGGCCTTCAGAATGTTTTCAAAGGATCGAGGGGAAAATTGTCAGTTCTCAGCAATAGATCTCCTTTAAATCATAGCGCTCTTGCAGAGGAATGTCCCGAAATATTTTATATATTCGGATAGTTGCGGACTGGATAGTCTTCTGAGTAGAATGTTCAAAACTATTGTGTTTCTTAGGATGTTTCAAGCGGACTTCATTTAACCTCTCCTACAGACACATGTAGTTCATTGAATGTCCTAATCGGTACCCTAAAAGGACATGGACCGCGCACGACCTTTCTCTCCTCATTATAGTCCCTCTTCTCCCCTTTCACACGCACACATTTATTTACATGTACTACTCTACCATACGCGTTGCCCCATGGGAAGCTCACTAGTCAGCGTGCTAGCTTTCCACCTGGCGATAATGGTTTGATTCCCGGTCGGGGCAGATTATAGTGTGCGCTTTTCCTGCAATGTTCCAGTACTCGTTGCTGTGTTACGATGAGAAAGCTCACTTCTCAGGTTGAGAAAACCAAAACACAGCTTAGGGGAGGTTATGTGCTAAACACACGTACCCCTTATACTCATGTTCGCAAGGCCGGGACGCCGCTGATAGGTATTTGCCCCGTCAGAGGCTGTTGTGGGGAGACAGACACCAGATGATTATGATAAAGCACCAAATGGTAGCAATTTCCTTCAAGTACTTACGTGGCCGACAGTCGCTGCTCGTCCATGCAGTCGCTGTCACCTTCCGCCCCCGACCCCTTCGACGCTCAGTTTTCGCAGTCGTAGTTATCTAACAAATTCTCCTCCTTCAACAGGTCCCACCTGGTGACCATTTGCACGTGGCTGGTAATGCTTGGCCGCGGTGTTGTGTCGGTAGAGACAGACACTACCATAAACGACGGGAGACAATCGGGAGATAACTGTGCCCCACTGATACACGCAGGAGGGCGAACCGACATGTAGGTTGGCGCTGAATTTCACATCTCACTGAGCCCTCCTCTACACTAACGATTTGAGTCTCGCCAGAAAATTTTGGGCTCCCAAGAAGGACATTGTTTGTCATAGATATTTTGAGTGAGACGATATGCTGTTATAATTCTTTAATATCTAAATAAATCGGCCTTAATTTCAATACCATTTTCCTGAATTAATTCCCCCAGGTATTTCAATTGTGTGACTCACTTAATTTTCCCATATTTTGTTTCCATGAACTTAGGTGTGTCTTTGTTAGTAGAAATAAATTCAGTTTTTTTTTCACATGATATCTGAAAATCAGCTCACTCTACCAGTCCTTTAAGGAGTTCAATCTGTTTTTGTGGTGTTTGAATATCACGTGTCAGCATTACCAAATCGTCTGCAACTGTTGAACAGTATATCGCTAATTTTCCTCTCCCTAATGTGAATGGTTAAGCAAGTTTGAGGATTATTTTTTGTTTACGCCATTCTGTTATAACTTTCTCAGGAATACAATTAAATAGTGGAGGTGAGAGTCCGTCACCTTGCCTTACTCCTGTTTTGATTTTTAAGGGGTTAGAAAAAATCCCCTAAATTTAACTTTGACCTGTGTGTTTGTCAGGGTTTATTTTATCAATGCAAGAGATTTCAAGTCTAATCGTTGTTCCCTTAATATTTGGAATAATGATTCCCGATCAACTGAATTATATGCTTCTTTGTGCATACTAGATTTCTGTTACCTATTCGCTGATGCCGTAGGATAAGTTTCAGATTTAAGATTTGTTCTGGACATGATCGACCTAGCCTGAAGCCTACCCGGTATTCTCCAATTTTTGGTTCTCATTGTTATTGTGTTCTGTCAAGAAGACATAGGGATAAGATATTGTAGGGAAGTGATAATAATTAAATTCCTCTATAATTATTGACGTCTGTTCTATTTCCATTTTTATGTAATGGATGAATTAATTACGTTTTTCCATTCATCTGGATTTTTTCTGATTGCCAAATGTCTTGCACAACTTTAGTGATTTCTTTTACGGGGCTTGGTCCCGCTACTTTAATTATTTCTGCTACTATTTCATCTTCACCAGATGCTTTGTTTTTAAGTGAGTTGCTGTGTTTGGTGATTTCAGTTTCATCGGGTGGTGTGGGTTTTGGATTTGTTTCCACAGGTTCTTGTGTGGGGAATCTTTGTTATGGTTCTACACAGTTTAGGAGATTTTCAAAACAGTTTTCAAGCTCCTGACAATTATCTTCATTGTTTAACGTTAAATCTCCATTTTTTGAATCATAGGATCTGTGGTTGAGATCCAGCAAGTTTAATTTTATTTTTTTTAAAAGCTCTTTGTATTGTTTTTTTGTAAAAATCCTTTTCATTTTCTAGTAGTTGATCTTTTTCACATATCGTTTTCATTTGTCTAATTAATTTGGCTGTCTATTATTTTTATTTTTATTATTATTATTATTATTATTATTATTATTATTATTATTACACAGCCAAATTAATTAGGCTAATAATAATAATAATAATAATAATAATAATAATAATAATAATAATAATAATAATAATAATAATAATAATAATGATAATAATTCCGTATCATCTGCCCTACCCTGAACCCCGGCACAGTCCCCCTCTCCCTATAACCCTCGTCGTCGCCCACGCCTTCGCCGTTGCCCCCTCATCCGCCGTCTTCGCTGGCCCTCCCCCGGGGGCCCTCGCGGCTCTTCGACCATCCGCCCCCGCGCCCCCGTGCGCGCTGCGCCGCTCGGATGGCTGCCGTAATTTGTCTCCGGCGATTATGCGCTAGCGTCTCCGGATGCGTCGGTCGATGAGCTATCCTCCTCCACAACCCAGCCCCACTTCGCTTCCCGCCGACCTCCAACCCCTCCACAAGCCCCACGCACAAAACCTTCAGGACATAAAATACTCCCGAACACACTGATACATTCGACACCTAATTTCCATTAATATTCTACTTTTTTGTGGACTTCAAATTATTATATTATTTATTCGCAATTTAAAACTTGAACGTCATCTTCTTCTTCACTTCATGGATTAGGCTACTGCCTGTTCCGTCCTCACAGTTTCTCTCCATCGTTTTCGTGGCCTTCTCACGTCTCTTCTTCCTCTCGGCGCGTATAACAAAGCTGCTTTGGGAAGTCTGCTATCACTCATCCTTTCCACATGTTCTACCCATCTTTGTCTATATTCTTGCATTGTAGTATTAATTGATGTCACTTGTAACTCTTTTCTTATTTCTTCATTTCTTATTCGGTCTTCTCTTGTGCATTCTTTAATTCTTCGCAGAAATTTCATTTCGCTACTTTGTAATGTCAGTGTTTTTTGTGTTAATACCCAGCTTTCGCAGCCGTAGAGTAATGTAGGAACTGCCATGATATTGTAAAATTTAATTCTTGTTTCCGGTCTTGTCTTATTTTTTAAAGTGTTGTGTATCGTTCCACATATTTTTTTGATATTTCGTTAATTTATTGTCAATATCTTTATCTTTTTCATAACTTATTTTACACCCTAAATAATTAAAGGAGGGAACTTGCTCTATAATTTTGTTTTCAATGACAATTTTTGACCTTACTGTGTCCTTCCCCCTGAATGCCATTGCTTTTCTTTTTTCTTTTGATATATTAGTGTCATAGCTTTTGCAAATTTTATTAAGGTGGTGTACTACTCTCTGTAGTTCGTCTTCTGTTTCCTGGATAATAACTGCGTCATCAGCCTATATGAAGGTGGTCAAAAGCCTATATGAAAATACTAAAATAGTAATAAGAATAGGAAACACAGTATCTGAAGAGATAATAACAAATAAGGGGGTAAAGCAAGGTTGTCCTATATCACCTATGTACAGGACATAAGTATGTCTTTAAAACAGAAAGTTGACACTGGTATAAGAATGACCAAAGAAGAGATATTAACGATTTTATTCTATAAAACTTCAACGTATTCGTTTAAATAGAAAGAATATATAACATTAAATGATGTTATAAAAACGCTGACTTTCTTGGATTGTTTGTAGATATCATATAATATTGATATATTTTTTTACTTCAACTTATTTGCTAAACACAGGTCAATTAACTATTGTAAAACCATATTCATCAAACGATAAAGCAAAATACGGTTAATAAAATAGTAAAAGTTTGATTGACACAACAAACCATCTCCAATTGCAATGATGATCTAACAGGATTATTTTCACATGCAAGCCTGACCTTTTATTAAGTATTCAACTCCTGCGTTGATCAGTGCATCTTATGACTTCTTCATGGATTTCAGACTACTTAAGAAGTCATCTATTAATTAGGGAGACGCCTAACAAGGAGATGAGTGTTTGAGGCAGCGTTACACTGCATTACGTAGGGAGAGAGGGAGTTAGTTCATCTTTATTTTATTTTTTACAATTTTTCAGCATTTTCTGAAATAATATCATTTATTAAGTCTTAAATTAAATCATTAAAATATTAACAAATTAAAATTTTTAAAAAAGTAAATAAAAAAGTTATGCATATATGGTTACATGAATAGAAATATTTTTTCAATGGTATATTGATTGAATCAGTTAGATTACGAAAAAATCATTGAAAACTGGTCTACGATCGTTCTAAAATATTGATCTAGATTCCAATTAAATTGTAGCAGAATTATCTAACCCATGCATCATCCACGACGGCGTGCACACGGCTAGTTGTAAGAAAATATCTCCTTCCTTCTATCACAAAGTGTCCCCAAGCTTCGTATTAGGTGCATCTTAAAATAATTCTCATTTTAACTTTGATAAATTTTAATAATTAGCACAAAATAAATATAAATAGTTTTAACCGCTGTAAAATTTATTTTTATTTACTGCAAATGGTAGGGGGCGTTTTTGCTGGCGTTACGTAATTATACAAAGGGGGCCAAACCCCTGTTACAGATGCAAAACAGAGAGCTGCAAGGGGATATTCAATTTACTTCAAATTTGTTTTACGTAATTAATGGAGAGCCCCTGCGGCGGGTGCCGAGGCAACACTCTTATCGCGCGTGTATAGCAAGTTGCATACGAGGGAATAGCTAGTGAGTGACAAATGAGCTGTCGAACAAGCCCTACAATCTTGCCTCACATATGAATGGGTGAAAACCAGAAACGGTATAAGTGACATTTTATCAATTCTGAGAAAAACGTGTTTATTTGAGGTTATAATTCAGTGGCAGTGTATTTAATGAACAATATGCCATGGTTTTAATGAAGAGATAAAAAGCACCACGACTTTATAGTTATATTGACTTCTACAGATTTCTCATATATAAAATGTCACTTATACCGTTCTGGTTTTCACACATTCACTTAAACTGGAGTGTGATTTTAGGCTTCCTTCAGATGACGTGAACAGAAATGAAGGTAGTGTGAAGGTAGACAATTCCTATTCTCTGATTTATACGTGACTCTCGACGTTCGATCAGCTGAGACGCAGTTATCCAATACATTCAATACCAAAAATTAAGTAGTAACGAAGCTCTCGATTGGATAAACACGTCAAGTTGATCGTGCATCAAATGTCACTATATTTAAATCCAAATATACTCATTAAATAAATAATACACCCCGAATATTATTGGGATCTAATTTGTACTTATAAAGATTGTCTCAGAATAAAGTTTACATGATTATGTTTGTAGGGAGATGGAAAACGCACATTTTTGCCAATATACATGTTGCACGGTAGTTCACATAACAAAGTCACAAATGTGACGGTTGTCCCTGATCCTTATTATACTCTGGTGTTCCCTATTCTCAGACAAATTCTTACACATTGGTGTTTGGAAGGTCACGTCCGGTTGCAGTCATGGCAGTTTCATGTATCTACTGAACAGAGTGCGTTGTCTAACATTGCCTAACATTCAGAAGAGGCAAACGACTTATTTGTAATTCTGTTATGTAAACAATTCGACCCCTTTCTAGGAAAAAAGCAATACTCACTGCATATAATTCGCTGTCTACTCCTATCTGGAATAAATTTTCTGCAAATCATTACGTCGTAATATTTACATGTCCTCGTACTTTTTTCTTCGAAACACCCAATCAAGCAAAGCCACACATAAAAATGCAAATTTTGTCTTGTTATTTAAGGTCGCATTAACATCTAGGTCATTAGCCACCACTACTGGATTTAACGTTATGGTATCTGTGAAGATGATATGGTGATGGTAGGGGGTGAAAGGACAAACACAAATACAACCATGCCCGAGGCGAGGCTCGAAACCGCGATCCTTGGGTCCGAGATCGTACGGTACTACTGCCTTAACGATCTCGGCCACCGGATCGGCGAAAATAGAATTGTTTGTAACTTCTTAAATAGATTTGCTTGTCGGGAGAGAGCGTAGGCTTCCGCGGCCGGAGTCAGTATTTACTAGGCTGTCCGGGTAATGCATTACGCCCTGAGGAAGGTCGCAGAATGGCGACCGAAACGTCGGCACCTTCGCCATGGACGCGGCGTCACCCGGACAGCCTAGTAAATATGGAAACCCATGTGAGAGCGTAGCCTTCCGCGGCCGGAGTCAGTATTTACTAGGCTGTCCGGGTAATGCATTACGCCCTGAGGAAGGTCGCAGAATGGCGACCGAAACGTCGGCACCTTCGCCATGGACGCGGCGTCACCCGGACAGCCTAGTAAATATGGAAACCCATGTGAGAGCGTAGCCTTCCGCGGCCGGAGTCAGTATTTACTAGGCTGTCCGGGTAATGCATTACGCCCTGAGGAAGGTCGCAGAATGGCGACCGAAACGTCGGCACCTTCGCCATGGACGCGGCGTCACCCGGACAGCCTAGTAAATATGGAAACCCATGTGAGAGCGTAGCCTTCCGCGGCCGGAGTCAGTATTTACTAGGCTGTCCGGGTAATGCATTACGCCCTGAGGAAGGTCGCAGAATGGCGACCGAAACGTCGGCACCTTCGCCATGGACGCGGCGTCACCCGGACAGCCTAGTAAATACAGATTTGCTTGTCAACTGTAGGCATAAATGGTAACCTAAGACACCGTCAGGCCGCTAGACCGTTGGCAAAACGACAGGAAATTATTGTCTGCACCAAGCTACTGGGTTATGTAATGATTGCCGTACGCGTAACCAAGATGGGTAAGGATAAGAATGCCTGGAGCATGCAATAACTGTAGAAATAATAAAATACAAACAAACAAACAACTGTAAACGCAAAACAATCATGATTGTATTTCTGATTGATTCCTTTCCTTCCAGCACAATGGTGAAAATTGATTTTAAAAGGAATGATCGTGTAAACTAGTCTTTGTATGTAATCCCAATACAGTATTATATAATATCTGTGTGTGTGGGGGGGGGTTCCGTCACTCGCAATTAGACCAGTTACCGTGCACCAATCGGGACGTGTTTTTGAATTGTATTGAATTGTCTTATCTATATACATACTCATATACTTACTTATATACATACTTATTTATATATACACACTTGCTTATTTATATACATATGACGTATCATTCGACGTATCTGGGTCTTCTGATGGGGATCTGATAGTTTGTTTTCAGATGCGACCAGAAGATTTTAAAAAATTCAAAATCGTGTTTTGACATTACGATCTTAGTGCATGTATACTTATGAATTGGAAGGAATCCATTTGATTGGAATTAAATGAACGCTACCTAAATAGATCTATGTGGGTGGCGTAGAGCCCCTGTACCCAGTGGCAATTGCGGGTCGCTCCACAATGCCATAATTTCATTCACGAGGATGACAACTCTTATTGTTAAAGTTAAGTTATAGAAATATAAGTTAAAGAAAATAATCGTGCGGCGGATTTCATTTACTTGTCATTTGTATTATCGTATTATACAAATAAATATAGAAAAAACGTACAAACAATATTGCCTTGGAACTTAGTTAATTTGATGAACTTCAAATAAGTACGGAGAAAACCAAACAGTGAAAAATATTAGAGAATTAAAAGATGTTTTTGTTCTTACGTTCGACTTCTCACATGTACGCTCTTACGCATAAATATCGTTTTTCAAATGAATGTAACTAACAAGTATTCTTATTAAGTTTAACTAACACCTTATTAGCATAAACATGGAAAACAGTCCCCTTATAATATTTATTTACATTTGCCTACAAAATGATCAATAGAGCAATTGAAGAAGTAGAAGTAAACGCAAATTAGACTGAGTCTGTGGAGTTGTAATCTCTTCAAAAAATAAGGGACAAAAATATGGTAACGTTAAGCAAATCTGCGGAATGAAATGAAGTTGTAGTAGATTTTTGGGCATAATTTTCGGAACTAAATGAGAATGATCTTATTAGAATAACGCATGAATAACGCCGAATAACAGCTTTCATGTGATTTATTTGTGCATATTAGCAAAAAATGTGTAGCTGTAATTTCTATCATTCATACTTGCACGTATTTTTTACGGCCTTTATAATTTTGAATTTGCAATATTATCAGTTCATACACCATATGGAGGTAACATACAAGGTCATTGGGTGTTTGGAAACAAACAATTGAACAAATCTATGCATGACATACATTTTCAACACATGAAAATACTTTTAAAATAGTTTACAGCGTCGGCGATGGCACATTGAACTAGTATTTATGTATTCACATAAATGAAACAGCGGAAAAGAAAATGTCATTCTTATAACTTAGCTATTGTAGCTATAATAACCTTTTATGAGCCAAAGAAAAAATTTCCATAAATAATACATTTTGTGGAAAGTTTTTAATAATGTAAAGGAATGCGTATTGTTGTTTACAAAAACGGAGAAGTGTGGAGAGTGCGAAGATATCAGCGATGATGTCGTTGACATGTGTGATATGTGAGAATGATGGCGGGGATGACGACTGAATCTAATTTGAGGAAATCGTGTCAACCTGAGCCAGTAAGTTTACGGAAGGGAGTTGTAGATGGCTGAAGAAGGAATTCATTCTTAACGAGGCTTCAGACCAGAAACAAACGAAACTAAAAGGGAGGTTGATCGAATGACCTAGCAGATGAAAGGTCAAAAGTCTAAACTGAAATTATAATTAAGAGAATAGAAAGTAAGGAGAAACAGGAAAAAATCACGCCCTTGCTGGAGGATAGTAATTTCAATTAGACGCAACCTCGTAATAAATTATTATTTTCCATGAAATGCTTAAACGTATTTACATTGGGCCATCCATGGTACCACTTTGATGAATCAGAGTTGCATTATAAAGAGTTGTTAAATTCGGCGTTACCTCTTGGGATAGTGAAACATTTCACATAGATTGTACTCACTGCTTAAAATAACGTTCATTGAAGATGCAACCGTGTGCACACTAGGCGTAGTTTTTTTGGCAACTTCATTAATCTTTCAAATTTCAAACTGCTTAAAATCAAAAGAAAATAATTAGTAGTAAACATTATATGCCAGATCTTACTGTCGTTGAAGAGAAGCAGAAGTGGATAGGGAAAATCTACATTTAAGCAGATTCCAATGGGGACCTGAGACAGAATAAACAACAAAACATCGATATGGGGAGAAAACGATGAGTCACAGTAATAAATGGAGTTTTGGTTCTCTCAGTATTAAATGGAGCTCTGGGAACTATGTCAGGAGTCCTGACGAAACATCTTAGCATCATAAGTCTTGATGCGAGTCTAGCATAGCAAATGTAAAGGACTGCATTGCACCACTCCCATCCTGTTAGACACATCTGCAATTCTTAGGTCCTTCTGTAGAACCCAAATAAAAAAAAATAATAAGTACAAATACCAAACCCGGTTGCTGCTTTATCAAAAAGTTATTTACAAACCAAAAATATTTTTAAAAATATGTATGCTTAATAGCAAATGTGAATAATGTGAATAGCAAATATTTGATTGCGGGCAGCCACTTCTTTTGGAGCCTTGCTAATAGCTGTGTCGTAAGTAGTAATGAATTATGAGAAATCAGTCGATATCGCAGTATCAGAAGAGACGTAATAACACATATATATTTCCATTTTTTTAGTAAATATCGGAAGTTTCATTGTTTTTTAGATTTTTTTAGAGTTCCTGGATTTCTAACAATACCATACACACCTCTCTCATGGCAGGAGGTTACATAGTTTTCTTTCAACTTCTGTGTGCATTGAAAATTATAGTTGATAATAATAATAATAATAATAATAATAAATGAGGATTATTATAAAAATTAAAAAGTCGAAATATAAAATATATTTTTTCGACACATATTTTTACAATCTTAAGAGTTACAGTGGTCACAAAAATACAAATATATACTGGCAAGGAATACACACAACCTTGTTTTAATGGAAAAGATATCTCAAAATATTTGTCTAGGAAAATAGATTCAATTTTTTTCTTTTTTGTCTTTTTGGTGGTCTTTATTTACTTTCACACCTCGATTTCATATTTTACTTGCATCTGGTTTCCCACTTCCATCACCACAGTTAATAAATATTTTTTTGTACATGCCCAGCCGCCTCTTCAACTTCTGGAAGTTTTATTTGCATCGTTTAGTGCAATGTTCGCATTCTGCAGTCGTCAAATAAACGCGCTTGACACTTCTGGTAGTAGAAAAAGCAGATATGATGTTATAAAGATCAGATTCTTAAAATAAGCAAGGGAAGCAGGTGATCTACATTACTAAAAGTATGAAAAGAACAAGTCACAACAAATGTAGGTTCTCACTATCATTTCCAAAGGAATTTTTACAGCATCTTTATGTATAGAGTACAATGGAAAGTAAGTTGACCATACGTCTTATTTCATTTAAAAAATCACAAAATCATGTCACAATCTGGCACGACGATTGATAAAAATACCGTTGTAAATTTTAGAAGGCTATTCATTTGAAAAGCTACATATGATTTCCACAAAAATAAATAAACAGCATGCTAAATTAGTCGAGGAGAATGACAATGTAGAATTACTACAATCGCAATAGCTAAAAAATATGTTTTAATATAGTATTATTTGTTTATCATAATATTCAAATTTACATTTTAAAAAGTGTCATTTCACCTATTAACAAAAAGAGGAACTGGCGACAAAATTTGGCAGATTGTGAAATTCAAGTCTTCAACAAATGCGTAATGCACTTCTGTAAGCTTCACTCCAAGTGTATGCAGAAAGTTGTGCTGAATGTAGTGCTCATGCGAGACTTCTAACACACTATTTGATTTTATTCTTTGCAGAAGCCGCACAAAATGGAGAATAATTATGACAAATGACACGCTACCTCGCCGGTCTGCCACTGCAATCATCGCACGCCGGAGAGAGAAATGACCCGACGTTTTCTCTTAGCTAACAGTACTCACTATTGGCTAGTCCGCACCGCCCGGCAATCTAAAGATCGTCCGAAGACCAACAGACAGTAACATTACTACACGTGAACGCGTAGAAGATAGGTATTTATGATGCAGTGAAAGTGGCATTTCATTTTGAGTAAGTTTAGTAAGTTTATGAGTCCGCTAAATAGAGTGACCTAATCGTAAGAGCAAAATAGAAACACTTTTTCTCTCTGATTTTCAAATTATTTGAATTTAAGTACACAGATGATTTAATTAAGTACCAAAATACATTAAAGGTAGTAGTAGCTGATGTATTCAGACGAAAATATATAAATTTTTTTTGTTTCATTCACAGTTTTGTCTGAATATTTGAGCTTTGTCTCACTTTTAGTGCTAATGATAAAACGTGAACAGATATTTAAAGGTAATCGCTTTTACTAGTGCCTGTATAAAAAGACTTATATAGTTGGCATGTTACAATTGGTACTTCATCACCATTAGAAACAATTTCCCCTCTGTAGGTCGTTTTCTAAAATTTACATATGTAGTTCTTGAAATAGCCGGTCGAATGACCTGTAGTTGAAGAACACAGACGTTATTTTCATTAGTCAATACTGCCAAGTGCCGAAACGTTGTAAAAAGAGGGTAGTGTGAAAGGCATGAGGCGGCTGTCATTTGATTAGTTTGCATTTAAATTATGGTAACTGACATTTACGATTATTAGAAACTGCAGTATTTTACACTCACTCTTTTACACAAAATTAGCTGAACACACCGTATCGTCGAAGCACATTGTCACTGTTGTCCTTTATTGAAACCGTTTGTTATATAGAGTTCTCCCTCTCCTTCATAAAAGTTAATACGTGAAGCCTGTGAAAAAGGCCACTTCAATAATGGATTAATTCCACTATCAACAATTTTTCCTTGGAAACGATTGTTTTTCTTTGCTCGACTTCTGACAAATTTGTAATTGTAAACTCAATCTTCATGAAGTGAGATGCAATGCTGTTGATTCAGAATCTTCCTACGACGAGACGCATTGCCAGATTACTTAAAACAATGAAATCCAACATTTCTGGTGGGGGCATATTTTCTGTTCCAATGACTCGGAAAAAGATTGTAAAGATGGGTAATCGAGTGATTTAGCATACGATCTACTTAAATGTGCAGAGCAAAACAGCTTTCGATATTTTGCCTAGTTTAATTGTTAATAAAAAAGTGTGGACATACATATATTTAACTTATTACAAGCAGCCACGTTACGTTTGATGACCTCTTTCCGCATTATTATAACCTCCATTTAGTGGCACTTATTTTAACGGTCAATTTTCGCTCGTATTGTGAGCGCTTAATACAGGTTTTAATATATTCAGAATTTCATTCAAAAATGTCGTATTCCATTATTTCCACCCGAACGTCTCGTTATTCGTTTGGAGTAAACAACCTCTGCCCTACATAGGGCACGAGAAGGGCCATTGAAGAGGCGTGGCTGGACTCTGGGTGGCACGAGCTGCCAACCCAACGACGAATGTCGTCGACGTAAGTCTCTTGAAGTGCCTTCACGCATTCGGCATTCGACGAATAGCGAACGACTGCTCGCCGAATCCCGAGTAGTGTGCGTAGATCGTTTGCTATTGGCCGAGCGCTTAACATTCGGCGCTCGCTCTATCCGCAGCATGTCAGTCTTTTGGACACGACAAAGCAAGCGAACATTCGCCGCACACCTCGACTACTCGGGATTGGATGAGCGATCGCTGGCTACTCACCGAATGCCGATTGTAAGGACCCGCCTAAAGAAATCGAACACTCGCGGAGCACCTAGGCTACTAGGGATTGGGCGAGCGGTGGCTCGCTACTCGCCGAATGCCGAAAGTGAGGAGCGTCCTAAAAAAGCGAACATTCGCCGTTCACGTTGGCTACTCGAGATTGGGCAAGCGGCCATTCGCTGTTCGTCGAATGCCGAATGTGAGGAGCCGCCTAAAGAAAGCGAACATTCGCCGAGCACCTCGGGTCTTTTAGGTAGGCCGAGCGGCCACTCGCTATTCGCCGAACGCCGAATATGAGGAGCCGTCTTCAGGCGGCGGAGCGTACTCCGCCTACCGCCTCAGCGCCAGGGCCAGGGCGAGGGCTGGGGCGAGCAGGGAGGCGAGAAAGTGGGCGTGGCCGGGGCCGGAGGCGGCGTTGCAGGCGTCGGAGAAGCACTGGCACACGTGCTCGTGGTGGTCGTCGTCGTCGAACTTGTAGCACTCGTTCTTGTGCTTCACCCACCCGCACGACCGCACTATCCGCGTCTCGCCCTCGCCCTTGTTGGCTGCCAGCACTGCAACAGCAAGCGGAACAAAATAAAGACTAGTGATTTGCATCAGATGAAATAGTGCTAAACAAAACCACAGATAATCGTTCTCCAAAAGGATTAAAGCTATCTCTCTATCAAATGCCTGTGGTAAATGAATTCAGCAATGTCTTCATCCTCCACTAAATAGAAAAGGCACCAAAGCAAGGATAAAACCATCAAGTAGGGAAGAGTTTAGATTTTCAACGAATAGTTTAAGAGAAAGAGACAGAAAAAGAATGCAAAGCGCCAAGAAATGGGCTGAGACTATTTCCATGCCAGGATCTTCAGATACTCATTCAAATCTTCATTAACCCTTTTGCGCTTGTTATCCGGTTACTAGTAATTCGGGAACAACGTAAAAGTGACGTTTACCTTGGAGACTGGGATAACACTTTGAGGCAAGCCCATCAGGAGGCAACAACCCCAAACGAACCTACTGAACTGAGATGAACTATGGGATAGTGCCCCGGTGGCAATCCTGTGCCCAACCGGAAGAGAGGACTCAGGGCATTAACTTATGTCACTGTCCCTCTGACTTGGAGGTCCTAGGTTCGAGTTCCGACAGTGGCAGGATATTCGACATTACCTTATCAGTTGGGTCGAATTAAAACTGTCTTGAGGAGAAATCTAGCGACTGGCTGCTCTGATCGGTAGTTTTTCGTGATTTCTCCAATTAATACCAGGCGAATGCCGGAGTAAGGCCCTACTAAACGGGCCACGGACCGCGCGCGATCTTTCCCACCTCTTCCTTGTCCTATCCTCTCTCCTTAAACACCCACTTGCACTAATTCGCACTACACAAGCACGCGTGTCGGGAACTTAGAGCTTGTCCCGGCTGGGGCGGCGCTCCACTCGTGGGAGATATCTGATTGGGGGAAACCCCGCTAGCCGACGGTACGTCGGCGCCGGATCTTGTCAGCCGCTTCGTGTGGTAGGGTACTGTCCCAGCATCGCCTGGTATTGATCGGAGAAACCACGGAAAACTACCGATCAGAGCAGCCGACTTCGCTACTCGGAATTGGGCTAGCGGTCGCTTGCCACTCATTCCAAATGCTTGGAGCCGCCTTTAGTCGTACCCCAGGGTGCATCCCAAAGAGCACTTTTACATCACGACCTTACGTGACCTTCGTAGGTGAAATGTTGCATCGTCTGCGCTCGGAACGGTATGAACCGTCAATCAACCGGTGTCAGATTTCGTAATGCGTTCGTTCAAACAAGTCAACAGACAAAAATCATATTCGCGGGTTCCTTTCTGGTCAGAATACCGTGACGCAATGTCTCCTGAAGTCTATTTTAAGGGTCTCCTAAATCAGCCTCCTTTCAAGAAAACTGAAAGAGTAACTTCACTGCGCCTAGACGCTGGCGCCGTGTGGCCGCTGGCGGCACTACATTGCCGAGGCTGCGCTGCCCATGATCCCTGCCCTGGGGCTCAAAGTATCATTTCGTTCTATCTTTCCTCAGCTTAGGAACAATATCGATGTAAACAAATCAGCGTAGTATTCCTCCGGGGCACGAGCGAGACAATGAGCTCCATTTGCTGATTGTTTCAGGCTCCTCCTTCAAAGCCACAAGTGCCAACGAACTGTCAGATCGAACTATCAGATGCTACAATATGATTTATCAGTGACACGCGCATCCTGTGTCATAATCAATACTTTTACTTCGTTATAAGGTACACCGAGAGCGGTTCAACACCGTAATCATTTTAACAAGAGCTCTCCGATTAAACACAGGGCCTAAGAAGACTAGGTGTCGAGTTTTTGTTCGTAATCGGCCACCGATAAAATGCCGGACGAGCGGTAATGGTTTTTGTTCGCCGCTATTACTAGGCTCCTTCACCTTTATTCGTCAGGGCGTCATGAATAATGACATTATAGCTGATCCGGTGGCCGAGATCGCTAAGGCAGTAGTGCCGTAGCGATCTCGGACAAAGGATCGCGGATTCGAGTCCCGCCTCGGGCATGGTTGTATTGTGTTTGTCCTTTCACCCCTGTCATCATCATATCGTGTCATCCTCGCCGTTACAAGCAATAGTGGTCGCTAATGATCTAGAAGTTGATGCGACCTTAAATAACAAAAACAAAAAATGACATTTTCGTTTTCAGAGGTCACATTAACCAAATTCAAAATGTAAATCAGTCCCCTTCGTATAAAATATTATTGGGTTTGAAAACATTCCTTTAAGCGAGGAAATGTACTACTTTGACACGAACGTTTAAGAAACAAATACGAACATCTCGCCGTCCTCCCGAAGAAACCAATAGAACTAGCGACACACGAGCGTCAAATGACGGACGGTTAGGGTTTGCTTTTAACGAATTGTTAATAAGTTAGATCTTTTCGGCCTATGCGAATAATACATTTTATGGGCCTGGGTTGGTTATAAACCTTTCGGCGAAACAAAAACGTCAAATGAGAGAACAAATATTACCAAAGTACAACCAATTGTCTTTTAAGTAATTAACTGTCATGTCCAAAGTTAAATAATAGCATAGATATTATATTGAAAAAATGCAAGTCAAATATACATGTATTTATTACCCATCAGAAATGTTTTCTTAGATATTTTGGCTCCTCGACGACCACTTCTTCAGCTTTTATATTGCAGAACTTTAAAACCTTAACCCCAGGATAACAAGAAAGAAACTCATCATGACGCACTTCAGAGAAACATTTTCATGACGAATCGTTTTTACCTTCTTTTGCGGTTAACGCGCTGTGTCCTTTTCACTTCATTAATCATTACGAGTGCCGTCTCCATTTCTCTGCGAAAGCGATTGAGGAGGCCTACTCTTTTATGTGGTTTCCGTTCTCTGATGGCAGTAGCCATTCGCCTTTGGCTTCTACTCTGTGAGGACGACGGACAGATTACCCAGCGCTGGAAGGGTATTTATATCCCGCCCCGCCCCCTCTCCCTGCCACGCCTACTTGGCCCACACCGTGCACCAACCCACTCACCCACCCATTCACCCGCACCGCCTCGCCCTCCTCCCCCCCACCCGCATGCCCCACCGTCCGTTCATCCGCGCCCCGCCCACGTTCGCTCCACCCACTCCGCCTGCCCCGCCCCCTTTGCCGCCCGCTACACCCGCTTTTCCCTGTACTCCCCACCATGTTTACTCGCTCTGTCGACCCTGCCCGCGCCGTGCCCCCGCCTCGCACGCTCTACCTTCACAGCTCTTTCCGCTCAGCCTCACCCACTCGGCCCCGCGTCACCAAGAAAGAATGACAGAGCCTAGATGCATTGCGGATTGCATAATTTTCAGAAGCCTGAGGGATAATATTTATTTGGGGTATGTGGTAATTAATGCAGTACGGGTATTTTCTGGCTCATAAATCGCTCTATTTTTATCACCTTTCTTTTCATGTTTATGTAATGCAAAGTGTTCCGTAGTTGTTTGATGCACTTAACCACCAAAGTTTAGGTTTAACAATATATACCTAACTTTAAAAGTGTTTATTGGTAAAAATAGTCCTATAGAAAAATTAAAAACCTTTGATTTGAAAAACGTTTGTAATGTAGTTTCAATGGTAAAAAAAGTAACAAATAGACCGAAAATGTCATTCTTCTTTCTTTATAATTACAATATCTTATCTAATTCTTCACAGTTTTAGTCCATGTGATATGACTTTCAAACAATTTGCCAGATGTCGCAACAAGGCAAACGCTAGAAAACAATAAGGTACGATCCTTATACCTTTCCTTTCTTAACAATTCCCGATTCTTTCCTAAGAATTCAATTTTGAACAATGTTGTACCTACTAGATTTTGCTTGAAGTATATGGCGTAGTACTGTATATGGCGGAGTACTGTAGCGCCTCCTTTGCACATACCCCGCGAAAAAACGCCTTAACAAGCAGAAACACGTTGCAAAACATGCGCTAGAAACAACATCCCCCGCCGAGCAAAATCTATCTCAAAAATCTGTCACGATTGATTGATGTTTCCGGGCACGTTAACTACTTTGGTCATTGGTTCCACAGGGAGACTCCAATGAAATGGGTCAAATTATCGATTTTGTTTTTTGACTTAATTGTTCTAACCATGCTCTTTCCAAACGTATCAACAAGTTATTCTTCTAGGACACATGAAAGACCCTTTAATTCTTCTTTAAATGCCGTAGCGCGCATGAGTCACGCCCCCTTGTTTTGACTTAGCATACAAGTGTGACTATTGTTTCGTAATTTTGAACGCATGTTGGGTTGTTAATGGGTTATTGAAACATGCTATTGTTCATACGTTGGTAGCATTGGTATTTTCCGCTGAAGAAGATTATCCTGAATACGGAGCAGGGATGATCGAGTAGAGCAGCGACAAGTGCATCCATTTTTCAAATGGCGTTTCCCGAAATTGTACTAATTTTTAATTAATGTTCCTTATCTCAGAAACTGTTATTCACAATTTATTGAAATTTAAAAATACATTTTTATAGTATTAGCAATAAATTAATATTTTATATAAACATTTTTCAATAATAAAAAATATAAAAATAATGATTGTCCAACGCCGCTGATAAAAAACATAAGTTATGAGTGAAAAAATACTAATCATTTTTTACCAACTCTAGAAAATGTCAAAATAATATCGAAGATTTTATCTTTAAATGAATGAAATATCAACATTATCAAGTGAATCATTTTCTAGAAAAGGTACATTACTATTAACAAATTGAACATGGGTGGTATACATGTTACCCTGTCCGCTTAATGTAGTGAATGTTTTTAAATCTGGAAGTGGCGGTGATCCCATTCCTGCGAAACGGCGACATCCGGCGCCGACCTACAAGTCGGCTTCCGGAGGCTTTCCTCCCAAATTACATACCCCACCGAAGCACCGCCCCGAACAAGATCCAAGTTCCCTACTTGTCTAACGACACATGTACTGGTGCAATGCATGTAAATTTATGCGAGTGAGCGGAAGAGATATGACAAGGAAGCAGGAAAGATCACACGCCGTCCGTAGCTAAGTTGCCAGGATATTGCTCCAGCATTCGCCTGGTGTTGATCGGAGAAACGACGGAAAACTACAGATCAGAGCGGCCGGCCGCCTGAATTTTCCATCAAACAACGACGGAAATCGACCAATCTAGCTAGTCGAAAATCCACCACCGTCAGGACTAGAACCCAAGGACCTACCGCTAACAGTCGCTTAAGCGACAGCGGCCTTGCTAGTTCTGATCTCCACCTAGCTGCTGAAACTGTTCCGAGCAGTAAACTGAATGTGTTAAGAAGACCCCTTCCATATGTTACGCGGCGTTCGAAACTTTTTTAATCCATATACCTGACCTCCACGGAGCCCGGCTCAGTGAACAGTTGACAGCACTTGAAGAAGAAAAAAACACATTTCAACGTAGCTCCATAATTTCGGATCAATTTTTTCATCCCGCGAGCTGAGGCAGCGAAGTCCTTGGTAATTGGAGCGGCGGGAGTGGGGGGAGGCGGCGGAAGCTGCGTGTCCAATTGACACCCGCGAGTGGAACCGGAAGCGTTAATTCGATGAGGCTCCGATCGACGCGGGGCCGTCGCTGCCCAGGCACGTCGCCGCCTTCCGGCCGAGGCAACGACGGTACTGGCTTAGTGCGCACTGCCTTTGTGATGTCGAAAGGGCTAAGATATTTTGAACTGTATAATAATTTTTTGTTTTCTCGCTACCACTTACGTAGTAGAGAGAAAGTTATGTGATATTACGCGAAAAAACGGCGAATTATCTGCAGAAAAACGGGTCGTAAAATAAACGTAAAACGGGTCGTAGTAACAAAATAGTAGACACATCCAGTTGCTAAATTTAGAAAAATATAGGACATCTGGTGTTGCCAGATTCCATGTTATCTAGGGTATCCGGGACGAGTCGTGTCACTGACATGGTGGCTAACGTTTCGGCCAGCGTATTGTGGCCTTCTTCAGAGCGTACTGCTGCATAATTGACCATATGTTACGAGCAGTACGCTCTGAAGAAGGCCACAATACGCTGGCCGAAACGTTAGCCACCATGTCAGTGACGCGGTTCGTCCCGGATAGCCTAGATAACACAAAGTTCGGGCGCGGAAGCCTACGCAACCAGCCAGAATCCATGTTTTGTGGGTCCTTGATACCGAAAAATTGAATGATGGCAAAACGTGTGTCTCTTCATCCGTTTGCGAACAACGCAGTGGCTAAACCGTTCAGCCGATTTGCTCCAAAATTGATATTCCTCAATCGAGTTGGCTGATAACACGGCCCCTTGAATTTGAAACCGATATTTTAATTTTGGAGGGTACTTTACATGAAGCCCCTGGGACTTATTCAAAATTAAAAAAGTGGCCCCATCGTTTCTGATTAAATGTTGTTGTTGGAAAGTGTGAAGGACTTTTAAGAGAATGGTGTAGATCTTAGTTTTGTTAAAAACTCTTAACTTTTCGGCGTCTTCGTACATCGACATTAATTAAATCTGCTCCTTACAGATTGATTTTGAAAATGTTTTGAATACTGGAATACTTTTCGTGTAATTGTGCGGGAAATTGCGGACGAAAAAGTACCTCCTGTTTTAGCACCAATACTTTGAACTATAATTTATTAAATAAAATAGAATTTATGTAAGAAGAGGCCTCTCATTTCCTGACACAAATTTCCTTGACCATTTTTCAGAGCGTTTTGAAACAAATGTTTCACTGACGAGATTTGTGGAGTATTTCACACAATTTAAAGAAAATGTTAAAGCGAGTCTGAAATTAATTTGTCAGCTCTCTGATTTCGCCGTGATAAAGTACAAATTAAAACAAACTCAATAAATAGAAATTGAGCCAAAAGGTATACAGTACTATTTTTTAAAAAAATAATGCATGGTTTTATAACCATCTCAAAACGTTCCCTGACTTCCAACCTTTTCACTATATTTACGGACAATATGTATCCCCTTTTTCGTTACCAGGGCCCGGTAATAGCACATTTGTGTCAAAAATTCTACGTTTTCCGGCGCACTGTTACAATACTTTCTCTTCTTAGGAAGCAAGAGCGAGAAAGTAAAAAAAGCTGTTCTCTGTAAATAATGGGGCCTTTGTATACAATGAACAAATTACATCTTAATATTTTGCACCGTTCAGAAACAATACTCTGTGAACGATCATAGATTGTTTGTGGGGTTTCTGGGCGCGTCCAGTTCTTTGGCCATTAGTCCCATAGGTGTGTGATACTGCATGTTGTATCCCGGAAGGTAGCGATCTTCCTTCCCAACTGAAACGAATGATACGGCGCCGACCCACAAGTCGGCTTGTGTACTTCCCTCTCCAGGTGCCTCCTCAAGCTGGCCACCGCCCAACCGGAACAGCCCTACGCTCCCGAATGGTCTCCGGGCTTGTGTGCTGGTAATGCGCAGATAAGTCTGTGTGTAGCGGAAGAGGATGGAACGATTAAAAAGGATAGATCACCTGTGATCCGTTTGTTATGGTAGTTGCCAAGCGTTGATAGAAGAAACCGTGATCAAGAAACTACCAATGAGAGCAGCCTACTGAGAGAATTGTCCTCCATTGCTAAATGATCTTCAATCATATCTGCTTATTTTTAGATCGAATTTTTGGTTGAATTCAATCTACGAGTAGCTACGCAGCCCAAAATCCACTTTCATTGGGATTCGAACCGTATGGCTTTCCGATCACACAAGAAGATGTGGCTCAGGGAATCAATTGATGCCATTGCAGTGCGTGTAACTGGGAGGTTCTAAGGTTCGTTTTCCGATGATGGCAGATTTTCGACACTAGCTTCTCAGTTTGGTCGAATTCAGCCGCTGTTTGGAGGAGAATTCTAGCGGCCGGCTGTTCAGATCGGAAGTTTCAATGGTTTTTCTCCGATGAATACCAGGCGAATGCCGGAGCAGTACCCTATCAAGCGTACCATGGATCGCGCGAGATCTTTCCTTCCCCTTCCTTGTCCAACACTCACCACTTACTTACACACACTTACATGCACTATACTATCACACTTGTTGGGGACCGGTGAGAGCGTGTACCGGCTGGAGCGGTGCCCCGGTGTGAAATATCTGGATACGGAACCGCCACAAGCCGAGATGTAGGTCGGCACCGAATCTCCCCATCCAGCGTGGGTAGAACACCGACCTCTCTCATGATAAAAACATGAACTATATTTACGGTACGTATGATCGCATCAGTTTACGCGCCCGAAATCTTATAATAATCAATCAATCAGTGCGTGATCTGGGCTGTCCGGGTGACGCCGCGTCGAAGGCTATGTTACCGACGTTTCGACCAGCCCTGAGGAAGACCACGACAGAATGGTCGAAACGTCGGCAACACAGCCTTGGACGCGGTGTCACCCGGACAGCCCGGGTCACGCACATGACTCTGGCCGTGGAAGCCTACGACTTCAATCAATCAATTAATCAACATCGGTGCCAATTCTTTTTGAAAAGGGTTAAGAGCGAAGTTTCCTGTCAGGTGGTGGTGGTGGTGATGACGGGAGGAAGCCGTACCCTTTATGACGCTGCGCCTGCAGAAGGCGGGCTCCCCGTCGGGGCCGTCCTTGCAGAGCCGCAGGTACCGCTCCGTGCCGTTGGGCGGCGGCGGCTCCAGCTCCGCGCACGCGACGTCCACCTTGGAGTTGCACTGGTAGCAGTTGATGGCCCGCGCTGCAACATAGAACGATGCCTTATCCCTAGAACTACACACTGGACCATAACAACAATGCAAATTCACACCGAGTGGAAACATCTTTGCCGCTATCGTGCGATGAATCGTAAATTTGTTTGCTACTGTCGTGTGTTCAGTTTCAATGTGCTGGGTTGTTCAATACTGTGCAGAGTCCAACAGACGTCACCGGATTTGATGAGGGTTCGTACCACTTGGCGCTTGTGTTTGGAACTTGGTGGGCGGTACAGATCTGCCAGTTAAGGTAACCACGCGTCCTATCGTGTTTTTTAAGTATTCGGTCTTTGCTAGGATTGGACAAGCTGAAACGATAGGATCAATGGTTTCTAACAATGGGTATAGCTGTGTGGCTGGTGAACGTTTGAGTTCGCTCGCACTCTATGTTACAACGACTCAAAGTTGCTCTACAGCGCCAAACCGCGGAGGGAGCCTGGACAGGCAACGACTCCAGCCTGCTCCTCAAAACACAGATTAGTTGGAGAGTTTATTGCGAGTGATGGTGCGCCTAGTGAATCAGTTCCTGCTACGCCGACAGTGCCACTGTTTTGTACTCTTTCTGGACTCTGGTGATTAAGCAACGGTTTTGGACTTTTATGGACGGTTACTTGGATTTGAGCTTGTTTTTTCTCTACTGGCGTTATCAATACTTTGACAGTTTTTGATACAAAACTTTGGAAACGATACAAAGCCGAAATAAACTGTTGAGAGCGTAGTCTTCCGCGGGTGGAGATAAGTAGCTATATGGCTGTCCGGGAGATCCCGCGTCCTAGGCACAGGCAGCCAACGTTTCGGCCGCCATTCTGCGACCTTCCTCAGGACGAAGTGCATTTGCACCTGAGGAAGGTCGCACAATTATAATTAATTACATCCCTCTCTCTCTCTCTCTCTCTCTCTCTCTCTCTCTCTCTCTCTCTCTCTCTCTCTCTCTCTCTCTCTCACACACACACACACACACACACACACACACACACGCACACACATGATGTGATGGGCTGAGGTCTCACCTTGGGGAAGCGCCACCAGGAGGACGGCTGCGCAGAGCGCGGCGGTGGCGAGGGAGGGCGCTGGCGTCGGCGTCGGCGAGGGCGACCGCATCGCGATGGCTCCGGGCGCACCAGGGGGCTACAACAAACAACGCAGCCTTCACAGCCTCACGCCTTCAGTACATGGCGCAATTTACATACAACTTTCATACAAATCCACACACATTAACTATAATTTTAGACTCCCAATCTATTTTCAATCAATGCAGGTGCGCGAACAGCACTTTGTCCTCTACGAAATAATGTTCATTTACATATGTATTTGTACAACCTACAAATAAATAAATAAATAAATAAATAAATAAATAAATAAATAAATAAATAAATAAATAAATAAATAAATAAATAAATAAATAAACAAATAAATAAATAAATAAATAAATAAATAAATAAATAAATAAATAAATAAATAAATAAATAAATAAATAAATAAATAAATAAATAAATAAATAAATATGTAAATAAATAAATTTTGGCCCACAAATCTTGCCTTACTATGACCCAGACTAAATGTGAAAAACTTCTAGAGCGTATAGGGGAACCGAAGAATAAAACGATTTTGGCAAATTGCGTATAATTAAGTTGCACATGGGACATTATTCCCTGATTGCAAGGCAACTAATTAAGCACAGGTGTATGACAATAAAATTATTTCCCGGTGTTTGGCGTTTTTTTGGCGGAGATTTCCTGTACCTGCCGAACACCGCTGTAAGAAGTGTTACCTGCCAATCACATGTGTCATTGCATTACGTCAAATTTGTAACTATATGATCCTTGGAAAAAATTGCCGTCGACCACCTTACATGCCAATAAAAGTTTGTAACATTCTGCGACCCTCTATACAAGACACTGAGAAATAGTGATGATTATGTTCGGTTTATAAGTCGCCATTTCGTTTAATAAATTTATTCAAAAATAACTATGCCTTATACCTTTACAGAAAATCAATACCCACCCACCCCAAAAATATTGTTTCCTGTCGTTTAGTACGTTTTCCCTAAGAGGAATGAAAATTAGAAAGGTTTACAAATTCTGGAATAATGCAACCACTATCTTCTATGATCGTAGCAGTAAATTTGTTCTCGAAAATCAAATTCAAATGTTTCATATTTACCTTGGTCTGTACGTGCAAGTTATATAGGGCTATAGCAGGAGATAATTTTATTCACTTAGATTTAAAAAATAATGTGTCACATAAAATTATGATCACTGAACACTTTTCGAAGATATATATGTGTCAGACAACTGCTGGACATTTTGTTTATATACACTCATTAATATTTGCTTTTAAAAATGCTCAGTATTTTAAATTTAAAAAAATCACTATCTTTGCCTGGCTAACTATAACCTCACCCCCACACAATTGCTCGCGATATACGACGAAACGACTACTTTAGATGGATATTTTGCAACTCGCACAAACGACGCATTCAACTCATCATCTTATTCATTTTAATATGTCAGTGAAAGTGGCCATGTAATTACCATAAAAAGAGTTAAAATGAGCAAGTGATAACACATCTAGTGCCCTCTACACACAAGTGATTTATACGATTTAAAAGTTGCCTCAGAAGCAAACTTACCAAATAAGTATCTTAAAAGCTTACATTAAACAATAATTTGAAAAATAATAATTTGTTTATTTAAAACATTGAAGAGCTAATAAAGGTTTGAAAAAACGTAATTTCTCTCGTTTTTCCTGCGAGATGAGTTTGCTTTCTTTCTTTTACAAACAAAGGACAATACACAACACTCACTGTATTTTTCCATCTTTTGGGGTGAAAATTACTGAACCAAATATTTTAATACAAACACGTTAGACACAAAAAAAACTCAATAAAAAGCACACAAAAGTGACGGTCAACATCAGCATGCTGATCGATTTTGAGAGCAAATGGGAACAATAAGAATACTTCAGAGAGAATCGTTGCGAGGGGGAGGAGGGAAAGAGCCGGGAACTTTGTAATTGGTTTGTTTTTGGAGATTTAGTACTTTCTGCTCACAACATCTGTAGCAGAGTTGGAACAAAACCTGATGAATCTTCAAACAATTTAAGATAAAATTTACTATCTGATATTTAATGCAATACAGCTTACTTTCAAAGAACTGCCTATTTCTATTTGTTAATAAATGGTTTTCAGTTTTACAATGTTAACAGACTCACACTACCGGGACTGTAAAGCACAATTCAGAATCATGCTGTGCGACGATTTGTTGTAGATGAATCTATTTTCTAACTAGGCCGGCATGTTTTCGACTTGTTGTTTCTCGTGGTTTCTCCGATCAACGTAAGGCAAATGCCGCAGCAATACCCTAACAAGTGGGCTACGGACTGCACGTGATCTTTCGTTCCTCTTTCTTGTCCTATCCGCACCCCCCTACACTTACACACACACACACATACGTACACTTACATGCACTTCCCGACCACACCCACCTCAGAGGACCAATCGGGAGCTTGGAGCGTGACAGTGTGGGGCGGGGCCTCGCTGGGGGGAGATACCTCGAGGAAACATCCAAAAGCCGACATGTAGATCTAGGATCTCACGTTCCTATGGCAAGAAACACCACCGCCCTCTCCGGAATATAAGATTGCACCACACGTACGGGATTAATGACATACGTCGCTCTCGGAACAGAAAATATCCAATCAATCCGTCGATACTTATTTCAAAAGGGTCTCTTTGGCCGTGAGCCCTTTGACCCCCGCGCGAGGCACGCTGCCTGGCGTGGGGCGATGACGAGGCGAGGGTCACCGAGCGACCGATAGCTAGCTTATCTCCGCCCCCCATCCCACATCCCCTCCCCCCCCCCCCCGGGCGTTGCTTTGGGCCATCGATTCTATACAACGCGATAAGCGTTAGGATGCTCAGTTAGTTATTTGTCGCTTAGAGACACAACGCGCCATGCTCATTCATCGAGACAATCATCGAGATACCATCCGGTGAAAGGCAAAGCAAATTTCTCCTTTGAAAAGGAAAGCAAATTTTTGTTTTCGGCCTAAAGCAAAGTACGATTTGCAAAGGCAAAGGAAAGCTCTTTTCCTCTGATATAATTTGTGATGAAAAGAGACCACAAAGTATATGCTATCACATAGGTTCAGTAATGAATGTGGAAATACCCACTTCACAAGCCACTATTTGATTTGTTATATTTAGATTTAAATCTTGAGAACTTTCCTTCGCAATCCCGGATTTCCTGGAGCTAGGCGTCTGTGAACAAGCGATGCTTAACTCAATCGGGTCGTTGACCGTAGATTCTACGAGCGCTGACGGATCCACTTGATTTACGACGTCCTTCAAATCCACGTGCAGGCGATTTGTTCTGTATTTTTGCTTTGGTCGCCGCATTTCTCCGTTCGTGGTGGTTTCCCCGACCAAAACCAACCGAATGCCGTGACAATTGCGAGAATGCCCAGACAATTGCGCCATGGACCGCGCGCTGTCTTTCATTTCACTTCCTTGTCCTTACCTCACTTCTCACTTGATTGGTTATTACTTCGTGTAACCGGGGCGCGTCACCTTTTTGGTGATTAATTCAGTAAGTGAAGAGCATGTTTTATCACGGAGATGGCAGCGTTCTTTCCCTGCTGGATAATGGCCCGGCAATAAACGCAATGTCCAGCAACGCAGTTGTGTGACACATGTATATCTTCAAAATGTGTTCAGTGATTATCATTTTATGTGCCTCATTATCTTTTAAATCTAAGTGAATAAAATTATCTCCTGCTGTAGCCCTATATAACTTGCACGTACAGACCTAGGTAAATATGAAACATTTGAATTCGCTTTTCGAAAACAAATTTACTGCTACATTCATAGAAGGTAGTGGTTGTATTATTCCTGAAGTTGTAAACCTTCCTAATTTTCATTAGTCTTAGGGAAAAAGTACTAAACGACAGAAAACAATATTTTGGGGGGTATCAATTTTCTGACGTAAGGCATAGTTATTTTTCAAGAAATTTATTATACGAAATGACGACTTATAAACCGAACATAATCATTACTATTTTTCAGAGTGTTGTATACAGGGATGAGTCTCCCGGCATGTGTGGTAGTGTAGTGCGTGTTAGTGTGTGTGTGTGTAAGGGGTGAGGAAAGGAAAAGAAAGAGGGAAAAAAAGATCCGCGACCCGTTTGTTAGGGTACTGCACTGGCATTCACCTGGGGTTGATAGGGGAAACCACGGAAAACTGCCGATCAAAGCAGCCGGCCGCTAGAATTCTCCTCCAGGCAGCGCCAGAATTCGGCCTAGCTCTCTATTTAGTTTCAAATATTCTGCCACCGTCGGTCCTCAAACCAAGAACCAAGGGACCTTCTGGTCAGAGATGCTACCGAGTAAAACGACAATGAGCTACACTCAGCCGGTTCTGCTGAAATGGAATGAATCAGCCCAGTGACCATTAGGTACAAGGAAGTGTGTAGCACAAGGAAGGGCCGGCTGAAAGAATGCGATGGGACAGGGGAGGGGGGGGCGGAGGAATGCTCCCACAGCGCCAGGGCTCTTCAGTGGAGCACTTCCGGGACCTTTCGAGAGCTCCACAGTGTGCAGAACTGCGATTGGTTCTACCAGAGCCAAATTCCACATTTCTATTTCATTGCATAAATTTGCCTTAAAAAATAGATAAAACATTTTAATAAATAACATCCAATATCAGTAAACTTTCCAAGATCATTTTTATGTATGTCACTTAATGACTTAATTCATGTCACTTATTGACAAGCGAATAGTCTACGTCTCATTTCTATTAAAAGCCCTAATTTTTCGAAAATTGCAAAAATGCAAAATTTCACTTCTTAATAATGAAGATAGAGATGTTTCCGTAATGAAATATGTTCCTTAAAGATAGATTTTAAAATAATGTCATGTACTCGTACAATTTTTCGAACTTCAGAGTATTTTTCGCGTAATTTTCCGTGAATTATCTACAATTTTAAATTTTGTTTTAAACAATTGTTTTCTCAAAGGCGTCTCCATCGTTTTTTATTAAATTGCGTAGTTGAATATTTTGAAAAACGGTTAAGAGAATAGTGCATGTCCCATGTAGGTTGAACACACTTATTTTCCAGAAATTTAAAAATTTTAATTTCAAAATTTTTCAGCGACTGCCTACAACTACAAATATGATGATAAACATTTTTTAAAGAAATGTGTTCATGAAAAAAAATTCTAAAAATTATTGTCAGATTCGATATTTGAAAACCACGAGTATTTTTGAGAAATTTAGTGTCAAAAATATATTTTAATTTTCTTTAAACCATTTTTTAAAAACAGCACAACATTTTTGAACAAATTTTGACTTTAGATAGCGTTTTGGGCGCTTAAGAGAATGGTGCGGGTCCCATGTTCGTTACAATGCCTAATTTGTCGAAAATGGTAAAAAAAATAAAATTTTTCTGCGTCTTCCAACAACTATAATTGATACACTGAAGAAGTTAATGGATACAATTCTTTTCTTACTGAAATGTGTTCATCAAAAACATCTTTAAAATACGGTCATGTTCAATTTTTGGAAATATGAGGGGTCTTTTGTGTACTTTGGCGACAAACATTGTCGCCCTCTTCGAATTTACTGTGTAAATGTGACTTAACCGTGAACGTAATCTCAGACAGTTGAATGCTTCGAAAGTTAGAATTTGTATATGATTTCATATCCCTTTGTTCGTTTCTTACATTCAAACTTTTGTTATATATTTACCTTTTGTTACACCTTAATCTTTTAGAAAATTAATTAAATCCTATTTAAAAACCTGTGAAATAAAAATTGCTAGCCTTCAGGGAATGCAACAATGGATCGGCAACAATGACTCGGTAGGTATTTTTTGTGAATTACTTCTTATTGGTGGGACATGATTTACTGTATGAAAAGCTGCTATAATTGACAAATTTGTGTTGATATTTGCTTGAAAGTATTTAGATTTTGCATAAAATGTTCTACGATTTGTAATGAGTTTTACAAACAAATTATGTCTGAGATCAGGCGAGAAATAATGGTATAAATAGAATTACATAACTATTACTAAAAGCGAGAAAGTACGTGTTGCTTTAGCACCGCTAGTTTTGAACTAGGCAATGTCTGCTCTCGTTGGATTCCGTCTTGCGTTCTCCACTCCTACGACTGATTCGTTTATTGAGGTCCGGTAAGGGAAAAGAACCACAGGCTCAATGAAATAAAACACGTGCGGAGGGCAGGTGCGCCATTGCAGGGGCTCTAAATGAGTCCCTGTGTGCGCAGTCGTTGGCGCCTTTGGTCTTACGTGTGTTCTGTCTTGTTTGTGCGCCGAGGCGGCCAAAGTTCCACCTCTTCCGAGCCTATTTCCCTGTACTCTTCCCCTCCGAGTGCCTTCGCTTGCGTAACGCAAGTGGCGCTGGCGGATTTTACTTTTTGGGATTTTTTGACCGATTACTAGTGATTCCAGGCGCGTCAACTGTCAAGGTCATTAGTCCCGTAAGTGTAATGCGTGATTTTTCTTAGAGAGGTGGTGGTGGTTTTCCCTTGTTACATCGTGAGATCCGGTGCCGACCTACCATCGTCTAGCCAGGTTTTCCCCAACCAGGTATCGATCGCACGCGGTCGATCGGAAAGAGCGCGCGTGGTCCTTGACTCGTTTGTTGGATACTGCTCCGGCATTCGCCTGGTTTTATCGGAGAAACCACAGAAAACTACCGATCAAAGCAACTAGTCGCTAGAATTATCCTCCGGACAGCAATTTAATTCGAAAATCTTGACATAGCTATTTATATAGATATCTGTTGATGCCCTGAGCGGTTGATTATTATTATCACGTGTTGTCGGGTGCGTCAACTATGATGGTTACACGTCCCCGTAAGTGTAGTGCATGTTTTATCTTGTAAGGTGGCTGTGTTCCTCCCTCGATGGAACATGAGATGCAATGCCGACCAACACGTCGGCTTGCGGGGTTTCTCCCTCCATGTATCTCCGCCAGCCGGACACCGCGCAAACCGGAACGCTCCTATCTGCCCTCCCGACAAGTGTGGAACTGTTGCGCTGTGTGTGTGTGTGTGTGTGTGTGTGTGTGTGTGTGTACAAGAGGAGGAGGAGGGGTCGAGGATGAAGAAGGGGATACTACGCGGGGACTGTGGGCTTGTTTGTTAAAATACTGTACAAGCATTTTCTTGGCCTTGATCAAAGAAGCCAAGGAAAACTACCAAGCAGACAACCCGGCGCTAGAATCTCCTCCAGACTGGTTGAATTCAAGTTAGCTACACTATGTGATCAAAAGTATTCGGACACCGCCGAAAATGGTGTTATGGTGTGATGGTGTTTTTTCGTGGAGGAAGCTTGCACCCCTTGTTTTTTTGGTGTGACACTATCACGGCACAGGCCTACGTTGATGTTTTTAAACCCCTTCTTGCTTCCCCACTGATGAAAAGCAATTCGGGTATGGCTATTGCATCTTTCAACATGATTAATCACCTGTTCATACTGCATGGTCTATGGCGAAGTAGTTACACGACAATAACATCCCTGTAACGGACTGGCCTACCCAGAGTCCTGATTTTCGTTCGATACCCGCGCTGGCCATCCTGACCAGGGTTTTCGTCTTCTCCCTCGGTCATACAAGCAAAAGGGGGTTCAAAAGCCCAAGATCACTTCTCACCTCTCATCCTAATCATCCTATCACTTCATAATTCCATGCTTAATAACCTTGTCTCGATTAGGGGATACAGCCGAGAAGATGATCCCTATATTGACACACGTTATTCTCTCAATGATGGAATATGACTGGGCCTCGTAAGAGAACATGTGGAATGGTCAGAAATGGCAGATACCATAATAATAATAATAATAATAATAATAATAATAATAATAATAATAATAATAATAATATATTAGGTTGTTAATATTATTACATATTATTATTGTTGCTGTAGAGGCACCCAGTAGTCCCAATTCGAAATTGGTTACAACCCAGAGTTGACTTTATAATCAACCGACGCATAACATCTTTAGTTGTAAATAATAATAATAATAATAATAATAATAATAATAATACCGACACTAGTCTATGGCCCATTAATACTTCAGTAAAAAGTTACATACAAGTAGAAATAACACATAAAATACCTACGTATCGTTATTAATTAATTAATAATTAACATTATTTATCATTACGTAAGGGTCTGCAAATGAAATAGCAATCACTAAACTGACTCAAGGACAATCAACTTAACAGTTAACTCTAGACCTAAAAAGAGTTCGCTCAACTTATTTTCTGACATCGAAATCCTTACATCTGTGTACATCTCTGTTTCCACATCTTGGAGCCACCGTTTTCAATTGTTTAATTAAAAATGTATTAATTATCTTAAACGTTTTAATTTAAAAATTATTATATCTTAATTTGTGTGTTAAACTAATAAAAATCATTCAACTTCATTTTTTATTAATAATATTATTTCTTCTGCTGAAAAAAAAGGAATGATAAAGATTTTCTGTGCTTCAATATCTTGCTTTGATTACACACTATTTAATTCTTCTTCCTCAACGACAAAAATATTCGAAATTCAAATTTCTAAAAAAAAGACATTGTCGGTAATATTTTATACATTTATACATTGAAGATTATGATTTACAGTTAAACCTATCTACGAAAATATCCTCGTTAACTCAAACGCGATGATTGTTTTTTTAGCCTTAAAAATCACGAAGGAAATACGCAAATCAGATAATTAGAATTGAAATGCAATGCAAAAATAAATAATTTTAATTTAATTATTCTAATAATATGCCTAAAGTTGTTGTAGACTCTTAATCTACATTATATTGTAATCTTACAAATCTCCACAAAAAGGATTTATGTAGAACATGAACAAAATAAAATGAAGAATGTGTAAATAACCTTTATTGTCGTTCATTATTCCACTAAATTTAGAATGACACAAATATTCTTAGATGAACTAGCACAATTGAATTTCAGCTAATGAAGTTGTTTTCTAAATATTGCGCTCTTTGTGTGAGCGAAGAGTTGAACGAAAAAACTAGATTTTTTTTGCGGGACACACTTTACATTTAAATATTTCCGATGAAAATTAGTTGCAACGTACGAATCGTAAGACGTTATTACAAAACGAGATTGGTGAGTCATCAAACGAGGACGTTAGGTAGAGTTTATTCACTATGTAAACATTCCAATGACCTATAATTTCTGTTTAAATGTGACTATTTGTCTTGGAAAAGGTGTTTATAGTACTTAATAATAGATTGTGGATTAGTTCTAATACTACTTACATTACAAAACAGATTGTTGAGTAGTAGGTCATTGGTTATACAACACTTACATCGTAATAACTTTAATTAAAACACAGATCTCATCCTTGGTTTAAGTTTGACTACACAGAATGGATAATTGATTTTACACAGTAGAATGGTGTATATTAGTTACTATTTATGACGTTAACTGAATAAACAAACACAATGTGTAGCGCATTTGCCCCACTACTCACGGATTGTGTACGTTTCCTTAGCGATGCCTTAGAAGCTGTAGCGTAACCAGACCTAGGTCTTCCCGAATTCTCGTTGGCCACAAGTCTCAGCTTCCTTGGAGCTCTTTTTAGGTATCAAGTGACGACGCAGTCCAGCAGTTTTTTATTTGTCGCTTTCCTTTTTTTTACAACGAGGCTACACATCTTACATTTCTTACTCTCTGGCTGAGACGAGGCCGCCGATTTCAGTGAGCGGATGCTCGGAAGTGTGAATAGGACTGATCGAATCGCTCGGGCCTCAAAATGTGAAAATCAGGGAATAAACATTCGCACCTACTGTAGCAATGGAAACCATGACTCTTCTCTTTCTACAACGAGGCAATACGTGCTCCGTAGACCGCGAATACTCAGAGAAACGAGGAGAAAGAGATCTTTGCCTATAGACTCGTCCAAATTAAGAGTTCACGGAAAAAGAATTCTTTTTTAGGATTTGTAAAAAATCAAACTATAAACTTGACAGTCCATAAATATAAATTTTATCATATTTACATAATTATAAAAAACAAAATAATTGAATCTATGAAAACGAAGTTAGTAAACATACATCAAAGAGTAATAAATTATTTAAAATGTATCATAAAATTTACCAAATGATACCTACGAATATAAATTTATGTCATAGAGCATGGCGTCCGTGTTGATTGCCAATTAAGTCACACTAGTGTAAATCCATAACATTATTACACGTCCTTTTCAGATTCATGACAATTTTAGTGAAATAATTATTAAAAATAAGTTATTGTATATAATAAATAAGTTTTGAAAGTAGCATGTCCTTAATACGTAAAAAGCGATTTTTTCGTTTTACAAATTCTTTTGTCTCAGTTTATAAGCTATAATGTACTTAGTAAGTGACTTAAACTGCGCTACAGTATAAATCCGTATATTGTGGTATGACCTAATTTATAGTTGGCGTCGAAAACGTGCCTCCGTCGGAACTCGTATCCTGACACCGTATCATGATCAGAGTTACAGCAGACAGAGGTAATGTTCACTCTGAACTAAACTTATCCGGTCGTTACAGTACTTTCCTCCGATCATTTATAGGTGAATATCGGAGACGAATGTTTAGTGGCAATGTTCTCTCTGAGCTAAACTTAGCCGGGTCGTTACAGTACTTTCCTCCGATCATTTATAGGTGAATATCGGAGACGAATGTTTAGTGGCAATGTTCACTCTGAGCTAAACTTAGCCGGTCGTTACAGTACTTTCCTCCAATCATTTATAGGTGAATATCGGAGACGAATGTGTAGTGGCAATGTTCACTCTGAGCTCAACTTAGCGGTCGTTACAGTAACTTTCCTCCGATCATTTATAGGTGAATATCGGAGAAGAATGTGTAGTGGCAATGTTCACTCTGAGCTAAACTTAGCCGGTCGTTACAGTACTTTCCTCCGATCATTTATAGGTGAATATCGGAGACGAATGTTTAGTGGCAATGTTCACTCTGAGCTAACTACTAGCCGGTCGTTACAGTACTTTCCTCTAATCATTTATAGGTGAATATCGGAGACGAATGTTTAGTGGCAATGTTGACTCTGAGCTCAACTTAGCCGGTCGTTACAGTACTTTCCTCCGATCATTTATAGGTGAATATCGGAGAAGAATGTGTAGTGGCAATGTTCTCTCTGAGCTAAACTTAGCCGGTCGTTACAGTACTTTCCTCCGATCATTTATAGGTGAATATCGGAGAAGAATGTGTAGTGGCAATGTTCACTCTGAGCTTAACTTAGCCGGTCGTTACAGTACTTTCCTCCGATCATTATAGGTGAATATCGGAGACCAATGTTTAGTGGCAATGTTCACTCTGAGCTAAACTTAGCCGGTCGTTACAGTACTTTCCTCCGATCATTTATAGGTGAATATCGGAGAAGAATGTTTAGTGGCAATGTTCACTCTGAGCTAAACTTAGCCGGTCGTTACAGTACTTTCCTCCGATCATTTATAGGTGAATATCGCGGGCCATGTACAGAGTGCGATCCTTCCTTCCCCATTCTGTGGCCTTCACATCTTAGGAGCAGAATAATGGATTGGTTCTCGATCCTCATCAATCCCCCCTCACCCAATCTAGAAAATCTTCAACAAAAGTCGGAGAGCCAAATGCGACTATTGCTGTTGTTAAATTGGGGTACCTCAGACATTTCGTGGTGGTTACTGAATAAAGAAACATTATAGGTAGATGTGAGAAACAAAAAATTAATACAGCTCCTTCTATGGATCTTCTCATCAGGAAACATTCATTATTTATTGTAATGGGAATTTACTGTAAGAAGCGAAAATGAAAATGTGTGATACATTGCTTGGAACGTAATTTTGGATGAGATTTATCAAAGAAAGGAGCAAATATTCATCTCATTTCACATTCCCCTTACTCTCGAGAAATGCTTCTTTAAGATGAAACAATTGTATTTTGTAATGAGTGAAACTTACTTATAATTAAACGATTGATTACGTTCTCTCCTCATTAATGTTTTATTATAAAACGGTGTAACATCAACAATGGACGATTAACATTTTGTTTAACAAATTCAAAACATTTCTTGTGTTGTAATTAAGAAATTTTGGTTTCTCAACCTATTTTGTTTACTATTAACCTATTTTGTTTTCTTCACAATGTAATAAGTCATCATGCTTTAGATGAAATCTATAACTAGGTTGCACTATTCATTGTACTTGCTACCACATTTAATGCTAAGAATTCAACGCATTCATAACGCATTCATCGTGTTCAGTCTTGTAAAAGACCATGAAAGTTGAATAAATGACCATGTAAAGTAAAAGTTATTTCTCTTATTTACAGAATGCTTAAAATGTAGATGAGTTTCATGCTACGTCAACTGAATGTTTTAAAAAAAAATGGTAAGCGATAGGGAAAGAAGGAATAAATGCATAACTGAATAATGAATAACAAGTGTCTGGTGACCCAATGGGTTCAGTAACTAACACAGCGTTGCCAGACCAGGCTATTTCCCACTTCATCTTTCGGGATTTTTACATATCACTTGGAGAATGTTTGACTATCCACCAAATAAATGTGGATTCAAAAAATTCGCGTAAACTCAACTTAATTTTACTCTCAATATGAGAACATTTATTATTATCTAATACATTTTTAAAATGTGAATTCGGCTAATCAAAATAGTGTTTTAAACAGAGTCGAAACAATTAACAAAAGTATTAATTTCTTTCTCAACATTTGTTTGCAAATCTTTCACTGCGCACACCACTCATTATCGAAGGATTGTGAACTTTCTCCTTCTTATCATCATCACATATATGTTTTCATCTTCATTGGTACTATACAATCTCAGGTTATGGGTCAACGTTCTCTACGATCTGTGGTTCGCTATTCCCTTGTCCCCTTGCACCGAAGACAGACATGGCAGCGTACAATTTTGCAGCGGCCACTGCCTGCCTAGACGAAGACGTAAACACGAATCTTTTTGTAAACATACAACCCGACTATATTTTTTATTAACTTTCTAATCAATAATAGTTAGTATTTTTTTACAATTTATTTATATGAAAATATAATAAAAGTAATAATTACTATATTAGTAACAACAACAACTTTAAGGGTACATAGCAGACAAACAACATGCAAAATAAGACATATTAATTGTATATTTATATTTAAATTTAATATTTAAAAGAAAATAAATGTTTAAATTTGATTTTAAAATTTGGAAAGAATTGTGTCGTGTTTCGCAACAGTTATTGTTTCAATGTTTATGTAGGATGAAGTATGTTTCGTAGATAACAAGGCCGGATTTAAATAGTATGACTGTGTAATAGGTTGTTGCTGATAGGTTGTTGTACAGCAAAGAAGTTGAGCTGGACATATAAAACTATAAAATAATCTGAATCTCTCTTCGGTATCTGCATGTCATGGGTGCTTACGAAAAGCAATAAATCTCACATTATTATTCAGTATACTATTTGTTTGGAATAATGAATATATTTTCTAGTAAAAATTTCAAAAAGATAATTCACAAGACAGCTAGTAAACTTGGCAAAACACTGACTTTGAGGCGAAATAAATAGCTCAGAATAAATGAATTGACTTGCAAAATGACAATTTTTGAGATGTTCCACTTTTCTTGTGCACAGACTACATGTATTGCGGCGACTGCTTACTAGGTCAACTAAAATGTTTTCACGCTAACTTCTTCGCGGGTAAACAAATACACGTGGTAGTGGCTTGGAATGATTCGCTGGACTTATGCGTCATACTCATTTCACAGCATTCATCACGACGGGAAGGCTCTTCCCAGGAATAATTCAGGAGCTCCCGCCGGAAAGTACTTATGTCCAAAAAATATGTTTTGTGTGTGTTTTATTTCATGGACCTCTTAGTACAAGCTGAATACCATGGAATGGTAAAGTGCGTAAGACCAAGCATTGTTCCTATTAGCTTCCATGGTTTCTGAAAGATGACATCTGTTATACGTCCAAGCAGCTTGTCAAAGAGCAGCACATGACCATATCCTATTGTGCCTAATTACAACGCTATTGTTTTGGGCGATTCTTTCTTGATAAAATATGTATTTATGAGGTGATTATTACTACGAAATTAGGTAAAATGGTATTCAATTGTCCTAGATGAGAAATATAAGAATTTTACCGCAAAATTTGTGATTGATTTAATTTTTTCAATAATTAATTAATGTTTTTGAACTTTTAGTACCATGTAATGATGTTTAAACTAACTATTCCCCTTGTGAAATTAAAAACCAATCATGTTTAACTATACAGATAAAATCAGGGTGGTGTATTTCAAAAAGTTTATCGCTTTTTTTATCCGATTTTTCTTACCAGTTTTCCCCATTATCTATTCATAAACTGTGACTCATCTATCTTAGAATGCGGTTTACATCGATCGCTATGTCGATGCCGCGTATGTACTACAACTCTTTGATTTTAACATATCTTTCAGTTATTTTCAATATTTGGCGCATTATGAAACTCTGTTGAACATAATTTCACTCGTGGAATAGTACTAATAAATACCACCCGTGCTTTGAAAATACTCAGATAAATCCCCTCCTCGCTTGGCGAGTCGGGGACTTATCGACAATTTCCAAAGCACTCGTCGTATGGCCTATGATAAATTTTGCAAACAAGGGTTTCTAAAAGTTTTGTGGTCCTCCTGTAAAATTACGGTTGTGGACTTGGAAGTGCTTTCCCACGGAAGCTCCGGAAGAATTTATTTCTGCAACATACGCTCGCAAAACGAAGGCGAAACCGATTTTTATCCAGCCTTGAAATGAAAGCAGTCACCCTTTGTGATCCCGAAGACAAAAACGGCTATCAACGAACTTCTTGGCGATAATGCCAAGTCGTTTGTACTCAGATCTCGGGGCCTTGGGGCAAGAATCTACCAATGTGTCTCCAGTTTCAAATGCTTCTCGGAAAACCGACAAATGTTCGTTTGTGGCGACTTGGTATTCTCTTGTTAGAAGTCGCCGTTCCTCTGTGGAGTGTGATGCTTCGTGAATGTGTTTTATAATTGTTAAAAGTTGAACGTTTTTTGTAAATTACGAGTAAATTTCTTCCATGTTAACATGTCGAATACTTAAAATATGATCAAGAATTAACTCCAAGAAGGTTTTTCAGAAGCTAACAGGACTTTCAACTGAATTTATCCCGTTTTGAAAGGGGCTCGTCGTAGATATTTCTTTGTAGAACTGTGATGTAGGTTTGTGCACGGGCTGGGGATCAGCAAGTTGCGTCTTAGCGGATAATTTTAAAAGCGGGCCATGAAGCCTTACATAATAAAACTATTCATTTCCTGAACTATGTTCAATGTCTGATATTTCGTTTTTTTGTCCTGAGAATTTGAGACAATGTTTTATAGTTGAGGAAGGTTTTCTTCACGTCATCTAGTAACCGTACAATTGTTATAACGACATGGTACATCATGTTATGGATACTAAATGTAAAAAAAAACTAAAATCAAATGAATTCATTATTTGTATCATTAAAATTATTATTTCATTCTTCTTCCAATATGTTTTATGGAAAACGTAATGTTCAAATAAAAATGATGAATGGAAAACGGGGTCCAGAAATATAGGTACTTCTCCCTTCTATTGTTTTAAGTTGCGCGCGCCTATGTTGTTTGTAAATGTTAAGCAAATTAACTGCAGGACGTGGGCTATGAAACTGTGGAAAACTGATGAAAATATGAGTGTTGTTGGTGTTTATGGCAGGTGCTGTCGAGACACGTGCTTCCTTTGGCATACGCCACGGCCGCGGGGCGAAAGGCGTAGCCAATCGCGAGCTGCGTGACGAAAGGGTAGGTACGTAACGGGTTTGGTTACATGTGGGGCGAACGGAAAGTGATGGGACGGGAACGGGAGCTGTGATCATTAGCGCGGAGTTGGGAAAGGAAGGAGAGGGAAGGGAAAGTGGAAGGGAATGGAAAGATGAAATGGCAAGATAAGAGAATGGGATGAAAAGAGAGAAGAACGGTAGCATTAGGGAATGGGAAGGCACGGGAATACCTATCTAGCGAGTATCGAAAATCCACCACCGTCGGACCCGAACCCAAGACCTCGATCAAGAAGAGATTGATCAGATTAGTTGCCATAGAGACATCGGTAATGGTGGCCAACTCAGCCGGTCCATAATGTGGGATGCTGCCCCATCTTACACCTAGAAGTGATGAAGGAATCTACTACTTAGGGCAGTCGGGCTGCGAATTCAATTCCGGTAGGCGCCACGCCTCTGATGTTAAAACACAACAAATCCCTTGGACGCACCGCGACCGCAACCTCCAATTCACCATTACGTTCGAGTTATTGATTTTTTCTTTGTTTTCGGGCGCATCTCCTGCTATGGACATGAGTCTCGTACGTATAGTGCATGTTTTATCACGAGAAGTGACGGCGTTCTATCCCGCTGGATGAGAGAATGGAGAAGTTCTGTTGATTCACAGGCCGATTTTTATTGAGCATAAAGTCTCTTCTATGCAGTATTCCATGCAATATGCTAACGAGTGTGTCATATGGAAGAACCGCAAGTCTATTCTTACTGTGTAAAAACTCCGTAATTGTTTCTGTCGCACTAGAAGCTAGTCGATCACTAAAACACCGGCATCGTTTGTTAATAGGGATCATGAATGAATTGGGTCTAAATCCATTGATTCCGTATCGTCCTAACGGGAGAGGTGGATCAGGGAACGACTGATGTCAGTGCAGTCCCTCTGACCGGAAAGTTCTAGGTTCGAGTCCCGAATTTTCAACCTCGTCTGGATTTTCAACATTAATTTGTCAGCTAGGTCGAATTCAGTCGCTGTCAGGGTGATAATTCTAGCGGCCGGCTGTTCTGATCGGTAGTTTGCCGTGGTTTCTCCGATTAACACCAGGCGAATGCCTGAGCAGTACCCTAATAAACGGGCCAGAGACCACGCGCGATCTTTCCTACATCTTCCTTGTCCTATTCTTACACCTTACTTACACTCACACTAACATGCAGTACACTACCACACATGCCGAGAGACCTGCCGAGAGATTAGAGCTTATCCCGGCTGGGGTGGTGACAAACTGGTGGAAGATACCTGGTTGGGGAAAACCACGCTAGCCGACGTTAGGTCGGCGCCGGATCTCGCCATCCAGGGGGGAAGGTCACGACCACCTCCCGATCAAAAACATACACTACACGTATGGGACTAATGACCTCAGTAGTTGTCGCGCCCGGAATCACTAAAAATCAATCAATCAACCTAGGATAAGCGAACCGCTGAGTTGGCTTAGAAGCTGCATTACCACTGCCTCAGTAGCTACGGCTACCGGGAGGTCACACGGTTTGAATCTCGACAACCGGAATTTTCAAGTCTAGCAACGGTTAGGTCTAATGTAGCCAACGTCTAGAATTAAGAATTCTAGTGGCCTACATCCCATGTTTGTGCATTAAGCCATCAACATGCACAACACACGGAGGCTAATGATTAGTGTAGTTAACACGTCCCAAGACACTAATCAATGAATCGATGAATCTCTAAAGCCCGTGATTCCTTCGATATGCGAGCAGCCGAGAAGCGCAGTAGTTGTCCGCTGTGCAAAACAAGCGAAATGCAGCCGATTTCCTCGAAAACCAGCGGCGGCGCGCGAGAGTGGATGAAGTGCGCGGGCGGGCACTGGGCTATTCGCGGCGCGCGGGCGGCAGCCTTCCAAATCCGAAGCGGGGGCGGGGGGCGGGGGAGGCGGCAGGTGCTCTCGATCGTCGAGGGGCAGCGCGGAGTGAGGTGGGTCGGGGCGGAGCTGGGAGACGCGTGGCGGGGAAGAGGGGCCTGCGGGGCAAGACGAGGTGGTGCAGAGCCGGACGGGGCGGGGCGGGAAAGAGCGATGTAAGGTATGGTGGGCCAGGAGGGCGTGGCGGGGCGAGACGGGTGGAGCGGGGAGGGGCGGGAAGGGCGGGGCGGGGCGGACGCGGTGCGGTAGAGCCGGAGGGGCGGGGAGGGGCGGAGTACGGCATGACGGGCCAGGGGGCGGAGCGGGGAGCGGCGGGACGGAGCAGGGCGAGGCAGACGCGGTGCGTTAGAGCCGGACGGGGCGGGAGAGGCGGGGCGGGGAGGAGCGGAATACGGCATGGCGGTTCAAGGGACAGTGCGGGGGGGAGCGGCCGGGCAGGAGCGGGTAGGGTCGGGCGGGGAGGGGCGAGGCGGGGAGGTCACAACACGGCGGGGCGGGGTACAGTGGGAGAAGGCGAGGCAGAACGGGGCGGTCCGCGGCGGGGCCAGCGCAGCGGGACCGCACGTGTCGACACGGGGCGTGGCGTGGCGGGGCGGCAGACGGCTACTTTCCATTTTCGCGCAGGGGCCGCTACCGCCGCCGCCGCCGCCGCCGCTTGGCCGGTGGCGGAGGCGTCGCGTCGGGTCGGGTCGGCTGGCGGGCAGCGCGCGGCGACGCCAACCGGATCGCGGCGGCCGCCACCGCCCCTGCCCAGGCACAGCCGGCGCGGCGCGGCGCGGCCCCAACTTGTTGCTTTTTTCCCCCCGCGATAAGAGGTCGGTGGCAACTGAGGCAACGGGGTGCCCACAGGGCCGGCGCGCTGCGATTAAGGTGCCTGCATGTCACCTTCTTTTAAGCGCGTACGGCCAAGGAAGCTAAGTTATTAGAAGAAGAGGAAGTTACGCTCCCTTGGGACTCTGCCATCATCATATCATCATCATCATCTTCATATTACAATATTATTATATTTATAATATTACCATATTATTTATGATATTCTATATTATTACATTTATTATGATACTATATTATTATTATTATTATTATTATTATTATTATTATTATTATTATTATTATTATTATTATTATTCTTTCGGATCACCCACTTTGGAGTATGTTAGATCAATTACCTTTTTTCTTTATGTTTCTTCCAATTCCTTCATTGTTTCAGATTTTTTTGTTCTCTTTTCTGACACTTTGTCCCTCTTTTGGATTTAGGTTTTTCTGGGAATGTGAGCTGCTCATCTTCAATTATTTTTCTGAATTGTTCTTTATTTTCAATTAATTTTTTCAGTAATTTTTAATTCATTCAAGTCTTTTTGGATTAATTTGAACCAGTTGCTCTTAGTTTGTACAAATTACAATCTGTTACAAATTTAAAATGTATATCATATTTAATGCATGTTTTCAAATTAAATTTTTTATTTTATAAATATTTATATTTCGAAAAAATTTAGACAACCAAATTCGAAATTGTTTATATCACTGACTGATAGTTCCAAGTCAGTAAAAGTTTAAATTTCGAATACTTCACACAATGAACATGAATTTTTTTAATAAATGAACACAAACTTCAATGTTGGATTCACCCACATGAAACAATACTAGAAGACTCTTAGTAAAATCAGTTTTGTAGAAGCACATGGATATTGTAATGCAACAAAATGCGAATTCATCGAAAAATCGACATGAGGTTTTTTATGAATAAACGATTGTTTTCTTATAAGTATTTTTGATTTGTAAGCAAGGAATATTAAAAATCATTATAATTAAGTGTTTGGTTTGTACCACTTATTCCGAGGTTTCTATACAAATACTTTGTTTTAGCAAGTTAAACGATATAATTACAAAATGTCACTGATTACCGAACTACAAACCCATTTATATACTAATAGAAATGTACCACTCTCATACTTCATCATCTCGAATTAATCATTTTACAGAAGATGAAATCAACATGTATCGAACATGGTAAATTTCCTGTTATGTTCACGTATTATACTAGATATAATTTTCTTAATTTCAACAAAGTCATGCTTTATTTCAAATTTTATTTAAATACCCTGACATACATCACATATTTTGTCAATGAAAAATAAGCCTTGCCTTTTTTTTGCCTTGAATATTCTGGAAAATTCGTCTTAGAAAAAGTGGTATTGCAGTTAGTATTGAAAGTCTGAGATGTAATTTATCTTCATCTACTATTTAGTTATGTACTTGATATTCTATTTCCTTGTTACTCTATTAACTCGCTATACTAATTAGTTGTATATTTCGGACGCCCTAAATTCCATTGTTATCCTCATGGCAACCCTACTCACAAGAAACGAATGATTTGTGTGAGACGGCCCATTTGAGTGGGTTCCCGCATTCCTTAAAAGGCGGCTCTTCCTGGTTGGCCCACGTGCCGAAATACTCCGTCGGAGAGGAAGGAAGAAGCCCAGACCCTCCTCCTCCGCCCTCCCCCCCCTCCCCCCGCCCCCCCCCGCCCTCCCCCCCCCCCCTCGCCCTTGCTAGTGAGGGTCAGAGAAAGTGACTGGACGCTCGGGGCGCCGAAGCGCGTCACCAATTCAAACAGAGCGCAAGCAAATACGTTGTAGTGAGGATTGAGCAACCAGGATTCACCGTGCCAAGCAAGTTACAAAGACGAATCTACCAGAGACAGCCAGAGGAATTAACATTTCGATTCGGTCACCTATGATCATTCTAGCTGTCAATATGATGCAGATAGTACTAAATTCACCACTTAATACTCGTATGGGGTATAATTATTTCCGAACAAAATAATCACAGTAAAATAAAATATATTATTCTACTTTTTGGCAATTTATAATATATTTCAACAAAATGTTTCCCTTCATTCGAAGGACCTTGGCACCTTTATCAAAGCATTAAACAAGCAGAGACACCTGGATCTCCCCCACCCTCGAAGCAACAGCAAAGCTATACCAGAATGTATTATTAGTTTTATCGTTGGGATTAGAATAATTAATAAATTAAATTTTGTACTCCTTTTCCATTTTTGATAAAATTTATTACCCAAATAATATTATATTATTTACAACAACGAACGAATCCCGAATATATTCGAACAAATCACTCGAATATATTACTAATATTCTGATTTCTCATTTTAAACACGTAAAATTCAGTCATGAATTCGATTCGGTCACCTATGATCATTCTAGCTGTCAATATGATGCAGATAGTACTAAATTCACCACTTAATAACCACCTTTAAATATTACAATATAATAATTACAAAGAATTAATGACTTAAAAATTAAGAAAAATAATAAAATTGATTGGTAACGTTAAATGGAATTTACCGAATCCAGATATGTCCACGTGACTTCTGACGTCACCAATCCGCGCGCAACTTTCAAAGGGTTATTGTTGTGTGACGTGAGACGCGTCGCGAACATGTGATGACCTGTGTGATAAGTGTATGTTATGATGTGTTGTGACGTGACCTGATACGACAGCTAGGAGACGCCTGTTGTGATCAGTGTGTTGAGTGCCAGTTTTATTTTCTCTTAAATCTATATTGTAAAGTTTAAATTTTTAATAAATATTTTATATTAGAATGTGCCGGTAAGCAGATGACGGTTAATACGCAGATTTTAAGAATATAATCTAATAGTAACGTCATATTTATTCTATTAAGTATTTTGGAGTATTGAGCTTCCATTTCCCTTCCTGTGTTTAATCAAAATAACATTGAAAATACAATGTAATTTAATACACTTTTTTTTGAAAATTGGGATTAACAAAAACGAATTTTATTAATTATAGAGCGATGAAAACGAATATTTATAGAATATCATTTTCGTATAATTAGTTGTGTTAAATTAAATTTTACAAATTTTAAATTAATTTTTTTCCACTTCAAATTGAAAATTTTATTAAAACAAACCGTTTTGAAAGATTTAGATTATTAACATAAAAGTATAAAAATAATAAGAAATGAAACAGAATATAATGTAAAAGAAACCTTTTCATTTAAAAATTGTTTTAAAACACGTAGTATAAAATTTTACTTAAATTTGAAAGTACGTAGTTACTTCAACTCAGAAAGAGAAGGGAAAATTGAACGTTAGAACGTCAAGAATAGAAAGAAGAACGTAGGGATAAAAAAAAAACTTTGGAAATAGAACTTTCATGTTATAATTATTATAAGCTCTTTCAAACGAAGAAACCTTTAAAAAATTAAAATTTTGCTAAGGAATTTTGGGATTTACCACCTCTAATTAACTTCCTCCCCGATTATTTTTCGGGACCCCTCTGAAAGTAAACGTATTTTTAATGATTAAATTCTACGTGTAATTAAGATGTCGGGGTGTAAATAATAGTATCTATCATGTCAGGTCTGAAAATTCAATGTGTTACCATTGTTTACACGAAATGAAAAGCACATGTTTTAATTTACGAGACAGTTGTCGGATGTCGGATTTATTTCACTAAGCACACAGTCGAGTTGTCCCTCTCCTGAAAAAATTCCATCAGATTCATTTTTTAAAAAAACTAATTATAGAAGAAAATTTTGTTCAAATATAATTGAAAATTTATTTATTATTTACAGAATATTTTATAGCACATTTTACAGAAATTTTATATTAAAATTTGTTATTTTCATTTTTTAAATTTTGACACTTTTCCAATTTTTTTTTCGGGAAGCGGTGCACCCATAGACCCACAACTACAATTAAGAAGATATAGATATCTTCCTTAAAGATACATTTTGAAATAAGGTCATATATAATTGTCCGAAAATTTGAGTACTTTTGCGTGAAATTACGGGCGAAAAAGTACATGCTGTTTTAGCATTACTTTTATTCTAAAAATGTTTGCTCCGGAAGGGAAAAGTAAGCTTTTAATAATAATTAAGCTCGACTTTCATTAAAATCTATAAACTTTGGAAAAAATGAAAATAATAAATTTTAAAATAAAATTTCATTATTAATTTCATTTTTTAACCTTTTTCGAAATACTTTCTTTTTTTTTAATTTCAGGAATCGGTGCATCAATGGACGAGACATCCTTTAGCCTACTTTGTTTATCAGTGAATCCTGTTCGTCATTTAGTGACCCGAGTGTGCGTGGGGAGTTGCCGTACCTGTTGAGCGCCTAGGGAAGGCGTTGAGCGGCGTCGAGCGGCGTTGAGCGGCGTTGAGCGGGAGTCGGCGGCGGCTGGCAGCGGGCGTTCGGCGGCTGGCTCTGCTCTGCTCCGCGCCGCTCCGCGCTGGGCGACGGCGGCGGCGGCGGCGGCGGCGGGCCGCTGAGAGGGGAGGGGGCACCCAACGCTCGGTGGGTGGGGGAGGGGGAGGGGGCGGCTCGGAAGCGCTGACGCCCGGCGACGCGACGCGCGGCGCCGCTGGCAAGCCCACTCACCACCTCCGCGGAACGGGAAACGAAAGGCAACGCCAGTCCACCTCAACCAGGAGCGGATCTAGAGACGAATTTCGGGAGGGGAAATTCAAAATGCTTTCGCGAATATGGCGTATTAAATACTTTGTAAAATGTCGCAGGCTACACTCACCTCATGCTGCGGTACCATTCTATTCGTTTTAATGATAATCCGAAAATATTTTTGCTTGAAAGTTTCGTGACAAGTTAAAATTAATAGTTACTGAAAAATTTTAGGGGGGAAATTTCTCTCGTTACTCTCCCCGTGGATCAGCGCCTGCCTCAACCCCATCCCTGTTGATGAGATACATAGGAAGAATAGAGAGTTTTTGCAACACGAGAAATCCAAAGTCGTAGTATCTTATCATTGCCGTCAATAGGAAATAATGTCTTCAAAAAATAGTTTTGGGTATTCGTGCAATCTAAAACGTATGTTAAAGCAGGAACACGTTGGAACACACACCACTACCAATAACTGAACGATTCTATTTTTAAACGTGATTAAAGTGCGACTTTAATCATACCGCGGAACGGGAAACGAAAGGCAACGCTAGACAAACTCAACCCTATCCGTATGACTGGGCTGGTCCTGGAACACTGGAAAGAATAGACCGTTTTTGCAAGACGAGAAATCCAAAGTGTAGTATTTCATCAGTAGGAAATGTGTCTTAAAAAAACTGCATGTCGTACAATCGAAGTCACATACGTTAAGAAAGGAATTAGTTGCAACACAAAACCACCATCTATAGTTAAACGCTTTTTTCTTGTGTATATTCTGACTTAGTTTTTGTATTCTTAATCATTACAAGACAGTAATATAATTCATCCACTTTTGAAGTGGCTGATCTAATGCATGCTCATCAGTTGTCCCTGCATTTTTAGGAGGCCTTTCCCCACAAGAAATTGGATGGTCTTTAATAATAATAATAATAATAATAATAATAATAATAATAATAATAATAATAATAATAATAAAATTATTTTTTCGTATGTAAAACAAAGATAATTGCATCATGCCACTATATAATATTCATATTTATATCTCCAAAGAAAAGTATAGCTATTTAGTAGAATTATGCCCTCTAGATTTACTGTAATAGCTTGTATTAGAAATGGGAAATATATAGCAATGATATCCACCTGTAGGTAATACATTTTTGGTGATAAATACATCTGTCGTAAACGACAAACCGGCAGGAAAGACGGAACCTAGTTAATCGGAATCTTGTCACTGCCCGCGCATGCGATGTAAACTTCCGTCCGGAACTGATGTGTTATGACTTTCAAATTCACGACTTGCAAAACCTCTAAATTCTCTAAACTCTAAGAGAATTTTGAAAATATAAATGAGGCTTGATGCAAATAATCTCCAAAAATCTAAATATCCGTTTCAACCGATCCGTTTCATATCGATCTCGGATTATCAATTTGGGGAAAATCGGCTGAACGGTTTTGGCGCTTGCGTTGACCACAGACAGACGGATCGAGGGGGAAGACTTGGGTTTCTCTATCAATCGAGTTTTCAGCAGCACTAACTGCTTCAGCAGGACTCACAAGACATAGATGCCTATCCGATGGCCGAGATCGCTAAGGCAGTTGTGCCTCGGGCATGGTTGTATTGTGTTCGTCCCTTGGCGTGGTCACTAATGACCTAGAAGTTGATGCGACCTTAAATAACACAAAAAAGACATAGATGCTGACAACAAAACGTGTTTGAGGAAGTGATTTACTATGTATATATGGCAGAATATTTATCGACGTTTTCGACACCAGGGCCCGGCAGAAAGAGTCTTTCTGTCGAAAATTCGTCGTTTTCTGGCGCACTGTTACAATACAGTACTTTTTATTCTTAAAAAGTAAAGGCAAGAGAGTAAAACTTATCTTATTTTCGAAATATATTTTTAATGTTATCTATTTCCAGTAAAGAAGGTAGTATTCGTTGTACGATTTATAAAAAAATAGTTTAGATATTTTATTTTCAAATTATTTAGAATTCAAAATAATACCAATTAAACGTAATGTACAAATTAAATTGTTATTGGCATGAAAAATTTAAATAAATGTTTTTTCATTAACAAATGGCTTTATAGAAACTAAAAGCACATTTTTTACGTGGTTTGTTAAGACTTAAAAAGATCCATCCTTTGGTAGCTCAAGAACCTATTGAAAGTAGCAAAACGTTACAAGTCAAAATGCACTTTTTTACTACTTTTTCGTTATTTCCAAATTACTTAAATTATTTTAAACAAAAAATATATAATTTGCACATACCTGTAATTATTGCATATCATCAACATTTTCCATTGATTTAATAAAAATGTCATGTCTTATAATGCTGCTAAAATATTTGAATTATTTATTAAATTAGTAATTTAACTTACCTTCAAATACTCTAATATTTTAACAGTAATAGCTATTAGAACAAACTGTCGTTTGCTTAACTTATATAACTAAACGTTTGTTTGGCGGAGTCAGACCTGTTGTAAGTTACATGTGGCCCCCTTGACCCGTTCTTCGTACTTCCTTACAGTAACACATACGCGGTAGCTGAGATCTTGTGGTATTCCATCATGATTAAAGATCAAAGAGATATCAGTCACACAAGTTTTAAAGTTATTTAGTATTTTTACTCATACAGACATGATTAGGGAATTGTATTCCTTCTTCAGTGGCACATAGTATCATAGATTCTCGATGCTACTGAAGAGAGGATAAAATTAGATAGTACTACACTCGATGCCCCCCCCCCCCCCCCCGAGGTATTTACACCTTGCATCCACATGTAACATATAATGCATAATTATTAATGTCACCCACTGAAGATGGGTAAAATTCCCGAAAGGCGCCTAGATAATTAATTAAAAATATTAAATAACTTTAAAACGTGTGTAATTGATATCTTCTTGTTCCTTAATCATTATGGAATACCACAAGATCTAGATAATCATTATGTCACCACGGAATTTACAAACTAATATTTTCAAGATAAGTATGGCGAGAAAATTTCGAAGTTTGTCCCACATTTTGAAATACACAGTTTTATACCATGAGAACGATGTAAGAATCGTCTTTATCAACGAGACGAACACTGCAATGATTTTTTTATACCAATGACATTCACAAGTGAGACTTTGAACATGAGCAAAGGACAGAAACGAAATACAAGTAGTTCCCTATTTCATTGCGGCCTCATTCGCCCTCGTCAGTGAATGCATTTCTTTATGTTGAAGGCGGGGAAGTACAGTAAGTGGACTGTAATTATTAATTCCTAAATTAATTACTTATTAATTACTTCCAGTCTCAAGTCCCAGTCGATACCCCCTTCCAAATGAGAATTATTATTTGAGAATAATAATTAATCATTCATCATTAAGTGAAATCACTACTCTATGTAATAATATATTATGAAACGATAATATAAAGGATTACTTAATCGTGTTTCGTGTTACTTTACTACGTGTTTCGCAGACATCAATAAATGTGCATCAGAATATTTTGTATAATTTATTTATTTGTATAATTTAAAGGTAACAATGAAAATAATTTGTACGAATCTCAGCATAACCACATTTGAAAACTAAAATTATTACAATTCATTTTTATCAACAACATAGTTTAATTTTATATATATTATATCAAAACGTATTTTTCATGAAATATTTCGTGCAGCCTTATCTCCTCCAGAGGTCAATGCTATCTTTCAAAGTGAAGTATTTAAGTACATCCATTTGTTCATAGCATGTCCCTACTTGTTCATAGCATGCCTCCACTGGTCCAGACAGAGTAGTTCCACGAAAAAGTCAAAATAGTTTATAAAAGAGTGCTATCGTGTGTGCAGTTGATACTTATAACACGAAGCAATGCTCTTACTTGTACGAAAGCTGAAACATCCAAATGAGACCTTGAAATCTTGTTGATTTTCGAGTTTCCTCTCCTAACTGCCAGACAGTTATGGGGCCGTAGAGCAGGGCGATCCACTGCGGCGTCAGTGGCCTTTAACCTCGTGCCCTCGTCCCGCCCCCCACCCGGCCTGGCCCACGCGCCAATTCTCCGGGGCACCTCCGATCTAGAGGAGGATTCAACCGGAAGTTGCTGGTCTTCCATTTGCTGAAAGCGGCTCATTACGTTTCCCTTAGACAGGGTCTGATCCAGAGACATTTTTTTCTTTTGCGGGGGGAGGATTCAAAATGTTTTGGTCGAAAATGATATATTACAGATTTTGTAAAATGTCGCAAGCTACACTCAATTCACGCTGCGATTTTAATTGTTTTAATGACTATCCGCAATTATTTCTGCTTGAAAGTTTCGTGAGAAGTTAAAATTAATTGTTACTGAAAACTTTTAGGGAAGGGGGAAATTTCCCTCATTTCCCTCCCCTTGTATCAACGCCTGCCTCACACAAATGTCCATGGTAAAGTTGTTAGTGCGAAATATGGATCGGTCGAAAGTAAGATTCGTCAGCAGAAAAAATATTCAAGCCCTGGATTGATGAAAATAATAATTCAACGCGTTACAATCACATCAAAAATATCTAAAAGAAGTCTCATTCTGAAATTCCGTCTTTCGTAACAAACAGACATGTGTAGCTAAAACAAGGGAGGGAGCTATATTTCTGGGTCGCATTTCCTTTGAACTTTTTTATATGTGCATATCACACTTTATTGGTAAATAAAATAATTGGTAAATATACTACAAAAAACTATAACTTGAATTATTACTAATAATAAATACGAATGGTTTCCTTTACATGTTGTCAAACCTGAAGAGTCTCTTTCCGAATTGTAAAACAAATTCCCTAATTTATTTCTTTCGGCAAAATAATTTAAATTATTGGGAACAAATTACCGCGATTAATACTTCTGCTTGATGCAATTTGAAGTGTTATGATACTTGTGCATAATACAAAAGTGGTCGCTAATAACCTCAGCTGCTTCCAAAGAGGTCTAAAATAAATTGAATTGTAAATATCCCTAATTACAAGTAAAAAAAGAAAAATCATGGTCCAAAATATTTACAGAAATAAAATTATCGTGTACGGCAATAGAACGCCTTTGAAAAAGTGCATGCCCTCCTGCCCCCCCCCCCGCACGCATATGATAATGTGACATTGCTTTTTAGAAGCGTCTTAGGACCTTTCGCGAATTCCTCGATTAATTTATCACATTCATATCGTGGTATTCTGAATAGCCTCGGAACTGTTTTGCCTAGGACAGTTTGATTCTCAGGATCTGTAATCGTAGTCACCAACAAAATTGCGACGTCATACCAGACCAAGATAGAAACAGACAACTTGCCAATGCAGTGAAAGGGCAGTGACCAGTTGCAAAGAGAAAATTACCTATTGTACTGCCAACAATTCGTATAATTCCGGAAAATTGATAAAATCACTTTACAGAACATTAAATCTCCAAAAATGTTACCTGGAGTCTGTATAAAACTGTGATCCTGAATATATTTCAAGTGGCAATGAGGTACTTGGAAGAAAAAAAGGATTGCCAGCATGCATTGGTTACCTATAGACATTTTTAAACAGGCAATCATGATTTAATTACATTTTCCAGTGATAATCTTTATAGGTAATAAGGAAAATAAATTACATTATAAGAGGCTACAATAAGACTTATTCGAAATTCCACTACTGAAATAAGATTTTACTCACAACTGAAAATGTAGCACCACCAAGACGACGTTAAGAGTGGAATAGCTTAATCCTCGCTCAGTAAAAACTGCTTTTTCTGAGCGCCTTGTAGTTTACTAGTTTTCAATGGGCTCAGAAATTGATTGAAAACTAGACTGCCTCCGGCCATGTGAGAAGTATCTATGGTGTTGTCAGCTAACCAGGAACTCATAAAAAATAAGAAAACAACTATTTTAAGAATTTTCAACGCCCGCAGCAAATTAAAGAAAACTATGCAGACCATTTCTACCATGAGAAATTAAAGAAATATTATTTTACGAATTTCCAATGCGAAAATTGAAAGAAAACTACACAGTCTCCGAATGTGTCAGAGGTATTTATGGTGTGTGTTACTGTCATTCCTAAGAGCGGAAGTTTGAATTACAACCCAGGAAGATTTTTAGTTCCTCGCTACGGAGTAGAGAGATGTACCGAGTTACGAGTATCTAATACTGCGCAAAAAACGGCAAATGTTCGGCAGAAAAACTCTTATTACAGGGCCCTGGTAACGAAAAAGTGGATAAATCCAGATGCTAAATATAGAAAAAAATTTCTGAACACGTGGTGTAGCCAGAATCCATGTTTTGTGGGTCCTTGATGCCGAAAAATCGAACGACGGCAAAACGTCTGTCCGTCCGTCTTCCTCTCCGTCTGTAAACGACGCTACCGACTAAACCGTTCAGCCGATTTTCTCAAAAATTGATATTCCCCAATCATTTTCTTTGATATTGCCGCCCCTTGGATTTAAATCAGATATTTTAATTTTATGGGCTACTTTACATGATGTCCCTAGGACATATTCAAAATTTTCAAAAAAATTATCACATCGTTTTTGCTTAAATTTTGGTATTGGATAGTGTAAAGTACGTTTAAGGGAATGATGCAGGTCTCATTTTTGTTGAAAATTCTGATTTTTCGAAATTGCAAAAATTCTATTTTTTCCCTACAACTACTTCCAAAAGAGTTTTCCTACAACTACAATTATGAAGTTAGAGCTTTTTCTCTTAATGGCATGTGTTCCTTAAAGATAGATTTTGAAATAAAGTCAAGTACGATTTTTCGAAAATTTGAGTACTTTTCATCTAATTCTGCAAGAAATTACGGGGGAGAAAGTACGTGCTGTTTTAACCCCACAAGGGCACTTTTACATTATACATTTACACTAATTTTTTTGTGAACCTTTAGTGTAATATTTACACCATACTTTTAGGTTTTGAGTTCCCACGTGTTCGTACACGTAGGCTTCCGCGGCTCGAGTCCGTTACTTCTAGGCTGTCCGGGTGACGCCGCGTCGTTGGCAGATAGGCCGACGTTTCGCCTGTCATGTCGCAGGCTTCTTCAGGGTAGTGACGACCCTGAAGAAGCCTGCGACATGACAGGCGAAACGTCGGCCTATCTGCCAACGACGCGGCGTCACCCGGACAGCCTAGAAGTGATCCCCACGTGTTCACTAAGACAGCGCCCATTGCACCCAAGACATAATAGAGTTTAAATTTTTGTATTAGAACTTATTCAGAGAACTGATATTAACGAAGGATACGAGGGAACACCGTTAAAGGCCGTTCTACAAATATTTAATATTGTCCCTTGCTTAACACATACGTCTATGCTGCCCCGCAAGGTTCCTAAATAATATAGTATATACACGTACACAAACATTTCATTCACTGAAAATGTAATATCCCCACTATAACATTTCCTCATGTTCCCTGTCTGGCTAGCAAGTGGCCTCTTTGTTTCCTTCACCGACTAAGTATCTAATATCTGATACAAATTTTCTGTAATATATTTAGGCTAGAGTTCAAAAAAGAAGTTTTCAAATAAAAATCAAGTGAGCATATACTTTTGTTTAAACCAGGCTTTTTGGTTTAAGGCAATCTTTTGATACCATATAGTTTTTTAGTTCAAATAATTTTTTTGTATTAAAAAAGTGTTTTGGCTAAAATCAATGTTATTAACTAAAATTGAAGTGACTGTGATTTCAGAAGTAAATGGCTTTCTGTTATATAAAACGGTTATTTACAGATTATAAAATTATTTTTACAGCCTTTGGATCTCATGTGTATATTTTGCATATGAGGGTGCGTTATCTGCTATCATTAGCCCCGTAAGTGTGGAGCATGTTACATTTGTGGGATGTAACAGTTCCCCTTCTGCAGAGATCTGTGCCAATAGAGAACCGTCCCAAACGAGACCAGCTCTAATTTCCAGACTGGTCTCCAATCAAGTGTGATAGTGTATAGTGCAAGTAAGAGTAAATGGTAAAAGGAGAGGACAAAGATGAGATAAGAGGGATCGCGCGCATTCTGTGGCCCGTTTATTAGTGTACTGCTCCAGCATTCGTCTGGCGTTGATCGGAGAAACCGCGGAAAATTACCGATGAAAACAATCAGCTGCTAGAATTCTCCTCCAGACAGCGGCTGAACTTGAGCTATTTAGCTAGTATCGAAAATCCTTCAGAATAAGGACGAACCCTAGGACCTCTCGATCAGAAGTGCTGCGATGGAGCGGAACTGAATTGAACGCAGTTTGTGACGTGTTTCAGTGCAAGGCAATCCGGCGCCTGTCGTCTCTCGTCAAGGAAATTCAACGCGGGCGCCGCACATCTTTTTTTTTTCTTTCAGCGATGTTTCTCCGTATCGCCATGAGATGCCGCGCGAATCCCAAACCCGCCCGCCAGAGCGCTCTGTTCCCCGGGCGCACTTCTTTTGTTCTCAGAGTAGCGCGGAGCAAAGTGGAGAGTCGGTGCATGTCGACAGTTTACGAGATAACCAACATTATTCACATGAAATTACCCCGCTGCTCATCCTTCATTGTGAGAAGCCGTTGGGAGAAGTTGGGTTCGCTTCGCCAGCATGGGAATTGATGTTCCGGAAATGTTTTGTTGCGGCAGACGAAATCAAAATGAAATGTTTGAGCCGGTGCCAAATGTCATACGGAAAGTCTGGGTTTGTGAAATTCCTCAATGGGATGAAGAGAAGAGATTTGTTTTATTGGAACCTGGCTGGGGGAATACAGAAGTTGGACGAAGTAACCATATTGACTGACTCCTAAAGCAGCATCCGGGTTTGCTAACAAAAGAATGTACAGTGCCCCAAGTCAACCGAAAAGCGCCAAAATTCAATTACTTCGATGTGAGAGATGGAGAACCCAGCTCTTTTAGAGGATGCTCACTTCAAGTATGATAACGAAACTTCAACTTCAAAATGTCCGATCGAGTACGATGGTTGTAAGGAATAAAATAGGTGTTAAATGTGAAGTGCATGCCTTTCGGATTGCTAGAAATCAAATGTCACTTTATAATTGAAATCCTAGTCAAAATATGGCTTCAAATATAACTGTTAGGTTGGAAAAATTAAAAAAATAAATAACTGTCATAAATTTCTACACTAGCATAATTTTTAAGAAATTTATTATATAAGGCGAGAAAATACCCTTTACCTTTCGGAGAAAAGTTTTACTTTACATTTGACGGTGAGTGAGGGGGAGACAACAAGGAATGCAAGATTGTTTTCAAGTAATGTAAATTTTCTTTATCGTCGTTTAAAATTTCATTTTATATTATTCCATTTAATTTTTATTAAAAAACAAAAGAAAATGATGTCTCATGTTCCTGTATTAAAGGACAAATAGGTTGATAAAATTCAGAATTGAGAGAAACATTTCACCCTAAAGAAAGATTACACGTGCAACACAAACCTGTTTGTGTTGGGTGACACTTGATTGCGTACAGATGAGTTTTATTCTGTATCGCCAGCACGGAAATCACCAGCTCATGAAAGAGTTGTTAGTATTACCCGGTAATGAAGATGAAATGCAGCAACATATTATTCCATTAAGGAATGGCTTTAACACTTTGGAAATGGCGGCTCTTTACTTTATATTTAATTTGTTTCTGTCAAAAAATAAAAACTGAATGGGACATACGGGAGAGAATAATAGTCGGCGAGTGTTTTCGTCAGCTCCAGAATTCCTTTCCAACCCTTTTACTATAAATAGTTGAATGGTGAATTTATTAAAATACCAATAAAGCGAGGTACTTGAAAACAAGACAGTTTCACATCCGAGTTATAGAAAACTTGTGTGCTTCGGTAAAGGAAATACAGATTTAGTTTTAGAATTGATAACGAAATAGTAACATATACCCTAGGCTCTACTACTATCATAACTAGCAAAAGGAGAACTCAACAAAACGTGCACATATTGAATCTAAATACATGTATGCTCAGATGCAAACCAAAGGACCATCTTCGCAATTGGTCAATGGATGAAGGCAAACTGGTTGAGAAACATGATCGAGATGGGGAGGTCGGGGACGAAATTACGTTATGGGGATATTAAGGTATTCAACAATGAATCATGTAATAGGTGCAAGCTAACGAACTATAATAGTTTGTGTAATTAGTTAATAACGTTAAGAATGTTTTGAAAATGAGCGACGTTAGGAGTAAGTTTTTAAAATTTGTACAAATGCAATAAAGCAACATTATAAACGAGTTGCATAACCTATTTGTTTTGTATAACAGCAATATAAATTTATACGAGAATGAAACTTAATTTTGCGAAACCACTTTCGTGTGACGTCTCGGATATTTGACATCTGCTTGAGAGAAAACGGTTGTTGGCTGTTCCGTTTATCTATACCTCTTCACGATTGTCTGGCTGGGATTGGCTGAATGCGAGATGACGCAGTCATTTGCGCCGTATGGTGGTATATGGTGGATTATAACGTGATCATGGCATATTTCAAGACACGATTCCAAAAAGATATTCTTACAAACTTTAGTTTCAGAAAACTTCACGAATGGTTTTTCCAATACTTTTTGTATTTTTAAAACGCGAAAAGAAGTTACGTCTAATCAATGTTTATTTGATACATATTTTTGGAATAAATGCGATATTTATTTGTAAAATAACTGTTTATTTGTCACAGACATTACAATTTTACAGTGTCAATGCTAATATCACTATCAAATAGTTCTAAAAAGATATTTTGAAAAGACTAAAAAAACAATATACATAACGTCAGTGTCACTTTAACACCAAAAAGTTAAAGTTGAAAAATTTGTTCCTCGAGATGTCTAAAGATGCGCAGTAAAGACATTATTGCTTCTTTTTCCTTGTTTAAAACTTATAACATCGAGAAACTAATTTTTCCACTTCTGCACTTTTGGAAAATTTAATAACTCTAATGCTGTCAAACTCATTTTTAAGTGAATCGGTGTTGGCAAAATAAAATAGTGACTTTGTAACTATCAAATGTGTCCGTCACATTACTTTTACACAGCTTAGGGAGAAGACACTGGAAAAGAAGGGGATGAAAATAAGACAAAACATTTTCAGACGATAATTTTTTTCTTCAGTCACACTTAACTTTCATTTAAAAAATGATAATGTATACTTGCAGTGCCGGTTGACGACAAAGTAAACTTGCACGTTGTAGACTTTTTCCTGAATTCCAAAGCAAAGTTAAATGAGCTACTATTCTTGAATCACCCGTTAACATAAAAAACAACTCATCAAATAATAAATGAGTTATTTAAATGAAAAAAGAAATAATACTGACTATCCTATTCATTTCACAAAATACGAGTTTTTATGTTGTTTGGTATTTTATTTTGGAATTTCGTACTTGTCGTTTTATCATTTGTAAAAATCATCGATACTCTTTAACAAATTTTGTGCTTCCGACCAAACTTCTACTGGTTTCTTGTCATAAAGTTTCCTTGGACAGGAAATAAAAAAGTCAGGTGATATAAGAGACAGACGAAACAGGTTGCTCAGTATGTTTACACGATAGTTTTTTTATGAGATGTTCTCTATAATATTGTATGTTCTTGTGACCCTGCTCCTGGGCATCGTATAAAATACGTCTATTTGATAAGAAAACCTATTTAATAACAAGTTCCCCAAGAATAAAAAGGTTTATGAACGCTTGAAGGAATATTATACCAACGATATTTGTTTATACATATTCTAGCTGCATCTAGAGCGTCAATGTTTCACTACTGACACCATCCCCACAAGAAATTACCTGCAAAGCCAATATGAAATTGTTCCTTCATTTCTAGGTGACGATGAGTACGTCATTATTTCGATCGCCAAAAGATTTGCCGTATTTTTACCGTTGGTATTTGCACGTCGGCCCAGTGTTGTTCAATTTCATTTTGCAATATTTTTTGAATATTGTTATTTTTCGAGAAAACATATACATGTGTGCAAAAAGAATAATCCGAAAGAGTTTTTAAATATTTTTATTCACTTCCTTCTTTAATACCATCTAACGTCAGAAACTGGACCATACGATGTGACACAAAATATGATGAATGTAACTTTTAGCACGCATAAACGAAACTCACTAATAAAGAGAACACAAATATTCTATTGATTACAATTATTTTTTCTGTAATGCATATGTACTAACATAAACGCGTTACTTATAGTTTAATGCAACTACTGATTGTTACTGCATACCTCTGCGCGAATCAAGACACCCTTGTTGCTTTATTTTTTCCTATTATATGGCACACTTATTAAAAGTAAACCTCTCGTTCAACACAGAATTACTTGAATACTAATTTCAAAATAAACGAAGACATACACTCTTATCAATATTTTAAGAATAAAGAAATATTGATTTAATTATCAATTCAAGAATGGATACTTTAATAGCATGTGTCATATTCTCCAGCACGGCAATGAAAACAATATTAACATGAGAGGGAGCCCCAAACATCCCAACGGCCGGCTGACGTCAATCCTGAAAAATAAATTGAGGTAGTGTTATTGCAGAGCTGGCTACAGACAATTACAAGTAAAACTTTGTGGCTTAAGGCTGTTAAGGGGGTTACATTTTTTACAATCACACTTCGCTGAATATGAAATTGGGTACAAACATAATCTATCATCTAACATTTCCCCCCATACCTGTTAATATAAATTGTTTAAAAAATGTTAACTTTTCACAACGTACGATTAATTAACTGACGTCAACATGAATAGTCATACAATTCTTTTTATCCATTTTTTGTAGCCCTCTTGGCACAAACGACGTGGGTTCCACCGAGAAACAACAGAAACTAGTGAATATTTCTCAACATCCACAAAATTAGGACAAATATCCGAGCCCTGCCTTTATCGAGCATGTTCCTTAAACATTATAGGCAGCTTTCCATGCGGTCCTGATGCATTCTAACACACACTGCGCCCCAAGGCGTTCATGTTCCAGGCGGGTGGCCATTCGGTGGAACCTCCTTGAGAATCACACGGACGAATCTCCCACTCACCTCATTGCGCACCTTGACACTAATGACGTGGGTATCGCTGAAACTCGGCAACCTAGAGTTGGACATTTCTGATCCTCCGCCCTTTGCTGCACACAGATCCGAGTTCCGCCCCATCGAGGATGTTGTGTCCGGCGTTGCAGGCGATAGTGAAGCATTCTAACACGCACTGCCTCCTAAGGCGTTCATGTTCCAGGCGGGTGCCTCCGCCGGTGGAACCCCCCTGAGAATATCACGGACGAATCTCCCACCCACCTCCTCATTACGTTCGTTGGCACTAACGACGTGGGTATTGTTGATACTCAGTGAAGCACAGTTTTACGATCCTCCACCAAATCTGCACACAGATCCAAGTCCCGCCCCCCAGAGGATGTTCCTTACACGTGTTTTGCGGCGTTGCAGGCGGAGATGGAACATGCAAACCCACACTGCGTCCCAAGACGTTCATGTTCCAGGCGGGTAGCTCTGCCGGAGGACCCTCTCCCTGAGAATCTCACAGCCAAATCTCATTACGTTCGTTGGCACTAAAGACGTGTGTATCGCTGAGTTAAGAACAGTTTTCTGATCCTCCACCAAATCTGCACACAGATCCGGACCCTGTCCCCCACAGAGGATGTTACACGTGATTGCAGGAGGAGTTGAAGCATTCTAGTTCCAGGCGGAGGTGAAGCATTCTAGGTTCATCTCATTGCGCACCATGACACTAACGACGTGGGTATCGCCGATACTCAGTCAAACACAGTTTTCCGAACCTCCTCCAAATCTGCACGCATATCCGGTCCCCGCCCCTTATAGATGACGTTCCTTACGCGTGGTGCGCGGCGTTGCAGGCGGTGGTGAAGCACTCGCACACCTTCTGCGTGCCGAAGGCGCTCACGTAGCAGGCGCCCTCCTCCTTGTCCTGCGCCTCGTCCGACGCCTCGCGCGCGCACTCGCGCACCGTCAGCGACAGCGCCCCCGTCGGCCCCACCACTGCGCGCCAGCGAACAGTCCCCCCGACGGGTAGGTCCTAGGCGCGAGCCCCGACGGCGGCACGAGTTTTGGTCCTAGCTTGTCAGCTAGGTCGAGCTCTGTCGCTGTCTGGAGGAGAATTCTAGCGGCTAGCTGTTCTGATCAATTGTTTTCCGTGATTTGTCCGACTTCGACCTAGCTGACAAGCTAGTGCCGAAAAGTCTGCCATCGTCGGGAGACGAACCTAGGACCTCTCGGTCTGACATCAGTTGATTCCCTGAGACACCTCTTCCGGTGCTTCAACTGATTTTGATATTGTGTCCGTAAGTGTAGTGAATGCAAATATCACGAGGGGAAGCGGTTTCTCTCTCCCACTGGATGGTGAGATCCACGAACGTCAGCATATACTCTCCCCCATCCAAGTACTTTTCCCCAGTGAGGCGTAGCTTCAGATGGAACAAGCTCCAAACTCCCGTCCGGGGAGGTAGTGCAGTGCACGTAAGTGCGAGTAGGTGTTAGTGACGGGTGAGTAAGAGGAGAATAGGACAAGGAAGGGGAAAGAAAGATTACGCGCTGTTCTTCGCTCATTTGTTATGGCACGGAAAATTACCGATAAGAGCCGTTGGACGTTGAAATTCTTCTCCTAGCAGCAGTTGAATTCGACCTATACCTGCCACCGTCGAAATTCGAAGCCTAACACCTCCTGGCCAAAGGCATTGTAGTGTCATCAGCTGATGCCCCGAGTCTCTTCAGCACACAATGGCAGACAGCAGGGGTAGGAAAGAATTCGGATACTTCTGCACTCTCAAATTAGGCCAACATCAATTTTTAGGCTCCACAATCAACCAAGCTCAATACCCTAGTTTCGAAATCGAGTGCAGCTCCACAAACTCACAATCCTTTATGATGTTTCAAAACCAGGATGTCCAACATAACAATTTCACAACTATGTTAATTCGCTTCGTGACAAAGACAGCTATGTCCCACTTTTTAATTTATAGTTAATTTGGTTAATTGGAAGTCTAAACTAATTTTTATATTAAATAAAAAATAAGCAAAAATACAGGTGTCCTGGGAGAAAACGTCGAAACTACGAAAAGAAAAAAAAGTAGTAAAAAGTGTAAATTGGGTACCTTTTAATTTCTGTGTTCATTTTTATTTCTGAACAAATATATTCATATATTTTGTAAATAATAAACAATTTACATGTTTCTGGAGGTTTTATATGTTTCTTCAATGCAAATTTTCACATAGAGAGTATTTTTTTCAAACTAACTTGTGAGCGCTTATTGTGGCTCATCCGTTCGGAATATCCTAGGAATTTATTCGATAAAATACGCTTAAAATTACCTTAAGAGTTTGCTTTCGAAGTTTCGACGTTTCCTCCCAGAACACTTTGTATTACCTGTGTCGAATGCCATTCACTTGCATATGAATAACACGTGATGTACATCATTCACAAGGAAGTATTGCTTTGAAACAGCATTAAAAAGAAAAACAGAATTTCTGAAAATGTTTTTGTCTCGTGGAAGAGTTTGTCGTTTATCACGAAGTGCCACAACACACTTTATACATTTACATAATGTCTTCTTGATGCATTTTGCACACATCGTAAACCCGAACGCTGCTTATTTTTGTAAAGCAAATGGTATACCACTTGACAAGTAATTATTCACTTATGACGGCCACAACGAGAGCTGCAAGTTTTATTAAATATTTCCAAGACGACCAAACAACATGAGACCGTTGCGCTCACGTTTATCTGAAGAATATTGTCAATTTCATTAAGTTTTCGAGGCGAGAAGGATACGAACTGCCGTAAAGGAACGTGAACCTTTGCGGCTAGTGACGGACTCCGTTCACGCCTTGTCATAGAGAATACATAATTTTAAATGATTTCAGCTTTGAGAAAGGGGTAAAAAATATGATTATTTGCATCAGCTTGATTTATGATTGCACTTTTAAATTGATTATTGCATCATAAAGCACTCCTTAGTATTCGCACAAACCATTTAAAGTTCCTTCGTTTGTTACTCTCAAGACTGCCTATGCGAGGGAGGTGTCTCTAGTGACAACGCCCTAAACTAAGCTGGACTGATCTGTTCCGACTGAGATGACTCAGGGCATCGACTGATGTTACTGCAGTGCCTCTGACCGGGAGGTCCTAGGGTTCGAGTCCCGCCAGTGGCAGGATTCTCCCGCCGTTGCAGGACTAAAGAGCTACATGGAATTCAGCCACTGCGGTCTCTGGAGGAGAATTCTAGCAACCAGCAGCTCTGATCGGTAATTTTCCGTGTTTTTTTTTCGATCAACACCACGCGAATGCCGGAACAGAACTCTTAACAAACGGGCCACGGATAACGCACGATCGTATCCTATCACTTCCGTATCCTATCGTCGCCCTTTACATATACACTAACAAGCTCTAAACTACCACACATGTCGGAGACCAGTTGGGAACTTATAACTTGTCCAGGCTGGGGCATAACTGGTGTGAGATACCTGGATGGGGAAAATTTGCAAGCCGATATGTAGGTTGGCGCCATATCTCGCGATCCAGTGGGGAAAGACCACAGTCACATCCATGATAAAAAAACATACACAACATGTATGGAGCTATTGCCCAATGTAGTTGATGCGCCCGGAAACATGAAATAATCAATAATGGACCTCTAAATGCGGTTAATAGAAATCTTTGCTTTTTGTCAATTCCAGCTTTCTTTTTAGCGGAATTTTCTCTTCAGCGGAATCTCCAACGCGTGTTAATAATAAATTTTTGAATTCAAGGCTTAATTTTTAACGGCCTTAACAATGTTTTGGGGGTTATCCATTTCCATACAGAAAATCCGAAGAACTATTCTAACTTTTATATAGCAATATCCAACGCACATGTAATTTCCGCGTACATCATTACTGCTCAAAATTTTAAAACAAGTCCCAAGTTTCCAGGCAATTTTCCACCGCAATGATTCTTGTAACTCGGATGATTTCTGAAAAACATAATTCAACTGTAGATATTTAAATGATGTCATACACTTTTGTAAACGCCGCCACAACAAACGGTTGTTTTGTTGTTGTTTTTGGTGCGCTCGCCGTCACTAGTTTGTTTTGCGCCCTCACCGTTCTGTCGGATGACCCTGCAGGCAGGGCGCGTGGTGTTGGGGCAGGGCTTCAGGTAGGTGGCCTGCGTTCTCGTCGGACTCGGCGAGATGTCGTCGCACCCGCCGTCGAGGTCGGTGCGGCAGACGTAGCACAGCAGCCCTCCTGGGGCCTCCGTGCTCGCGTTTGCTCCAGCTTTCGCCGTGGTGGCGGTGGTGGCGATGGTGGCGGTGGTGGCGGTGGTGGCGGTGGTGGCGTTACGCCGCACGCGCCCCACCCCCTGCATCCAAAGGAACAGACGCTTCACCTTTCCCGTGAGGACAGTTCTCGACGCTTCACAAGCCCCACCTCCTGCATCCAAAGGAACAGATGCTTCACCTTTCCCGTGAGGACAGTGCTCGACGCCGTGCATCCAAAGGAACAAATGATTCACCCTTTCCTTGAGGCCAATGCTTCACGCGCTCCACCCTCTGCATCCAAAGGACCAAATGCTTCATCTTTCCATTGAGGACAATGCTCGACGCTTCACAAGCCCTATCCCCTTCATCCAAAGGAACAGATTCTTCTCCTTTCCCGTGAATAGAATCCTCAATGTCGCATGCCCCCACCTCCTGCATCCAAAGGACCAGATGCTCCACCCTTTCCTTGAGGCCAATGCTTGACGCCGTACGCGCCCCACCCCCTGCATCCAAAGGACCAGGTGCTTCACCTTTTCCGTGAATAGAATCCTCAATGCCGCAAGCGCCCCAATCCCAGCATCCAAAGGACCAAATGCTTTACCTTTACCATGAGGACAGTGCTCGACGCCACACGCTAGTATATGAAGAGATAATTATGTACATGGATGAATGCCATCTTTGCTTACTTTTGAACATGTTTTCAACATACGAATTTAGAGTTGGCAGAACATTTTGCTACCACATGGGACAAATTTCATCTCAGTATGTGATCACCGTATTCCGTAGAGTGATTACATGATTGTTTTAGTGTGCGACATGCATCACATGATTATGCTTGCCAATTCTGATGGAATAGTTTATTTTAGCGTAACGTAGAAGCTCGCTCATGTGCAGAATCTTAAAGGTGTTTTCTACATGTAATCTACATATAGTCTACGTGACTCTTTTACGTATAGACTTCGTAGAAAACAAAATCTGTGTAGGCTATTTATTTTTGTACATCAAATAACCCCCAAAAATAATAAATAGTAATAGTAGAAGCATGTTGTAATGTAATATTAAAAATTGTATTTTCGATTCAATAAGTCAAACCAAATATACCACTGTAGAGAAAGAAATCACGTCTGAAACCTTCGTAAGAAATCATTAGGGTCTTGTTTCAACTTGCACATCAGACCACGGCATCAGACTTTTTTCCTCGAAAAGCAGTGCAACGAACCCGCAAAAATATTGTGGAGGTCCCTGATCGTGTCGCCATTCTCTTCGCCCCCCGCAAGAGAGACGGACCCAATAAGTATTTCACAGGGGAGGATGGCAATTCGTCATCACTGTCCGATCCCATAATTTTTTGGGAGCAAAACAATGTTAATTTGAAATTAAAAACATTTATTCATAATTGTAGAACCTTTTTAATGTAATCCAATCAATATGTAGTAATGCTTTTGATAAATTGCGTATAATAATTATACCAAAATTATTAATATTTAATTATTATGAATAAATGTTGACTTTGGGGGAAGAGCGCTAACCCTTCTCCCCTGCCACCCATAAAATATAGATTCTCGCGCTAGTTTTCTTTATACACGAGCAGCCCAGTCCTCAACCAGCACTGAATAGCACGGCACGTTGAGACCATTAGGTGCGACTCGGAACGGTACGTACCAATTTGCAATGCTGACAACAACCACCTCGTACTTTTAAAATTGTAGCATTTCTCGTGGCACGCTTTAGCCTGTTAAGTTCATGCCCACAGTTGGTACGACCTTTTGAGCCGTGACGTAGCCAGAGTCCTCTTCTACCCGCACACCCCGCTGTGGAACATCAAGAAAACGTACGCGTCTAGTACCTTTGTCTACGCAGTGTACGATGTTAACGCGTTGTTTACGTGTAGACGTAATCCTTAATTCTTTTCGCATAGACGCACATCCCTGGTAAATATCGTGTACGCGATGGTATTATCCACGCACGTTTTCTTGAGTCCTCATTTCACTAGATGCGAGGGGAGTGGAGGGTCGATTATTTTATTGACAGGACTATTGTATGAAATCTGAAGCTCGTTATTTTGATGCAAACTATTTTCTATTATGCAGAAGCAAACACTTATGGTTATCAGAGTTTGTCAACAAAACTTGTTGCTATCATTTATTCTGAATTCAACTAATAATAAGTAAAGGAGTGGAGGATAGGTATGTCAGGGCTCAAGAAAACGTGCGCTTATAATACGTAACGCACGCCGTGCAAATTCTTTTTATTTAAGAGTACCTGATCTATCATCTGGAGTCTGAGGAGTTCGGGCGAATTCGCGTTGGCGTCCCCCTTCCACTCGCGGCGAGCTGTCGCTGCTTCCGATTCTATCGGGGCGACGCAGGATTTATTCACTTCCGATTTCGCACATCCTGCAAGAGGCTCTAATTCCTGGTGTTTGAATCCGAGTACGAAGTAGTTTTCTGGCACTGACTCCAGGGTGACCCCTGTAGATGGATCTTCCGTGACATTCCAAACAGGCAGCTTTGCGTTCGATGAGACTGTTACATCGCCATTTGCATCCGCAATTTCTGAAGTCAAAGCAGACATTTTAAAGGTTACTACTGTAATATTATACTCCTGTGCTATTATATATGTACATTTATAAACTTAAGATCAGTATTATAAAACACGTAAGATAATGTTCAGCGTTACTGTGAATATTCCATATTAATAAATTATCTTTCAGTTACATTTTGCTTTTAAACGATATTTACTTAGAAATTAAACAGTTTCATGCCTAAAATCATGTGTCATAACATTCGAATTAACTCTCAAAAAGAAAGAGAATTTCCCATTTATTATACTTACACATACTATCAGTGGCGGCTGGTGGGGGTGGCCAACGTGGCTGCAGCCCCCCCCCCCAGTCCTTGTGAGAATTATATAATTTGATATTAAAATAAAATATGAAAAATAGTATTTTTCGAGTACATGGCTAATCTAGCCCACTGCTGGTGCGTAAGTATCTTGCGAAAAGCTTCCGCCGTGTTCTGCTGCGACTCCATTTCCCTCCCTGAGACTGCCAGTCCCAACTGCATTCAACGAAGTATACAACGAAGTATGGGCATAGTTGATTTCGCTTTTCCCACTGTTTATGAATCTCAATATTGGGATTTAGGGGTTGCAGAAAAGATTAAACTCTGTTTCTCGGAAAGTTTACATGATTTTAAACCTCTGTCGGACGTATGATAGAGTTGACGTGCTGTATATTGTATTTTTCTGTTGTTGTTTCTACTTTCTCGCTACGGAGTAGAAAGAAGGTTATGTAAGGCTGCGCGAAATAACGGCGAATTTTCGGCAGAAAGCTCTTATTACAGGGCCCTGGTAAACAAAATGGTTATATACAGTTGTTAATGTAGAAATAAAAATCGAATTTGTGGTGCAGTTGATACATGTTTTGTGCGTCCTTGATACTGAAAAATCGAATGACGACAAAACGTATCTATCCGCCCGTCTGTAAACGCTAGCGGCTAAACAGTCCAAAATTGATATTCCCGAATCGATCTGGCTGATGTCACGGCCTTTTGAATTTGAAAACGATATTTTAATTTTAGGGGGTACTTGGGTCATTTTAAAAATAGTCCCTGGGACATTTTAAAAATAAAAGAAATTGCTCCATCGTTTTTGATTAAATTGCCTTATTGGATAGAGTGAAGGACATTTAAGAGAAATGGCGCTGGTCTGTTCAAAATTCTCGTTTTTCGAAAATTGAAAAAGTTAAAACTTTTTTCGGAATCGACCTAGATCTAAAACATTGAAGATATTTTTTCCTTAATGAAATCTTCCCTAAAGATAGATTTTGAAATAAAGTCATGTACAATTTTTCGAAAATTTGAGAACTTTTCCCGTAATTTTGCGTCATAGTGCGGGAGAAAGATCGTGCTGTTTTAGCACAACTAGCTCTAGTTTAGTATAGATATGAATAGTAATTGTGTTAAATATTTAAAATCTGTGAAATTTAGAAATTTAACTCTTCAAGAAAAGTGCGATATAAAAGCTCACGGTAGACCTACGCCCATATTGAACATACAGTATCTCAATACGATTTCTATTTTTGCCTGCAGTCTCCCCCCCCCCACACACACACACACATTAATTAAAGGCACCAGCAAACACTGCATAAGATACATGGAAATCAATATATGTATACATATATATATATATATATATATATATATATATATATATATATATATATATATATGTATATATATATATATATGTATATATATATATATATGTATATATATATATATATATATATATATATATATATATATATATATATATATAAATTATGCATCAAATTCATATTGTGAGCAACACAGATTATTAAAAAGTAAATTGTTTTATACAACTATAATGCACACTACTTTTTGTACCTTTTTTATTAAAATCAACATCATTATTTTTGTCATCATGATTATTGTATTTTAAACAAAGATAATTAAAATTTTTCGTAAACTGTCATTTTAAATTTTTATAAAAAATACTTACCCCTCAAGTACCCCCCCTCAATAAAAGATTCGAAATCTGACCTCTTTATACAAAAATATCTATTGTTTATCATATTGTGTATGAATTTGTATGCATCTATCTAAAATGTGCTTTATATTTGTATTTGGAATGTTTACATATTTGTTGTAGACCCTAATGCATGAAATACACATGTAGACCCTTATACGTGTTCTAAAAAATGACTTGTCCCATATCTTTTATAAAGATCGGTTGGATAAAATATAATTTAATCTTATTTATTATAAGTAAAGTTATAATTTATGAATATGAATATTTCTAACAGATTTCCACTTTCCAAACACATATTTACTTCACAACCTCATAATTTATTTTTTTACTTTTTTACTTACTCAAGTATTATTACTTTACTTTCCTTACCCAATAATTTACTAATTTACTTACTCAAGTTTAATCTTTTCACCAGCATACAGCTAAGCTTTTTGCTTATAAAAGTTGCATCACCTTTATAAGGAATTACAAAGAAATCCAAATAGCTTAGCATGCCATTGAATGTGTATCAGAAATAGCAAATTAAAAATTAGATTTATCTCTAAATAATGATAATTATGATTACCAGAAAATTTCTACACAATTTATTTTCTGTGAGAAATGATCTTAGAAGTTCATTTCTTCCAGGCCCTATCTTTTAATAGCTTAGTTTCCGTAACAATATTTTACAATCAATGCCTTTGGGCGATCACTGAATATACCTCCTGCTTTTCTGTTTGATCCCAAATTTTCAAGGAACATTAATGAATTTTATAATTCTATTTATATTATGTAGTGGAAGAACCTTTCCTGAAGCTATACTGTAATTTTGTGACAATAAAACCTATTATGGTCCAAGAATATACCAAGACTTGCTAATAGAACTTTTATAGGTAGTTGTCAAAGCAGTGATGAAGGTTATTCATATAAAATTATTTTCATCGTGGGCATCTTCTTTTTTATTAAGTGGTCATCCAATGCTAATTTTGACAGAAATTTTTAGAAATATGAATGCTGATAGAGAGAATTTTATTAGATGGACTAATAAGTCAAGAAGAGCAATTGAACATTATTTTGGAATGTTAAAAGATTTTCTAATTCTGATAAATTAATATTTTTGAAGGAATTTGTCAATTGATTAATTTCAGTAGTATTAATATGGTAGAGAAACATGAAATTTGCATGTTTGAAGGAAAAAGAGTTGTTAGTTTTAAAGTTTCAAGCACATGTGGCAAATTTAGAGAAATCTTTTAAAGGTCCTACATATATCAAAACTATTATTAAGGATTTTAATAACTTTTAGTAACTGTGTATGTTTGTGAGTCTGAGTTTTTTGTTATTAATCATTTTCCATATTTTAGATTGAGTTTCTACTAATTGTAGCATTTATTTGAAACTTTTAATGGTCCTCAATTTCAGGAAAACAAAGTTTTATAACTTTTTTAATTTCATTACATTTGCTGGTCTTACTAATTCTGAATGTTTCTTATATTATTTCTAATTTTTATGTTATAAAGATTATGTATTCTTTCTTATATTAAAAAATCAATAGGAAGTTTGATTTTTGTTTTTGTCATTATTGTTATTTGTTTTTTGATAATGAGCCATACAAAATTTAAGAGCTGATTTAAAGGTACTACCAAAAGCTATTTCCATTTTTCATTGACAACGTACTGTTTGTATCAATACATTCCTCATTTACAAGTCATTCATTTAGTAACTTTTGGTGTCCCTTGCCTTACAAGAAAAAATTCATATTGTTCAAGAGAAATGAGACACATCAATTATTTGAACAATGCAATCAGGGAGATGAAAATCATTAGTGAAAGAGAATTTATCTATTCAATGTTTGTAAATGTGAAGAATTGTAAAGTTGATTCTTGTGGTAGAAAATGGAGATAGACATTTTTAACATGTTATTTTTTTTCTTATTATAAATTATATTTGTTCATATTCAGATCTCCTAAAATAACTAAACTACTATTGTTTTTCCTTTGGAGAATTCTTAAAAGTCCATCAATTTTAACCAGTCACTTTCATTATTTCAATGAGAAAGTCTGTAGATGCCAATAATTTTTGTGTCCTGTCATTGTTCCCTAGCAAAAGTCATTTCATGATTCATATCTTCAAATGCTTACTTCAAGTTATCTTACAAACTTAGAAAATATGAACTTAGGTTGCTGTATTAGAATGTTTGGATGGCAATGAAGGATGTGATCATGTCACCAGAACTTCATGTAAAATTGAAGAAAACTTGCAAATCTTCTTATTGCAATCTTATTACATTCTGGAGGTAATGGTATGTTCGAAAGTTCTTTTAAACAAGATTGTCAAGAAAAAAGTCAATTCCTCATTTCCACAAAACCTTATTCACTTCCTAATTTTCCTATTTGGATCTTCATTTATACAACCAACTTCCTTCAAAGTTGTTTGCACTTGAGCACTGTCCAGTTAGATATATTTTTATTTGATTTTGCTAAAAGTAATTATTGATTGGGACTCATTTCTGTTTAAAAATAATGAATAATAGAAAGAGAAGTTACTTCCTTTTATTTCTGAACAGATGATGTACCTTTAATTATTTTTATTTTCATAATTGCAATAATTTGTTTTGTTTTTGATCATACATTATTTGTTTTTAATTTTAATTTTCTTGAATTGATTTCATTATTTTATTTGATACAACACGTTTTCTGCTTTCCTGTTGTTATCATTTCTTGTATGTGTGTAGGCCTAGATACTGGCAGTATCAAAAATAGTTGTATTTAATGTATATTTTTTTAAATTTCGAAATACAAAATACTCTTTTTCTTTGCTTCACTGTTTTGTTCTTAAATCTGCAAAGAGTAATTTAGAAGTAAGGAATTGAGTTAAATAGGAGTTTCAAGGAAAATTTTGTTCATATTTCAGAAGTAAATTAAGCAATAATTGACACAATTAGTCATCCATTTTTAAAATGAATATTCTCGATGTTCATAGGAAACATTCAAGATTTTCCTGTAAACACTACATTGCGGAAAAACTACCCACAAATCAAATGAGTTGAAGATGAATCAACAGCAAATAATTAATGGTTTTGGTTTGAATATTCATAAAAGGTGCAACTATCAAAATTAAAGAAGTGAGCATTACAAATCAGGAAATGTTACAGTTTCTCAATGATACAGCAAAGACCTCAAGTCTTAAAATCATAATCTGTTTTTAAAGATACGTCTCTCCCTATTAAATAGTCCTGAGGAGAACTCTAGTGAAGTTATGTTTGAATTTAATACATAGGTCACAATACAAATTGATTTGGGATGTGTGTAAATAATTGTAAGAAAAAAGAAATGTGTGTACTTTAATGCTTTTATCTCAATTTTTACAAATGTATCACAAATCATTTTAATATTTCTTATACATTTCCAATGGCCTTTTTGTAAGGTCTATTTTAACTGCATCTAATTTATAGTTCCACGCTTGTCAAGCTGTCTGGTTGAATGGAATTTTATCTTCAAATATATTGGAACTCAGTATGATTTCTTGGGAACTTGCCCAGCCATTGTTAACATATGAACCCCTACAAATCGTCACGGGATTGCAGACAAACTTTCCCTGTTCGACTTCATGCAGAAAAATGTCAGAATTCCATTTCAACCTACTACTGTAAATGAGTATCAATATACTAGTCTGAATGAGTTGAAGTAACACAATCAGAGGTTTCACTACCTTTCCGAATATGTCAGAGTAGATTTTGTGTTCATCTGCTTGTTGTGCCAGCTGATTGCCCTGTTGGCTGATTTGACTATATACTCACTTTGTGACACTCCATTATCTTCACTGACACACTCTTCATCCATTAGCAGCTTTGTAGTTTTACAATATGATGTCATAACTGCTCACTCTGCAGTTATGACATCATATTCTGTAGTGTTCATCAAAGAATCAAATATACAATTTGCATTCTTCCAGAGTTCTTTGATTGGCTCTTCACAATATGGACTCTGCCTGGACACTGTGCAATATCTGATTATATCCCTCCTGCTTTGCACAGTAGAAAACCTACAGCTTATCAATACGCTGTACTGCCGAGGGCATTACTGACATCATTTCTAATTTGTGCTTCTGGAGTGGTTGTTCATTGCACTCGAAAAATATTTGATTCACATATTACCAACTTTGTTCATTACGGTACTACCATAACTAGTTATCCACTCATTCTGATTGAAAAGATTAATGAGGCAGGATAACAAGAGGGGCAAAATTACAGAAAGAGATAAAGAATTAGGGTGACAAGAAGAGAAGGACATGCAGGGCAAGGAGGAGAAAAAGATAAAGGATCTCAAGAAGGAGTTGAAGATGCAGAAAGAGAAGAAGAAGAAAAGAAAGAGACACAGGAAGGAATAAAAAGAGAAGATGAAAGACAACAAGGATATGAAATATAAGACTAAGAAGAAAGAAGAAAAAAAATAAAAGAAAAGGGAGCTGATGATGATGATCATGAAGAAGAAGAAGGAAGAAAGAGGAGGAGATGATGATGATATTGGAAAACAAGAAGAGACATATGAAGGAAAGGAACTAGTAAAAGAGGAATAAAAAGAAGAAAATGACATACAAAGTTATAAGAAGAAATTTTCGGAAGAAGAGCAAAGGAAGAATAATAGGAAGGGGAGCAAAGGAAGAAAAAAGAGAAGAGGAGAAAAAAAAGAAGAGACGAACAGGAATAAGAAGTTTAAATGAGAAAGGATTGCTTTGAACTCTAACCACTTCTCTTTCTTATTCTTTTGTTTCATCTTCATCTTATCTTTTACTTCTTTTTCTCCTCATCTTTCTTCTTTATTCTTTTTCTCTTACTTCCTCTCCTCCTCCCAACTCCTTCTAGTTCCAAGTCACGTCAGCTTGTGGTCATGGGCCTTGCCTTGGAGAGCCAAAACTAGAACATCTTGTTTGTTTCAACTTTCCACGATAATAACCAATTCCCCTCAACTTCTTTCCCCAGCTCGGAACGATTCTCTAAGATCTTCATGTAAGAGACTTTTCCTGAGTAGGAAGTTTTTATCATTCGCAATCAATTTCATGTCAGTGGTTTCCTTCCTCTTCAGCGTTATTTCATTGACGTTTTTCGAAGCTGATATTTTAAAAACTTTTTCGTTCATCTTGTTCAGATTTTTCTTTTCCTCCGTGATAAATCCTCTTTCATCGGCCTTGTTTCTCTGGAAAGGAAGTTTTGTGCCTTGCTTCGTGATTGGTTTCTTTTGGGCTGCTCTTGCAGACTTCCTCTTCGGTCATCTGGTTTTGGATGATGTCTTTATCAGCCGTCACATCCAGTTTCACCAGTTGTAAACCATACAATGTTCGTGTTTTTGAATTTCATTTTGAAAGTGACTATTGAATGATATTTTTGTAATGCTCATAAGTTGAAGTGATTCATCACCAGCAACGTATTCTTCTTCACAACTCTGTGCATGGTTTTGACAACAGATGTGATGACGGAATTCAAGATTTTACTTTCGCATTAATAATGGCCAATTAGGGTCTTTCGGGTCCCGGTTAGGTTTAAGCGTTTTTGCAACTTCCCTCATCTCGGCGGTAGGCAGAAATCACATCTTTTTTGGTAAAACAGCAATATATTTTACGCCTTTTTTCCTTCATGTCAATTCTTCGACCGACTCCGAACGCTCGCAATAGTGATCATAACTCCCGCCAATGTAAAGTTAGTTACGACTTTGTCTACCACGTGCCGCTAGCGTTCAATGCCAACACACCACAGGTCTCGCTCTCTGCGACAACTAGTACTAGCAACCACTACTAGATGCCTCTTAGCTCTCTTCTACCGTCTGCTTCGATGTCTGGTTCGAGTAGAGAATGGCGTAATTTCGAATGATGTGTGATGTGAGCCTCGGCTCGTACTATTGTGTTGAGATTTCTATCGAGTATATACGTTACATTGACTGGCGATTGCGCAGAGAAAACCGCTCCACAAGGAAAACAGGATTTTTTGGGGGTGGGGGGTGATATGAATAATTTTGAATGTATTTTAAAGTGTGTATATAAAATATATATTGAGATGTTAAAGTTAATTTTTGTCTTATCTAATAATGATGTAATTAGTAAATGATTTGTTTATTTTATTATATTGAGTATTTATTTTAAGGAATTAGGCAAAATAATTGTTCCCAAAATAATAGATTTGTATTTCTTCAGCTGGTAATAAAACCACGATTGACTCCGAATAAATAAATATTCCAGGTCTTCAAGTGATGATATTTTTAAGATCTTCGCTGGACAAAAAAGGTTCATCTCCTTTCCACGCAGTTATTTAGTTTGAAAAAAACAGTTTTTGAGGAAACAGGAGAAATGTTACCGTTTGTGACTTGAGAAGTGAGGGTACTTTAAGAAGATCTTGTTTCAATGTATATTTTACTTCAGGAGCAAACTTAAATTAGTCCCTCATAACATACGCTTAACAGATTCCCCTCAAGTATACTTTTTCAGGAATAAACAAACAAACAAATAACAACCACAACAACAACAACAACAACAACAACAACAACAACAAAGAGAGGAGCCGTCCGCGTGTCGTGAGTGTGTCCCCATAACAAGAATGACGTCTCGCTTTCCGCGAAAAATTTGTCTTGAACTAACAGGATTAGACCTGTGCTGCTCGAAAAGTACACTAAGATGCAACAATGCAAGCAACACAATTTCCTCAGAAACGTGTCATTTGAAAAGGTGAGATTTTGTGGACAATATTTAAGGGATAATTTTCAACTATTGGGTTCTGTGAAGTCGCACGGTTGTAATAGGAAATTCAAGCAGTTATGTTATATATTTAAGTTGAATGGAAATAATATTTTGACATAAATGCACTGAGAAGAGCAAATAAGTAGTGAAAATACAAAAAAAAAAAAAATGTTTATGCCAACGTCATGCGGGGTTCCCAGGCGGTCACCCATCCAAGTTCTAACCGCGCCCGACGCTGCTTAACTTCGGTGATCGGACGAGAACCGGTGCTTTCAACGTGGTATGGACGTTGGCGAATACTACTGTGTTTTATCTTGTACTTTAATCAAGTGTTTCTTTTATCGGCGATGTTAGTATTTTTCGGTGGTGGTGTGGTGTATGTATGATTTATTTTATACACTTTTAATAGTATAAACGTCGAAAGTCGGGTCGGAAACGAAAAACCTATGGCACAGTTTAGAGACAGGAAAAGAAAGAGAAACGCACACAGGACGCAAACGTACGCAGGCATACACACACAAATAAAAAGTAAGCACGGAATCAAAGAAAATCAGACACTTTTAAAGAAGGTTACTTTTAAAAAGCACAGATTTCAAAAGTCGAGGATCACATCCACGGGAGAGCGAGTTTTTTTTGGCAAGACGACTTCTGCCCTGTCGGACAAGCGCACTCCCGGGCTTCGATTCCCATTACAAGGCCCGCAACCGGGGGCGTATCCAGCCGATCATTTTGGAGGGGGGGGGGGTCATTGTAAATTTTTGTTATATATTATAAATATATAATATAAAAACGAAACTTATTTATTGAGCGATTACCAGCATATTCATGGTTCTTTCAATGACTTCATAAGAACTTAAAAAAAGTGAATTGTTAAGGTATGGGATCACCAGTGGCCGACATCAAAACTCCATGTTGTACGAAAATCGGTGGCAGATATAAATAGCCCAATTACTACATTAAGAAGAAAAGAACAAATTATTATCACTAGATTAAGAATTGGCCATTCTTCACTCACCCACTCCTATCTAATAAACAAAAACGACCAAACCACCTTTCCAAAATGTGGAGAAATATTATCAACCTCTCACACTATCCTTGAATGTTTAAGCCTCCAAAATCTAAGAAACTCTCTTGGGATAAAAAAATTGTATAAATAATATATTTAATTCAATAGAAAGGTTGCAAATCAATTTTAAAGTACCTTAATATTGCTGGACTGGATAAAATTATCTGAATTACTGTAAAAAATTATTGTACTTAACACATTTGTTTGTTACAATTTATAAAATATATATCTGTTGCTAATTAATAGTGACCACTAATGACATTAGCTGTTTATAAAGCGACCTAAAATAAATATTTTAAAAAAGGAGTTGAGTCTCCTCCTTTTAATGGGTAATAAATCTCGAACATCATCTCCTTATAGTCTTCACGCAGTGCTCCCTTGAAAGCAAAACCACCTTCTTGCCATCATATTTACAATTTCTGAGTAAAAGTCATGCAAAGGAGTATTTGTTGAAGTCTAAATAATTCGTTCCTCAGGCATAGATTCTTTAATTTTTTCTTACACTTTTCTCTTTTTATTCTTTCGTATTTAAGTCTAACAAAAAGTAGTTCAAATCCCACTCATGCTTCAGATCCACTGAACGGCATATTGTGGACAACGTATCACATAAGCGTTCGGTTGCATATGTCTTCCGACTTCACGCTTGCAAATGCTGGCTGAGTTGGCTCAGGACAACAATTGTTTACCCACTACAGTTTCTCTGATCGGGAGGACCTAGGGTTCGAGTTGTGACGGTGGTGGATTTTCGACAGGAGCTACATAGCTAGGTTGAATTCACCGCTGTCTGGAAAATTCTAGTGGCCGCTAGTCTGATGAATTCGTCATGTAATTTTCCATGGTTATCTGGTGAATACCGGAGCAGTGCTCTCACGAAGGATTCATTTTATATTTGCATGCAGTGTAGTAGCACGTCAAGAACTTAGAGCTTGTGTCGGCTAGGGCGTTGTTCCTCTGGGAACTGAAGGGGGAATAGCCGCGATTCTAGGTGTACCGCAGCACCTCTCGCGATAAAATATGCACTGCATTTACGGGACCTTAGCGGATCAATTTTTGGCGCGTCCAAAATCACCAATCAATCGATCAATAAACATTTTGAGCAACAGATGTAACGCCAGTAGACTGAGAGTCCGCAACAGCAGATAACTCCGACATCACTGCACTGAAGAACCAAAAATGAAATAATTGTTTAAAACGACTGTTTGTAGGAAGGTATCTACTTTACGCGATTCCAAAGGTCAAAGACACTAAAAGGAAAAATGAAAATAAATTCGTGCTGTCTTCACTACTACACGTGACGGGAGACGGGTCGGGAGCGTAGAGCTTGTCCCGGCTGGGGCGGTATCAGGCTGCTGGGAGTTGGCGCGCGAGGACTGCAGGGTAGAAGACGCATCGCCTGAACGAAGCCTATTGACGAGAACCAGCGAGAAGCGGATCGCGGCCGAACTTACCGCCCACGCACTTGGGCGCCACCAGGAGCCAGACGCACGCGCATGCGCACAAGCGCAGCGGCGCGCCACCGCCCCCACCGCCGCCACCACGACGCTCCTGCGCACGGGAGACAGCCAAGCGTCAGATTGATTTTGTGACCCCTGGCGCGTCACCTGCTATGGTCATTGGTTTGATGACCTAAAACATTGCCAAAATGATAAATGACATGCTTTAAAATGCCTTAAAAACAAAGAAAAATTACGTGAAAAATTTGATCAAAACCACTTCACAAGACCAACTCAACCTGTTGGATATGTTACTGATGTAACCGAGGCTTCTTCCTTTTGTTCAAGTGAACTCAGCTTGCAAACTTTGGATTTGGACTGTTCTTTAAAAGAAAATGTCTACCTTTATTTATCGCGAAATCAGCCGAACTGACAGTGGCACCGATAAAAGTCACAGGAACCTTTGACTACATGGTAGTGACCACAGTTGTCATTACAATATATGAGCGAAGAAATCAAGTAGGTTACTAAGTAATTCTGTGGTGAACATATGTTGTACCTAGTAAAGATTGTTTGAAGCAAGTTCCATTAAAATTATATCAAAATCGATTAAATCAGCGAAAAATGCAGTAAAATGACGTAAAGGGGAAAAAAAACTTATTAGTTGAAATAAACGAAAAATGCACCCAAAAAAATTGACGTGTAAAAATGGGTCATTTCGTTTAGTCGTAGCATAAAATTAATTTCCATACTAAACGGCATTGTTCTAAAGTGAAAAGAAAAAAATAACATTTCATTAAAATCCGCCCCTTGACATAAGTCCCGAACATGTGGTGCATAATTTAGCCGAAGGGGCGGGGCTCCACTCCAGCTGGACGGCTGGCTCTCGACTGGCCCCCTGAAGCGTAGTGTGTGTGTGTGTGTGTGTGTGTGTGTGTGTGTGCGCGAGAAAGAGAGAGTGAGTGAGTGAGAGAGCCTGTGCGTGTGTGTGCGCGCGCGTGCGTGTGTTTGTGAGTTTAAGGAGAGCAGAGGGAACAATAATGAGGAAAGAAAAATCGCGCGCGGTCCGTGACCCGTTTGTGAGGGTACTGTTCCGCCATTCGCCTGCTATTGACCGCAAAATTTAAAAAAAATCACCACCGACCAGAGCAGCCGGCCCCTAGAATTCGCCTCTAGCTAGCGGCTGAATTCAAGGTATTAGGCAGTGTCGAAAATATGCCATCAGGATATGCCTCATACTCCAGGACCTCCCGGCCAGAGGCTGCAGCTGGTAACCAGGCATCAGGCTAGCAGACAAGGCCAATATTTTGTACATCAAACGCCAAAAGATGAAAGCAAAACAAGTACTGATGACAACATTCCAAACACATCTTCACTGGCGTGAAATAGAAACCATTTTTCTTTTGAAGACGAGAATTTCTATTTGTTATTTTCTCCAAAAATCTAAATAAATGACCGAAGCAGGTACAGATCTAGCACAGGAGATACCTCGACCTTAGAAAGTTAGAACGCAAATTGTTGAGAATGTTGCGAAGGCATTACTGATTCTCCAGAGATTGATAATGCTTCATAAAATCTAGTGGCCGATTTCGTAACTAATTCCCCCACTCTACCCGCAGTTCTTCAATTCATCGTTCAAGAAAAGTTGCGCGAGTAATAGCTTCTACGTTAATGTCTGGGATTAGAAATGGGGTTACGAACAGGTTTTGCTTTGCTTAGGGGAGAAAAAACGATAGCTCAATCATGCAAGCAGTGGTGGCTGGTGGTTTGAGAGACATGAGGTTCAGAACCATCGCAAACATGTTACTTTTTCTATATCACCGAATATAGGAAAATCGCATAGAGGCACGTTTACCATTCATTCGCTTGCTGCTGGGTTTCTCCATCAAGATATCTCCCACTAGCGAGGCAGCCGCCAATGCTTTCAGACATACACCTTGTGTCCGACATCCTAAACGACGATCTACACATCTTGTCGACCTTACAGACTTCTGTACATAAATAATGGCATTACTTACAACTTTTTGTAACGTATTCTTTTTAGAACCAAGCATCCTCTATCTAGTTAGCTAGCTAGTCACTACCTTTTGTTCATCATTCAACTGTTGGTAAAAGTGTTGAGGTATAGATTCTGAAGGACAAGAAAACGTGTGTATATCTTTACACGTATATTTCACTCTTTTCGTAGCTTACAGCTACCATTTTGACTTTTGTGCCCTCTGCATGGCCCATCTTCAGCAGTAATTCTCCTTTCGCTCGTGGCTCACGCGGGTAATAATCTGAAAAATCTGATAACGAACATCATGCAGAAAAAATGAACTTCTTACGGATTTCTGCATGACCCCCAAAACTTCATTAATATTCTCGTAAGTACGTTTTTGAGAACACAATTCTGTTTCGAGAAAGGTCGGACTTTTAGCAGATTGCGCACTACACGAATTAGCATATACTTATACTTTTGTTGAAGTCTACTATTATCCACGCATGTTTTCGTGAGCATTCGTTTTCTTGAGCAACGATTATTTTATCGACAGAACTGTTATATCTAATGTGTGGCTCGTTTGTTGATGCAAAATAGTTTCTACTACTCGAGAGCGAATATTTTTGGTACAGATTTTGTCAAAAACGCTCGTTCATTTCATTTATTCTGAATTTAACTAATCTTAGTGAAGGAATGGGGGTAGGTATTCCAAGGCTCAAGAAAACTTGCGCGTATAATACGCCATGTTTTTATAAAAGAAGACACCAATTACCTAGGAATAAAACATCTAAATGAACATCACATATCAAGCATCATGTAACGAATTATGAAGTTCTTTCGACATTCACCATCACAGCCGCCCCCACCTACAGACATTCAACGCTTCCAATTAGTTAAATACATAATCATTCAATATTTCCAGTCATTCATTACCGACTATGTTCAACATTCGTTTAAAAAAAGGTTTTATCAAAGTAAACAATGTAAAGTTCCTGATATGCTCCAACAGAACAATAACGTGCCAAGGAAAATCTCTCAGGAGTGCTATCCCCTCACCAATATTAAAATTCTCAAACGTGAAACATAGCATAGCGTCAATAGAAACACGGAAATCAAAAAATCTGCACGATGGTGCACAGAAATACAAACCCGAATCAAGTCGATACTTCATTTACAAGGTGCCAACTACTGATAAACAAAATGGATGATGGAATTTTTCTTACACCATAAAATGAAGGATGTAGTTTTCTCCATTCACCCATTCGAAATTTATCTGGTAGTGCGATGTTTCTTAAGAGATGTCATTCTTCATATGCAACACAGTATCACGTCTTTCAAATATAATGGGATTTTCTAACCTTACTTTATGCAAAGAATGCAAAATTGTGTTCCCATAGCTACTAAAGACAAGTTAGGGCAAACAACCAAAACTATCTCATAAAGTAAAATGAGAAAACGTTTTTATAAAAAAAATAAAAAATAAAAAAAAATTCTGGCGTTAAAGACAGCAATAGTCTGTCTAAATTATTTGTACTCGTATTTCGTTATGGTTGACAAGAAATACTGGCCTGTGCCAAGAATCAGTTCCTTATTGACATACACTGTCATATTGCACCCATATCTAATCCATAATTGGCGATGAAGGCAAGTTGTAACGAAAGGATTGTGATGTTGAGGTGATGCACGAAGGACAGTATAAGCTACATGCTCCCAATCCATGATCGCGTTGTTGCTAGATTTTAATGCTAAAATAACTTTGTTTGCATTGTTCGGTGTCTGGCTCTCTGACTGTCTGTCTGCCTGCCTGTACGTATGTCTGTTCGTCCGTCCGTCCGTCCATCCATCTGTGAACAACTAGCGTCATTCGTAGTCTTACTCCTTAAACCCTTGCAGTCGCATGACGTCAGCGGTATCATAGGCATTGTTGCACTGATTATGAAAATTCAATAGGTATGTGCAATAATAGAACTGAGGAAACAACACATTGAAATATTTGCATTTTCAGTAAAAATCGAAACTCTTTCATAATTTGTATATTTTTCCACACTTCCTGAGCACCTCTCACATAGCAGGTGCCTGCACAGTTTTTCTTCAATTTCTGCGATCATTGGAAATTACTAATAAAAACTTATCGATGAGCTGTAATGGGTTAATAGGGTTTTTTAAAATAATCCAACGCGAATCGAAGGATTACCGACTGCGCGCCTTGTGACCTAGACGGCGTGGAGACGGGGTTAGGCAGTGGGTGGGGCGTGGGCGGGGGCAGAGGCGGACGTGATTTATTCGTTTAAGCGCGGCCTGCCTGCCAGCAGTTGACAGTTCCGCAAGAGGCCGCCACTTAGCGATGAGTCACGTGCCTCTGCGCAGTGGGCCAGCCACCAAACGCGCGCACGAAAAAATAATATGTGCGCCTGCGCAGAAGCTGATTGATTGATTAGTACTTCCGTCAACAGCTAAGGGGCCGTTCATAAATTACGTACCGCAATTTTGGAGTATTTTCAATACCCCCTTTCCCCCCAATACCCCCTTCAGCGTTTCGTAATTCATGGACGTTCTGTAAGGTCATTAGACCCGTAAGAGTAGTGCATGTTTTTCATTGCGGGAGGTGGGGGTGATCTTCCCTTGCTGGATGGCAAGAACCGAGGCCGACCTACACGTCGGGTAGCACTATTTCCCTCAACCAGTTATCACCCAACAGCGGGTCACCGCCCCAGTCGGGACAAGCTCTAAGCTCCCGACCGGTCTCCCGGCATGTGTGTTTGAGTAGTGCATGCAAATGTAAGTGTGGGGATTTGGCAAGGAAGAGAAAGGAAAGGTCGCGCGCGGTCCGAGGCCCGTTTGTCAGAGTACCACTTCGGCATTCAGAAAACTTCGAAAACTTCCGATCAGAGCAGCCGACAGCTAGAATTTTCCTCCAGTCAGCGGCTGAATTCGACCTAGCTCTCTAGCTAGTGTCGGAAATATCGCCACTGTCAGGATTTGAAATCTAGAACTTCCCGGTCTGAGGTACTGCAGTGATTTCAGTTGATGCCCTGGGCCACTTTTGCCTGCGCAGAAACCACATTCATTATTTTTCTCACCGAATCTGTAGAAATAAAATTGTAGGGTGTGTCTGTGATTTCAAAATAACCGCCTTTTTGTACTCCCGTACACGTATGTAATTAAAATAACTTTTAATTAATTAAATTAAAAAGTAATTAATTTTATTAAATAATTATTTACGTAATATTGTAATTGTTTCTATATTTCTGTCTGTCTGACCGGGTACTATAGCTAGTAAGTAGGGTCGGATTAATCCGATTTTATGCGACTAGCGGCGTTCCCAGGCCTGGATCTCTTCTCTATTTAAATGAAGTCGTCGGCTTCCGCGGCCAGCCAGGTGCGTGATCTTGGCTGTCCGGGTGACGCCGCGTCGAAGGCTGTGTTGACGACTTTTTAACCATCTTGTCGTGGTTTTCCTCAGGGCTGGCACTCTTTGCATCATACCAGCCCTGAGGAAGACCACGAGACCACGAGACCAGAGGCACTGCAGTGATTTCAGTTGATGCCCTGAGCCGCCTTTGCCGGTGCCTGCGAAGAAACCACATTCATTATTTTTCTCACCGAATCTGTAGAGATAAAATTGCAGGATGTGTCTGTGATTTCAAAATATTTGCCTTTTTGTACTCCCGTACACGTATGTAATTAAAATCACATTTAATTAATTAAATTAAAATATGACCACGACAAGATGGTCGAAACGTCGGCAACACAGCCTTCGACGCGGCGTCACCCGGACAGCCAAGATCACCCTTCTCTATTTATTGTCCACACCTGGGGGTAAGGGAGACATGTGGCGGACATGACGTATTCCTCTCACCGTACCTAACGTTCTTGCCCCGCCTAAGCTTTGTCTTTCTTCACACAGCACAGCTATGGAGACTGAGATGATTTGTATTAGACAGTTACAGCTTCATTTTTACCCCAGCCTGGAATCCAACCCAAGATCCTCACAGAAAGTTCGCACGCTGTCTATGAGCCACTTCAGAGAAACGTCAGCCCGTATATTATGAAACGATGATGTAATGAAGGCGTCTTATATTCAAGTACGAAGAATTACCGTCACGATCTACGACGAATAACACTGGACAACAAATTTTGGGCGCCTTCCTCGTCGCGACAGAGGCTAGCTTCCGTTTAGACTCGCTACGCGAAGCGGTTTCGATTCACATTTTTTTTTTTGTACTTGAGGAGGGCGTACGCGCCACCGCCAGCAGAATACAGCTTTAAATGATGTCCGTAAAGTTAGCATACCCACTTATCACAATTTTGAAAAACTGTATACCAGAATTTTGTTCTAATTAAAGACTAATTTATACCCAAATTTAAAAATTTTCTACTAATGCACAACATTGAAATATTCAACACTAAATGTGGGTACGCTAACTTAACGTTAAGTTAGCATACCCACCCAAGAAAGACGCATGATACTCGTGTAAATTCCAGAGCTTCTTATATTTCAACTCTGTTGCGGCTAGATAGTCAACTACGTAGGTTGAGGGAAACCCTCTGCAACGGTCGTAAAATGCCAAATTTAATTATTTATTTATTTTTATTTATTTACGTCAAAAACAGTTAAAAACTGTGTGTGACGTGCTATGGGGAGAAGTTAATTTGAAGTTACATTTAATTTTTACAATTTTTAAATTTAAAATGTATTTTTAATTTTTACCAAATTTAATATTTTTGCAAATTGTTTAATGAGAGTGTTGTGTATTTGGGAGAGAGTAATTGCAGTTGAATCTTTCAACTCTGGAACACAGACCAGAATACTATTCAGATTTAGTGCAGTACAATCTAGCAACGAAATTCCAAAGAAGCGAAACACGAGCAACTGGCAGTCATGCACTACATCCTACTGAGAGCATTTTATTTAAGTGATTTTGAGTTTTTCCCGCTGTTTGCCGCAAATTTTCATTTAGTAGCCAGAAGGTGAGAAAATCGGTTAGTTGCAGTATCCACTATTGTCACTTAATCCGAGTAAATTCCAAATGTAAAGAATGTGTTTTCTTCGTAATAACATCTTAAAATATAGAAATGTTTCTAAGAACATGTGTGTGTGTGTGTGTGTGTGTGTGTGTGTGTGTGTGTGTTCCAGTATAAATCTGAATTAAGTAATTTTCCAGTAAAAATGAACAATTTGAACCAAATTTTACCCGAATTTGGGCGGCTGAAAAAAAAAAAAAAAACAGAAGTGTTAGCGATTGAAAATGATATTTCATTTCTTACAAGAGTTAATGTAATTTGGTAAAATGCAACCCGCACTCTCGTAGTAATTAAGGGATTGTTGATCATCGTTACGGTCAGGAAATAGGGTGAGTCAAGGTGGTGTTTTTTTATTTTTTTTTATTTTTTTAGCCGCTAAATCATATGAATAAAGAAAACACGCCTGAAAAGCGGGTATTTAAGTACAAATATATTGTACTTCAATATAAAATGCATTGAAAATTTTGTAACGGCTGTACTCGAGGATGTTTTACGTTAATCGCGGAAGCGGATAGCCGCATCCTCACTGGCGGCTCGGAAATACAAAGCCCGTCCACTCAGATTGGCGGTATCAACTTTGCGATAGTTTCGGTAATCTCACTTAACTCAACTACCTTAACACGTATAACGCCTCGAAACGGCATTCGTTAAACAGCGCATTTCACACGTCGTCGCTTTTCCGGAATACTTTTATAATAAGTAAGAGAATCATTTTTATGTGGAATAAGTTCTATTTGTGATAAACCAATTGCTAGTTGAGAGCAGAGAGATCGCAATTTCATGAACGGAGAATACTAGTTATTTTCATTGAAAAATCCATTTTGAAAAAAAAAATATCAAAAAATAAATTTTCAATAAAAAAATATGAATAATTGTTTGATAAAACGTGCAAGGAGATATTACTTACTTTCGAATTTATTCGATTACTTTCGAACTTATTTATGAATAGCAAATGACGTTACGGGGAAATTAAATGGCGCTATCCTGTGCAAATCAGGTTTTCTGTGTTGTTACCGTAGTCCGAAAAACCGAAGGCGCATTCCATTCATTCATTTGCTTTAGCGATTTCAAGCGAGCGCAAGATCAAAAAATACTCGCGGGCGGAGCGGAAGCGGGGAGAGTGAGAGGGGGGAAGGACAGGGAGAAAGATCGGCTAAAGTGGCTCTGGGCATTAATTGATGTCAATGTATAGTACCTCTGTCCTAGAGGTCCTAGGGTTTCAGTCCCGATGATGACAGGATTTTGTACACTAACTGGATAGGTGGGTCGAAATCAGCCACTGTCTGGAGGAGAATTCTATTGGCCGGCTACTCTGATTGGTAGTTTTCTGTATTTTTTCCGATCAACACCAGGCAAATGCCGGAGCAGTATTCTAACAAACGAGCCACGGACCGCGCGCGATCTTGCTTTCCTCTTTCTTCTCCAATCATCACCTCTTAGGAACACACACTTACACTAAGTTGCACTACCACGCCATTCGAGAAACCAGACGGGAGCTGAGAGTGTGACCAGCTGGGACGGTGCCATGGTGGGAGATGCCTGGTGGGGAAAACAACAAGCAGATGTAGGTCGGCCCCGGATCTCGCCATCCAGCGGGGAATCATCGGAGATCAGCGCGACCTCTTGCGATGAAACGTGCGCTACACTTACGGGACTAATGACCTTAGCAGTTGACACGGCAAGAATCACTAATCAATCAATAAACGGAAAGATGAGTCGGGGTGTATCAGTGAGGCTGGGACTTTTTGAGTCTGCGAAATATTGCTCAGATGGTTAGCAGAAACTGCGACGAGAAGTTTCATGCATCACCTTCTGTGTTCTCATCAGACGGGAAAAGTCTGAAAAAAGCGTCACATAATTGACAAAGATTATTACTTTGTCGTAAGAACCTATGAGTACTGAAGATATTGTTATGGTTACCTCTGTCTGGACGAAAATACACGTTTTCCTTACGAATTTTACGCTTGGTGCTTATGCACGCCTCTTTCCTGCCGCGTTTAGGAGTCTGAGGTCACGGAGACTACAGCATTGTGCTGGGAATTACTTTCCAACGTATCGAATCAAACTTTCCATGCGCCCAATACACATTTCATTTATCTTCTCTGCACGATCGCTACGAAACTGCTCGCGGCTCCTCTTATTTTCAAACAATGCGAGCTCATCGCGTCTGATTTGGAAAACTTGGATTACGGGAAATCAATGTGTAAATCTTTCGTTGCGGCCGCCCAGGAGGTGGTGAGATTTATTGGTGACTTTTCGAACCAGTTGAAGCTGTTGAAAGTCAATTTCAAAGAGCTTTGTGTCAAATGAATTTTTCACTATTTGTGAGAGAATTCGCGGTTTTTTGAGCCAATCTCAGGCCACTCCATTAAAAGGATGTATTTGTCGTGTAACCACTCCGACACAGACCGTGCAATATAAACAGGTGCTGGATTCAATCGTCATTCCCGAATTGCTCTTCAACAGGTGGAGACCAGAAAATTTAGAACATCAACGCAGTCCTGTGCCGTGATAGTGCCACACAAAACAACAAGGGGTGCAAGCCCCTTCCATCAAAAACACGACCATCCCATAACACCATTTTGGACGTGTCCGGATACTTTTGATCACATAGTGTAAATGTCTCTTAAACATCCGACTCTTTCTTCTTTTAATCCTGGTTAGAAACCAGAGACTGCAATTAACATTCTCGAACTGGAGCAAAGTTACATGAAAAGTTATGAAAGTTGAAATTCTTATGGGTGTGCTTGCAGGGATGGTAACAGAAATTAATTTTTTCTCTATAACAAGTACCTGTATAGAGTGAGTTTTGCAAGCTTACTGGTTTTAAACTTTAAGATACCAGTATCATTGAATTCTCTGAGTTGCGCGTGTTTCAGTAGATTAAAAAGTTTTATTTGGTTCTCATAAAAAAAATTAAGTTGATTTCAGTGTCCTGATGGACAATTGCTAAAAACTGTTCGTATCTCTTCAGCGCATTCCCCCAACTTTATTTTAATCTAAACTGTTGTGTCATAAGTCGTTCAAACGTGATAAGGAGAGTATACCACACTGTGTACTTGAGAACTTGAGAGAGACTATCCAGAGAACACCCCAGATACGGCTTAGTAACATTCTCAACCAGTTAAGGCGCCCTCGTGATTATCAAGTTCGCTGATTGCTGCCGAAAATTATTAGCATGACCAGGTGCCGACCGACGAGCATTATTCTCTAATTTGCACATCATTCATTTGGCATAGTATTTGGGTTAAGGTCATTTTTCGTAATCTTCGGCTCGTTTTGTCACGACAGCTAATAGTTCACCAATTACCATATATTTACATTTCTAAGCACTCAAAATCTCTCTTCGATTCTTCATTCGTTGTTCGTTATCACATTTTTAATTCAGTTTATTTTCGTATTTGAAATTGAGAATATGTACACTGCGTAATATTTATTCTGTAGACAGACATTTATACAGTAATGTAATTATTGATCCATCAAATTCGATACTGGTATTGGAAATATCAGGGAGTTTTGGCTCGGCAGCATCGCGTACAGCACTGGACAGCAATTTCGATCGTTTGCGCATCCGCAGATGCACAAAACTGACTTGACTCTCGAACTACGCATGTGAGAAAGGTCGATAGTGCTATCGATTACTTCAACATTTCACCGGTATCTGGATTTATTGTTCTAAGCGAAAGCATATATTAATTATTTTATTAAGTTTAGAATATATAGTATCATTTACTTTTTTTTATTGATGTTTTGACTAGGTGAGTTTCAGAATGAATTATATTTTTCAATAAATCAAAGTATTTATGTGGATGATATGTTGAATAATTTATTTGAAGGTGGATTTGATTGTAAAATTCCCGATAAACAACAAAAGCATCATTAACTATCCGAAATCAAGATAATATAACACTTCCTATTCATTAACCAGTCGTGGTGACCTTAGCTCACCATTAGACAAATTGATATATTGAATTGTCTATTAATATATATATGTTTGCTCATTTAAACAAAAAAATCCATTTTCAAGTTCTACAATTGAAGGAAGAAAAAAACCTTTTCACAACAATATTTATATTAATATTAATGACAAAACCTGTCACAATTTTACGTCAAATAAAGGCCAATATCTCTTCATAACATATCAATGCAGTAAACTGTGATGTGTTAAGAATTATATTACTACTCATCTTTCTAAAACTAATTCTAAATTTTCAGTTTTAGAGTGACTAGTCAAAATTTTCGAGTGAATCGTCGAATAGTCCTATTTTTGTACTCATAAGTGCTGTAGTAACTCAAATTCTAATAAAACAATTACTTCGTATTTTGAACAAAAAGCAGTCCACAATCAATAATTTTTAGCTTCCAAAAAATTAAATCTTTAAAAAACAATCATCGATGAGTCTCTGAGCCTCTCGGCGTTTTGGTATGCTAGGGTTAAGGCTTTAACTGGCTTCAATTGAAGACGATGATAGATTGGTTATTTATGATTCTAGGCGCGTCCACTACCAGTGCCGTAAGTCCATTAGTCCTGTAAGTGTAGTGCAAGTTTTTTTTTTTTTTTTTTTTTCGAGAGGTGGCGGTTGTCTTCCCTCAGCACTAGAGATCCGGCGCCGATCTATCGTCTAGGGTTTTCCCGAACCAGGTATTTCCCACCAATATTTAAGCTCCCGACCGGTCACTCGGCATGTGTGGTAGTGTAGTGCATGCTAGTGTGTCTGTGTGTAAAACAACGGGTGAGGATAGGACAAGGAAGAGGTAGGAAAGATCGCGAGCGGTCCGTGGCCCGTTTGTTAGATCCTGCTCCGGCATTCGCCGGGTGTTGTTCGGAGAAAACACTGTAAACTACCGATCAGAGCAGTCAGACGCCAGGATTCTTCTGCAGACTGGGACTCAATGCAACCTAGCTGACGAAAATCCTTCCACCGTCGAGACTCGATCCTAGGACCTCCCGGTCAGAGGAATGCAGTGTCTCGCCTCGGAGCTGAGACGGGATTTATTGCAGGGAGAGGGATGTTTATGCTGGCAACGGAAGTGTAGAGAGAATACTAATTGGGCAACGGAAGCCTTTTGACGAAAGGGCACGCGAATGACCTTTAGACCTGCTTGGTGCAGGCCACCAGCATCGTGGTCGGGATAACAAGTTCCCAGTGAACGGAAACTACGAATTGGATGCCACAAACGCATTTGCTATTTGATAGAGTCATTTACTAAATCACACAGATTGATATTAATATACTTGAAAATAAAAAAAAATAATATCGTTAATTGTTCAATCATTGTTCATCTTAAGAAAAGAGTTATGATGGTAGAAAATGATACCACAGTAAAATGCCTAATACAGTACATTTTTATACTAATTTTCATCCAAAATAAATGTTCAATTGGTGCTTATCCCTCTCATGAATGAAAGACGTTTTTTACAATCTATTTTAACGCGTTAATGTTTCACATTTTTTAAATCAAAACATGCATGATATTTAAAAAATATATTATTTAAAATAAAAATACCTTTCCTACAATAAATATTTTCAAAATTTCTTGAAGTATCAATAAAGCTTTTGCGTAATGTTTATACCATAACAAAAAAATTAAGAAAAATTCGATATCACTACTCATGGTCATCAACTTAGGATACTTATTTTGTTTTCGACTACTATTCACCCTGTTTTGCTTGTTTCAACCCTCTGTTCCTTACGATGGGCCCAAAGTGAATGATAATTCGCGTTGCCCATGCCTTATGCGCCCTGGAACAGATGACTGAAGGCATCCAACCGTCCCACAGACCCTTCACGCAGGGCCCTTTTCCCTGGAAATCGCCATATTGCGTCACGCGACTTCAGGTTTCCCTCACACATCTCAGTGAATCCCCTTTCACGTCCAGTTACCTCATAAACTACAGCCTGATTGCACCGTGAGGCAGGTGAGTCAGTTTCCTTACACCCGCATCGCTTTTAATCACCTTTGATTTTAAATACCTGAAAAAGCATAGCCCGATTGCAGCCCGCGGTCAGTTTTCTCTCTGTCTCGTCCATCTGAACCTGCAATGTAAACACTCGTTTTTGTCAGTTCGTCTGCCCTCCGAGGCTACTGAAACCCTGCCGATAGATCGGCCGATAGAGGTGGTGCGACGTATGAGTACGGGCGCATAAGCAGCGGTGAGAAGCGATTTCCGCTCTTCCACCAACGGTAAGATCATCAAAGATGTCAAAATATATTTAATAAAATTCAGTGTAAGGAACTACGTCTTCTATGTAATTAAGTATTATTATTATTATTATTATTATTATTATTATTATTATTATTATTATGTGCAGTGCAGTGGCGTTGTGAAACTGAGGGAAACGAGTGTGTAAGAAAGACATTACCGCTCGCTGTTTCGGAGTGCGGTGAAGTGAAGCGTGGTGAAGTGGAGTGAAAGATGATGATTGAAAATGAAAGATTGCCCACTGAAATGTGCACGTTAATTTGTAAAGTTTGTAGATTTTGTAAAGTTGTTAAGTTCATTAATGTTAAGTTAGTGTATTCTGCCATCAAGTTCTCAAACTTCATTTCAGAATTTTTTTTTTCGTTAATCGGCCGACTAGGACCACGCAAGCAAGCATTCTGCATTTACCGTGGCTCAGTTTTTATTTATTATCGCGGTGGCAGGTGCTTGCAACAACTTTTTGGGGGGACCAGCATTTTAGCTGGATCCGATTTTTACCCCCCACTGTTGTTAGCCCTGGGGGTATGGAAGATGAAATGATGATACGATGATAATGGGGGTGAAAGGACAACACATACCGACATACACAAATACATCCATGCCCGAGGCGGGACTCGAACCCGCGATCTTCTGGTCCGAAACCACTTCGGCACTACTGCCTTAGCGATCTCGGCCATCTGATCGGCCATTTCAAGATTATTAATACATCTAATCTAATCTAATCTAAAAACACTACTTGCAATGCTTCATAGCACATAAAAATTTGTATTGTAACGAATATTGCATCATCTGCCGGAATTCGCTGCGCGGATTGCGCCATCTGCCTGCGCCCCCGAACTGAACGGTTCCATGTTTTTCGCGAGTAGAAGTGTGACGCAAGTTCCGGAGAGATCCAGGCGGGTGCCAACCAGGTATAAATTCGCCGCTACCGGCGGTCGCTAGCAGTCTGAAGTAGAAGCTGAGCTGTTAAGTGTGCATCGCGGTGAACAGCGGTGCAGGGGACCGTGATCAGCACCGTGAACTGTGACCAGCGCAGTGAACTGTGGCCAGCGCAGTGAATTGTGGCCAGCGCAATGGATTGTGGTCAGTGCGTCGGACAGCAGTAGGTGTATCGGACTGTGCGATAGTGCAGAAGAAGTGAACAGTGAAAAGAAACAATCAAGAGAAACGAGTCGTGTGTAAAGAAATAACCAAGTAAAAAAAAACACAAGGACTATTAAACCTATCTCTACATTAATCAAGTATTTTTAGTGTATCATTTAGAAACCAAATAAACGTTTGTTAAAATATCACCTGTGTTTTAATTCACCATAAGAAACGTTACAGTATATAGGGGTTTTGAAAGGTACTGAGCAAGTTGGTAAAATTTCATGTCGCTTCGAGTATCCAGCAAGGGGAGTGTTGCGTGTAAGAATGGAAAATATCTTGGAGAGCCTGCGGCCTTGCCCCTCTCCATTCAAGTGGGCTCGCTGACAGCTGAGAGCTCGGTGACGGCATGGCAGGCGGCGACCGCGTTCCGGCGATTGCAGGGCTCTCGCAACGAGATAATGCACGCCTTCCGGCCGCTGATGCTCGACTGCTCCACTGACTCCTCAGCTGCCGTTTTGGCCGGAGGATTGCGGGAGAGTGACCGTCTCAATTGAGAAGAGCACAGCCTGGAGGCAAGAACTTGCTGAAGTGGCGATTTACAATGTTTTTATCCGGAAGTTTTGATGTTGGACACTTTATCGGTGTATCCGTTGAATAACTAATAAGGTGAGCTATTCGAAAGAAAGACTGAATAAAAAAACTACACTAAATGTAGTAAACGTAGTAAACTGAAATGGCTTAGGGTAACGACTTTGGAACTATAGTGTCCCTGACCGAGAGGCCATAGGGTTCGAATCCCGACTGTGGTTGATCTTCGACGCTCTGTATAGTTAGATGGAATTCAAACTGCGCCTCCCTGCAGTCCCCTGCAGACGACTGCTCTGATCAGTAGTTTTTCCGTCATTTGTTCGATAAATACCAGGCAAATTCCGGAGCAGTACGTAGTATTTTCTGCATTCACGCGACATTTCCTTCCTCACCCTTCTTATCCCTTCTGACTTTCCACAAACACACTTTCGAGGCTATACTAACACACATGTTGAAAGACTAATCGGGAGATAAGAGCCTGTTCAGGTTGGGGGGGGGGCTATAGGCTGAGATACCTGGAGTGAGAAATCCCCGCAAACTGACGTGTAGGTCAGCGCAGGATGTCACATTCTGGCAGAGAAGGGCACACCGTGGCCTCCCAAGATTACAATATGCATTTCACTTACAAGTCTAATAATCCTAGCAGATGGTGCGCCCAGAAATACGAAATAATCATAGGGACGGACCACAGCGCGCTGCAACGTACTGAAATTCTCGCAGGCGAGGATGACGCAACTACCCGAGCTATAGACGATTAAAAAACTGTACATTTTCTCATAAAGCGAGGCAAGCGCTTTATAAGAATGGGTAGAACTTCAATAGCACTACGAGTCACAAACAAGAGAGCGATGCTACTCCCAGCAGTAGGCGTGATGTGCCTTACGCCTACTGAAGGGCCACTCCCTTTGATTTCAGTGTCCTTCTACGTGCTGCCTTCACTACGACTTGCGTGTGGAATTTCTTTACAAATTAGTGGTGCTACACTGTTCGTACTTTCTCGCAAACTTGCACTAAAAGAACTCGAATTTTCGAAAAATTGAACATTATTTTATTTCAAAATCTATCTCTAAGGAACAGATTTCATTAAGGGAAAACATTATTTTCTCTTAAATATTTTATTTGTGGGAAGACGTTTTGGACATTTGCAATTTTCAAAAAATCAGAGTTTTCAACGGACATGAGACCTATACCATTCTCTTAAACGTCCGTTACACTATCCAACAACAAAATTTAATCTAAATCGATGGATCATTTCTTTTTCCAAATTTTGAAAATGTCCCAGAGTTTTATGTTAAGTACTTGCGAGAATAAAAATATTGGTTTCAAATTCAAGGGGCCCTTACAGTCAGATCGACTGATGGTAAATATCAATCGATGATTGGTAAATATAAATTTTGGAGAAAAACGGGTGACGGTTTAGCCGCTAGCGTTGTTCACAGACGGACAGACATTTTGCCGTCATTCGTCTAACGTATTATAAATTTGTTTTGTAAATTTAGCAACTGGATTTATCCACTTTTTCATTCTCAGGGCCCTGTAATAAGTTTTTCTGCCGAAAATTTACTTTTTTCCCCACTACAGCCCTTTTCAGCACTGCATAACTTTCTTTCTACTCCGTAGCGAGAAAGAAAAAAGTATAAGCGTAGAAGGCAACTGTGTATCCTGAGCCTTCTTCGTAAACCTTACACAAGAGTACTTCGCGAGCCCTTCGCGCTTTGCACATTACAGGAATGAGGCCATGCTACCTCTAGATAGCAACGACACAGCGGCAGTAAAATTCCGCTTTACTCTGTGATAGGTGAAATTGTATTCTTCTTTCCCTTCCCGGTTGGAGAAAAAAATAGAAGAACTTGAATCAGGAGATTATGAAATTGGAATATAAGTTAGAAGAAAATACTGAAAGCTGTAATTGTACTTGCGTCAAAACTGCTTGCTGATATTTAGCATGGAAGAAAATGAAAACGAAGACACCGACAATCTGATCATAAATAAATTTGTTATAAACATAAGTGTTAACTTAAGCCTGTTGATAAATGATATTGGCAGGAGACATCGGTTTGGTCGGCAAATAACTGGCAAAAAATTATCTATCATGTAACTTTTGACAGTTTCAGAAAAGGGAGTGAAATGTTTCGCTCGGAACAGATGCTGAGCTTTCTGTAATCACACGAAATCGCGCCAGGAATTTCTGCAAGCATCCAGTGACCGTTTTGACCTCCGGAACGTGATGGAATCGTCATGATCGAAAACAGTAACGGCGAGCCCGGGTGGAAACCAGCGAGATTTCGGATCGTTGTGCGGAGGTATTTCTAAGCGAGGAACTGAACTGTCTCTGATCGACTGAAATAAGGAGGAAGTTTCGCGTGTGGTGTAGGGGCCCCTTCACCCCACCCACCTCTGCAACTCACTGCTAGACTTTACGGACACTTTTCCGAGATCTTTCCTCCTCCGAACTTTTGTTCTGGAAAAAGGAGTCGCTCCCTACCCCTGTCACCCCTCCGCTACCTGTACCTCTCTTACCTGCGGGTGAGTGCACTCTAAGTCCTACCATCCGAAATCCTGACAACAAAATTAGCGAGCCAAATCCTTGTCTCCCTCCCTCCCTCCCTCTCTCTCTCTCTCTCTCTCACTCACTCACTCTCTCTCTCTCACTTTCTCTCTCACTCACTCTCTCTTTCTCTCTCTCTTGTAACAAATTATACAATAACTTTAAATTATTTGTTTTTAAAGCATAAATGATTTAAAGTTTTTTATAGCATAAAAAAGTTTGATTTTTATTACCAGAGGTCGAAAAATTAAAGATAAATCAATGTTACGTAACACTAAACTCGACCCCCTCTGGTCCCAAGCAACGAAGCGTAACCCTGTTTCAAACCCCCTCCCCGCTCTTTAGCATTGCGTTATTTATGGACGACCCCGACCCGGTTCATCTGTTTAACAGTTGCTTAACCACGCAATTGCGGTACCCGAAAAATACCTATGTGGGGTCCATGATGGATCTCAGAATACATTATAAAATTATTGAATGGAAAAAGTATTTATGAACTAATTCTGCATGTATTTAGCAACATATTTCATTGCAATTTTCTGCAAGTGTGTGTTTAAATATTTGCAGGGTTTCAGGTATAGAGAGGGGTTTTGCAGGTGAGTAATTTCAGATAGTAAAAAACACCCGTGTGTTTCTCTAAATAGTAGCAATAAATAATTATCTTTTTGGTTTTGCCCCCAGAAGCATTTGTTTTGTTAGAGTTTTTAGCAATATTTGAATTTTGACGCAATCTGGTTATCACTGCTACTTTACACACATTTCAATGACTTGAAGCGCTTTTGTATACTCTTAAGATCGTTAGCGACATTTAGGATTAGCGAGTGTACTGGAATTCAGGCGGCCGGCTGAGCGACTAATCCTGACGGCCTAAAATCGGCTGCGATCGCAGCGCCCGCGTGCGTTACAATGCTGTCGTAATTTGCACCGAAATTCACAAATTTGCGTTTGTTTTTCGATAGGAATCCGAAAAAAGTAGGGTTTTTTCAGCAACACCGAGAATGTCACCCGCTGTTCAACTTAGTAAATGCAAAACACGACGTCACATTCTATAAAGTAATTCTAAAATGTAATAGTCAAGGAACTCATGAGAAGAAACGATGCGTTTCTCTCCAAAATGCCGCAGAAAACATTTCTTCATCTAACTTTAGAGCAGACGGTGATATATTTTTTACCACAAGGAATGACTCATTCTGTACATTTTGAACATTCTCTGTACTTGGGATCCTTTCCGCGAGGACTCGGATGGTCAGGTTTTTTGGTGTGTGTGCAAAACTTCTTCAATATTGAGTGTGTTGTTGCGGATTCACAACAGTATTCTACATAGATAAATAATAAAGTAAGTTGACTATGATTTCAACGTCTTGATGGGCAAACCTAGCTGTAACAGAACGCCGCAAGCAACAAGAACTCCGCAGTTGCCACACGGCAACGGTTTCAATATTTCTTACTCGCACTTCCTTGGTAAGAGGGGAAACTTAAATAATCATACGCCGGAATTTCCGGGTACTGATAATGAAACCACATGGAGTAGCAACAATCAATATTTTCTGGGTCCTTGATATCGGAAAATTAATTGACGGTAAAACGTCTGTTTGTCCGTCTGTCCGTCCGTTCGACTTTGTGTGATCGACCCTAGCACCTAAATTGTTCAGCCGATTTTCTCTAAAAATGATAATCCTTGATCAATCTAAATGAACTCGATACTTTAAGAGTTTCAAACAGGTATTTGGATTTTTTAGGGTATATCACATAAAGCCTCAAAAACATTTTCAACATTTTTTCAAGAATGCCTACACATTTTTTGATAAAACGTTGTCCTCCAATAGCGTAAAGGACGCGTAAGAAAATGGTGCAGGTTTCATATTCATTGAAACCCTACATGTTTCGTACCTTACAAACGTTATCTGAAATCAATTCTTTAAATATATATCTTCAAATAAGGTCATGTTAAATTTGGATTTGGGTAATGATTTGGGTAAGGATTTGATAATATGAGTAATTTTCTTGTAATTATGCGCGGATTTAGAATTTTTTCAAAAATCGCTCCAATTTTGTTTCCATAGACAGAAAAAGAATTGCTTCAAAGAATGGCCCGTGTCTAATTTTTATTGAACTCTCCGAATTTTCGAAAATTGTACATTTAGAATTGATACGAGAAAGTATGTGCTGTTGTAGTGCCACTAGTTTTGTTTGTAAACATCCGATTAGCCTCGGAAGACGAAACTATCACTCTGAGTTAAGAAAGGTTCTAGTAATAAAAGTTCTAAGCGATGAAACTCGATACCCAGATAAAGCGAAAAGGCGCTGCGTTACGGGTCATCAGTGACCCCACACAAATACACATACATATACTCGATAGGTGATTGTTAACCCCCGCTCGTTTTTTCACACAGGCCAAAGAGCTGCGGCTCGTGTATTTCCCTTGGGCAATAAATGACCACCTCACTGTGGCAAATGGGGGGGGGGGCAGTATCTCCTGACTTCTATAATGAAGTAGCGGAAATAATATCGAATGGCTGTTCAAATGCTTCAACCGATTAGTAAGAGCCAACCAAAAGGAAACAGGCGCTGCACACGATAGTGTATGAGTATTAAGGGTGTAACTTCCTGTGCTTCGCCACGTTAAATAGGGCGTCACTGAATTGATTGAATTTAAGTTTCTCTTAAAAGTGAAAAATGGCTAATTTGCAAACTAACTGGTCAAAACGCGCATTACCCAGGATCTGGATGAAGTTGCATGACACGGTTAATAATTTGATACATAATGTGGCTAATTCCTGAGTTTGCGCAGGCCACTGAAGTATATTTGTTGTTTTTCCGTCAGGTGCAATATCGCTTTTTTATTCCTGGGGCTTTTTCGAGCTTTATAGAATGTCGGTGTCGACTATCCGCGCCGGATACCCACTGTATCCCTCATGGGGTCACATTAACCCTTACACTAGACACTGACGCATTTGCGGGCTATTCGGTCTGTGGTCAGGAGACTCACAAGGCCTTCCGCGACAACACACATACATGGAAGCCATGGGACAAACAACCATGCCCAAGGCGGGCCTCGAACCTGCGTCCTTTCTGACCGAATCGGCACACGTTCTAGCAACCTCGGCCATCCAAGTCGTCAATTGCATGATCGCTTAGTACGCGAAAAGTTCGCGTACCTACGTACAATTACAATAGGATTTCAAACAATATAAATATATATAAATATGTACAATGATTGCAGGTGTAGGAGAATTCAAGATGATTGATGAGGCATTTACCAAATTATTCGTTTCAAAGAGAGAAAATTCAGTACACATGACCTCATCAAGAAACGAAAAATTATTAAGAATTAAATCATTTATTCAACGATTTCGAAACTGTCATCTGAGGATTAAAATTTAAAAAAATCATGGCTTTGGAGAACAAGAAGAACAAGTTAAATTTTTGAACAGTTTCCTGCACTACGCATTACTTTTTTAAAACCTTTTCTAATATTTTTTTTATCAATGGTTTTTAGATGTATGTCTGACTGTTTACGAATCCCTGTTAAAAACATGATTATTCTAACCATTCAACTCTTCAGAAGCTGCTGTTGGAATACAAATTCGCGCGTGCAGATCCCAGGCGAAGCTTGGGCAGCCGGTCGAAGTAGTTCCACGGCGCCCGCTTGGAGCTCTGACTTCACGGCCGCGAGCAGCGCTGACCTCCGTTGCGTCGCGAATCCGAACTACTCGCAGGTGCCACCGCCGCCGCCGCCGCCGTCTCCTCCTACGCTTCCAGGCCCAGCCAGCTCCGCGGAGACACCAGCGAGCGACAGACGAGCGAAGCCAACGGACGCCCCGTTCAGTTTTGCGTGCGACGACAAGCAACAATGGTCGGAGCGAAGTGCATGGCGGCGGGAGCGGTGCTGCTGGTGGCGTTGGCCGTTAGCTGGACCCCCACCGGTGAGTAGAGTTTGAACTCCGTGCCTGCGCGTTGCTCGGGACCGCCCTAACCTGACCTGGGCAGGTGTGGGCGCGCGGGCCGGCCAAGGTTGTCCCGCCTCGCCGGTGGGCAACTAGGCCGTCCTTTTTTTCTTTTTGTCTGTTGTTGTTTTATGTTTTCTGCGACCTCCTGAGCGATTAGTGAGGGAACCGTCAGCGTGAACGAGGTTGCGACCTGATAGTTTCGATTGTTATCCAGCGGGTAAAGTGCTTTTGCTGGCCCTTGCTTTATAATGGGTTTGCTTTGTCGTTTAAATGCCCTGGTGTGCAGTCGTTTCCTGGAGATTCAAGCGGAATTTAAAATGAAACTGGCGCCCTTTCGGTGAAGGAAAATGTTTAAAATATTGTAGAATGAGTAATGTTCGGACATTTTTAATGTGGTATTTGAATGTGGAATACTTAGTATGAAATAATAGCTAAATCAAACTGTGTATACTTTACTCTCTGACGAGAGATGAAAAGATCGCTGGGAGTTGCGGAAAAGGGTTCAGATCTACAGATCTATATCCTGTGAGGACGCAATTGCTCTTAGATCAATTGAAGGATAATACTAAAGATTCTTTTTCTATTAACTTAATTCTAAACGTTCTTAAATTGAACAAATTCTCCGCATTTATTGATTATTAATTTATTTGTTTTCGATATCTGAACATTCAAACATCGCCTCCCTGTAACTTGCTCTTAGTAATGGGGGAAACATTTAGCAATGGGTGTAGGATTGGGTGAAGCTCTTATTTTTCTCGCGAATTGCTTGTGGTTTTCTTCATGAATGTGAACGTAGTAGAGAGAAGCTACGCTAGGGCGTAGAGTGGATGTATTTCTAAGAATGTCAAACAAGCCCTCGTTGTAGTACTGTAAAAATATCAAACTTTTCGAATTATCTCGTACTGTGTGTTTTAAAGATCAATATGTACCTTACGTCTTGTTGAACTTTACCAGTATACTTCAATCCACTGTGTTTTATCCTATTTCCTGTGCGAAGATTGAGGTCGGCGAGGTGTAGAAATCTGCGGGCACCATCAGCAGTTGCCAATCGATTGCATCTCAAACGTTGAATTACCTGTACTCGTTCTTTCCAATTCAACCTTGGGTCCTATTTCCTTGTTTCCTATTTACAAAAATCGAAAAAAGTAATTGCGATTTTGTATGGTTTCCTGAACTTTTTCTTTACGTATTGACTAATGTATACTCTTCGCGCATCCGGAATGCTCTCTTGTCAAACATTCATCCCGCCAACACCTTAATCTTCAAATTTTATATTTTTTTCGTCCTACAATATCGTAGGCTTCATTACTCGTTCGGCTAAATGGTGTGGTGTAAGTAAACATCGCATGTAATAGACTCATATTTAAAAAAAGTGTAGTAATAGGCTACACATGCATTTATCCGGTCACAAGTGATGCGCTTTTGTTTTGTAAGATATCATACATTACATTTCTGTCTACAAACGTGAAAACCAATGATATTAAAATTGGCATGCAATACAACATTTAGCAAGACTGAATGTTTTTGTATAAAAAAAATGTTACGTTCGTAATAGTCTTTGGTTTCTTTGAAGAAAAATTTCTTCTGTAAGAGCCTCCTTACAATTTTGAGATCTTTTCTTCATTGCTTCTACTATTCAACAGTACATGATGATGTCTGATGATCGTCTGTGCATGATGATTAGATGAAAAAGTTCCATAATTGGGGAGCTGATACAATCAAGTAATGTGTTTCGGTTTCCAGTACGAAGTTTTTATACGAAGTTATGGATAAATGCCCCGACACATCTAGCCTAACTTGTTTTCCAGCAGCTCCTCATAGCAGTTTGCAGTCAGCGCGCAGTCGCAGTGACGATGCAAGCGACTTCACATTCCCAAGTGACAAGTGTGCAACACGAAACGTTGAAACGACACAGTTGGTACGATATGTTAAAAACTCCTTCTGCACCTTTGGAGAGTGAACCAATTTTTCACATTTTACAAAAAGGCGTGAATTGCAGTGACTGCAAGTGCATGTCGAAAGTACGACAGGTATGTGCAATTTTCGAAAAGGGCGCTGCTCTGCGCAATTTTCGAAAAGGGCGCTGCTCTGTGGATTTTTCGAAAAGGGCGCTGCTCTGTGGATTTTTCGAAAAGGGCACAGCTCTGTGGATTTTTCGAAAAGGGCACAGCTCTGTGGATTTTTCGAAAAGGGCACAGCTCTGTGGATTTTTCGAAAAGGGCACAGCTCTGTGGATTTTTCGAAAAGGGCACAGCTCTGTGGATTTTTCGAAAAGGGCACAGCTCTGTGGATTTTTCGAAAAGGGCACAGCTCTGTGGATTTTTCGAAAAGGGCACAGCTCTGTGGATTTTTCGAAAAGGGCACAGCTCTGTGGATTTTTCGAAAAGGGCACAGCTCTGTGGATTTTTCGAAAAGGGCACAGCTCTGTGGATTTTTCGAAAAGGGCACAGCTCTGTGGATTTTTCGAAAAGGGCACAGCTCTGTGCAGTTAACAGAGGAGAAATGCAATTTTTGAACACAAAAGCAGTTCGATGAAGAAACGTCCTAAGAATATATTGAACGTAAAAGGAGAAAACAAACGGAAACGGTTATATGTCAAATGGACTCTCCACACAGAGTACATCTTGGAGCAACGGGGGGGGGATCAATTACATTTCTGTAACCCACTTATGAACTAGCGATTTTTTTTATCTCCATGTGACTTGAAAGGCAATTTTCAGAAAAGGTTTTGCATTTTCGGAATTTTTGAAAAGAAAAAAAATGTAGGAAATATCTACTGCGACTTCGCCTAATTTTTTCGGGAGAGCTGAGTACATATTTTGAGATTGTAGGCAGTTTTTGGCCGATTTTACATTTTGAGAAATTTTTAAAGACTTATAAGAGGGAATTGAGTCTAAACTGAGAGTTGATTAGAAAGTTTCTTCACTTTTTTGCCTCCAATTCGTCCGTAATGACCTTCTAATTATTGAAATAGAGCAAGTCAACCGCTTAATGGTTATACAGTAGACGTGTTGTCTTTCATAACTAAGTAAAACGGCGATATTATTCAAATTCTATATCGCTATATATTCGCTATATTTTTGTATCGCATCACTTTGTCATCACTGTACATTTTAAAATGTATCCATAAATTCTATTAGCCATTTTGATCGTGGATTTAACATGTAATAAACATTAAAACAAATACATTACATTACAAAATCATTACATTACAAATACATTACATTACAAAAACAAATACATTAAAAAACATAATAAAACAAATAAAACATAAATGAAATGTTTTATTACTTAAGTCCATGGGGTCCCTTTTCCAGGGGGGCCTCTTGCTTCCCTGTGCGCACGCTTATGGCTCTTCATTTCGTAGCGCGCCGCGTTTATGTTGTGAGTCGGAAAAACAAACGCTCATCACGTGATGACACAATGACGCCGGAAACGAATTGAGAGTTTCACTGCGAGAACTGCTCTCTTCCCCTGCCCCGTGCGGCTCTAGCGCCATCTCCACTGCGTCAGCGGCGGAAGATTGCTGCAGCAGAACTAGCAGCTGTCGCCACGTGTTTCAACTTCTTGCAGCGTGTCCCCAGCGTCTCAGACATTTTAATTTCCCTCGCTTTTGAGTTTTCATTTATTATTTTCCGTTCCCGGGCGCGTCGACTGCTGTGGACATGTTCCGTAAGCGTCGTGCGTTATACAAGCGGGAAATGGCGGTGTTCCTCCCTCTTGGAAATTGGAGATCCAGTGCCGAGCTGTACGTAGGCTTGAGAGGTTTTCCCCTCCAGGTCTTTCCACCCGTCCGGAGCAAGCTGGAAGCTCTCGACTGATTTCCCGACATTGGTGAGAATATATACGAAGTCTATGTCGTGTGGGTCTGTGTATGTAAGGGGAGAAAAAAAGAGGGCAAAGATGAGAAACGACAGGACCCGTGCTGTCCGTGGCTCGATTGTTAAGGTGCTGCTCCGGCATTTGCCTGCAGCTATTGATCGGAGGAACCATGGAAAAATATGGATCAAAGCAGCCGGCCGCTAGAATTCACCTCCAGGCAGCGGTTGAGTTCGACCTATGCATAAAGCTAGTGTAAAATATCGGTCACTATCAGGAATCGAAACCTGGAACCTGCCGGTCATAGATGCTGCAGTGGCAACAGTTGTCGTCCTGAGACTTCTTAGCCGGTTTAGTTTTCGATTTTCTGCCTTAGTGGGGCGAATCTTTTGTTCAAGTGTTCGATGTATTGCTAAAACCATACTGTCGTAAGCAATTTCTAGTACAGAAATTCATCTACAGCTTCGTATCATTTTGGTATTGGAAATCGAAACAAATTTCTGATCGTTTCTATCATTGAGTTTTATTAACTCTTCAAATTTAGCCATTGTTTATCCTATATAAGTATTATGACAATAGAGAATTAGAAATCGTTTAATGGTTGAGAGTCCTTTCAATGTGTCGCACGTGCTCATGTGAGGCATTGCGACAGATGTATCATGGAGATTTCCATTTTACTTGTAAAGAAGAAGATTTTAAATTGTTTGCTTCAAGAGCTCTGTACGTTTTCAGACCAGAAGTGGAGGACGATGTTACACGATCCAACCGGAAATGTTTGCGGATGTATTAGCGAATGTGGGGTGTTAGCGCATGTAAATCTCTCCTTTTAGCGCTGGCGAATCTTGTTGGTTTACGAGATGGGTTATGTGCGGAGTGTTTAAATCCTTGAAAAGCAGTTCTCGTGTCTTTACAGTTACCAGTCCAATCTAGTTTTTTCCGTGTATTAGTGAATTTGGAAATAATGATTCGACGTAAATGTGACCAATTAAACACGGGAGCCACCTTGGTTCTGTTGATAAAGAAAAGAAAAAAAATATTGTTGATCGTTCAGCCAAAGGCATTTCAGAATCGAGTCTAGCTTTTGAGAGCAACAAGAAACTTCTTTAAAGTAACATTGCAAATGGTCAACTATTTAAACATCATTTGAAGTGTGAAAGATGCATGACATGCTAAGTAAAAAAAACGTATTGAGTACTTTCTTTGGTAGTGGTAATCAGTGATTCGTATACTCGTATTACAATATACAAGAAATAACGCTTAACTAACTTCATTTCTTTTCCAAACGTTATTTGCTTCTCTCCCAGTGTATACAAATTTGGACATTTGCTTTCTTCTTGTTTTTCTTTAGAAGTATGAGGTAGATAATGACTAATGTGACAAATATAAGGAACAAGTTCTTATGGCCGGCTTCTCATAAATTGCAGAGAGCGAATAAATAGCTAATTGGAAACAATATAAACAAAATCATTGCATATACTTGAACTGTTTCTAGCGATTACATTGAAAATTTTAAGAATAGTACTTGCTCATGCGCAGCCAAATAGTTGAAAGAATTTTGTAATATGTGTAGAAACTTTTTGTTGTAATTGTTTTATAATAAATAATTAATGTTTTAGTAGAATGTGGTTCGGGGTTTATGATACTATCGACATTAGTGATGGAAAAATCAGGCCTATTTATTCGTAATAGATTAATTTTCCATGACGTTTTTGCTTCATCAGGCCGTCAGCCACCACAGAACTGATTTGAAGAAGGCCACAATGCAGCCGAAAAAACTAATTATGGAAAACTAAATTATTATTAGAATGAGACTACACCTGATATGTCCATTTCTTATGTTTTATTATGTGGTGTCGTGTGATACTCGAGAAGAGGTACCGGGAGAGTTGACTCAGGACATCAACTGATGTCACTGCAGTCCCTCTGACAGAGAGGTTCTAGTTTTGAGTCCCGACGGTAGCTTTTTCGACACTAGCTTTTCAGTTAGGTCGAATTCAGTTGCTGTCTGGAGGAGAATTCTAGAGGCCGGTTGCTCTAATCGATCGTTTTCCGTGGTTTCTCCGAATAACACCAGGCGAATGCCGGAGCAGTACCCTAACAAACGGGCCACGAACCGCGCGCGATCTTTCTTACCTCTTCCTTGTCCTATCCTCACCCTTTACAGACACACTAACATGCACTACAGTACTACACACGTCGGGAAACCGATCGGGAGCTTATGGCTTGGCCCCGGCTGGGGCTGTGGGAAATACCTCGTCGGGGAAAAGCCTTCTAGCCGACGGTAAGTCGGCACCGGATCTCTCCATTCAGTGGGGGAAGACCATCGCCACCTCCCGAGCAAAAACATGCACTATACGTACTGGACTAATGACTTCAGTAGCTGACGCGCCCGGAGTTACTATCAATCAAAAAGAGGTATTTTGCGAAAGGAGTAATGATCCGGGGATGCTTTGCGGTTTCAAGAGATGTATTTTATTATATATATTTTATAGAAATAGTTATATAATTATAATATAATTAAATAATATATTCCTGAGGTACCGGAACGCCGTTCCGTCGCGTTCCGCCGAAACCCAAGTCCTAGTTATAATTATAATTTTTTCAACCATAATGTGAGAGCGTAGGCTTCCGCGGCCGGAGTTAGTATTTACTTGGCTGTCCGTGTGACACCGCGTCCATGGCGAAGGTGCCGACGTTTCGGTCGCTATTCTGCGACCTTCCTCAGGGCATTACGCCCTGACAGCCAAGTAAAAAACCGTAATGTGGTAACCAAAAATCGCGCAGATGTGCTGTAAAATAAATGAGTTGAGAATAATTGTTGGAATCCAGAGAAGACAAATAATCACAACAAATAATTGCGAGCCCGAAAAATCTCTTTTGACAACTCGGAGAAATGGTCACCCTAGCGACCGTAGAGATGAGAGACGCTCTTTCAAGTACCAATTTGCCATGATGCGATGCAGTGCTGTTTACTAATTCCTATTATCGCAGGACCATAATCCCACACGATACGATAGACGCAATAATTCTCCCACGTGTGTGAACTTAATTCTCACTGTGCTGATGTTGAAATCTATAACTCTCCTCTAAAATGCTCGCTCTTCTCTTCTACACACTACACAGCTAACTGGATATCAGTAAGTACGAACAAGCTTGTTCCATCGGGAATACGAGGGGAGAAAATACCAAGAATGAAAGAATCGAAGAATATCCAGAAAATTGGCTGCGAGTCTGTTTGATCCGCTTTAGACACTGCATTCCATTAAAAATAATTCTAAAAATATTTTGCCATATTTGTAAGTTAATTGAAATTATAAAATCGTTTTTTGAAATAATTTGAAAGTCCAATAACTATTCATTTCGGTTAAATTGAGACCTTTATCAAGGAATTTTAATCGTTTTAAATGGTTTTACATTCATGTTGTTTGAAATCAGGATTGGTCAAAGGTTCCCCCAGATCCAAAAGAAAACCCATACGTTTTTTTAAAAGCATGTAAAACACTAAAAAAACAACAAAAAGTATCAAAATATTCATTTAAAACTAAAAGTAAATTACAAAATACGCATCGCAAACACACGTGAAAAACAGCATAGGTACAAAATAAAGAAAACTGACAATAAAACACAAGTTTCATTTGCTACTACTGACAACTACGATTTCATCACAACAAACACACTCGCACACTCAATATTTGTATTAAATTATTTCTGAATGTATTTTAGTTTGATTGATGATTGGTGAAAACCAGTACGCGATTCGAACTACAAAAAACTGTATAAAAAACAAAATCTAAATAAACCAAAAATTCCCACTGAGTGTTTCTATGGCTTTGTGGCCCACTGGGTGTTTTTACGGTTTAAAATGCTAATTGAAATAATGAGTTTTATGCTAACATAAAGTTGAATACGAACGTTTGCTTTGGGGAGTGTCTGTCGCGACTTTTTGAGTCGATCCACATGTGGTCTCGCGCCTGACGTAGGGTCTCCATTCACCCGCTAGCCAACTGCGATCCGAGTCCCAGTCCCACGGAAGTCCTTGGGGCAGGCACGGTTTTTCCATTAGAGATGCGGTCACGCGCCCCTCCAGCCATGAGCACGCACGTTGTATAAGAGCTTGTAAAATACTTTAACTAATACTTTCGTTACTTCATTGAACCAGTTGAGGCCGTTCGTAAGATTGGCGAAACTTGGCAACAATAGCGAATGGCAGAGACTGACAGTGCAGATTCCAGATCGTTTAATAACTATCATCGTTGGGGCCGCAGGATCTTCTAGGCTCGGCTTCATTTATAGTTCGTTTTAAATAGGGTCACTTCTGACAGGTTATCTGCTGGTCGCAGTTATCTAAACAGAAGCTTCGTTAAGCCTTCAATTTTTGATGCGGAAGCTCCCGATTGGGTAACCGGATCACAGGTCATGATCTGTCAGAAGTCGCTCTATTTAAATGCGGCGATGGTGTAAGCGGACCGTTGTACCCAAGTTTGCGGGTTCAAACCCGATCGAAGCCGTGGATTTTTAAGGGCGAAAAAATCCTTCGTACACCTTCCTTCGGAGGGGAAGTAAAGCCGGCTGTTCCATGTTAGTAGATTTACTTGCATGTAAAAGATCCTCAAGCCAAAATGACGCCTCTGAGCTGAATTCAAACCGCCTGTTTCTCGCCCAAGAAATACCTCCTTTCTCTGCTAGTTGCTGAAAGCGTAGCGAAATTTGCGTGGTCAGACGGAAGAGCGGGCCTGATGGCCGAGTCTCGCCACGTAAAATAAGGCAAATTCAATTGAATTCAATTCAATTTAAATAGTAGTATAAGGTAGAATGTTCGTTTCAGATCGAATCAAATAGACAGATAGACAGAGTACCTCAGTGAATGAGTGGTACGCAGAACTACTTTGGCCGTTAGCCAGATAAGGTAGTGCTCATTAGATCTCGGGACGCTCAAAAATGGCTGTCATAATGATTCTAACGCATTCCTACATTTTCTTATCCGATCTTTCCAAAATTAAGGTCGCTTGCTACCTAATGACTGTGCGTGTTACTGTGTAGGCTCAGTGAGCACGTCACAGCCGATCGATTGCAACAGCTGAGGTGGCTCAGGGCATCAACTGATGTCGCTGCAGTGCCTCTGACCGGGAGGTCCTAGGATTCGAGTCCAGACATTGGTAGGATTTTCTACAGTAGCTACATGAAGAATTTTAACAGCCGGCTGCTCTGATCGGTAGTTTTCCATAGTATGTCCGATGAACTCCAGGCGAATGCCTAACCCCAAAAAAACGACTAAACACCGCGCGTGATATTTCCTTCCTCTTCCTCTTCGTATTCCTATCTTCATCCCTTACTTACACACGCACTAACATGCACTACATTACCTCACATGTCGGAAACAGAGCTTGGGGTGGTGTCCCGCTGATGGGAAATACCTGGTTACGGAAAGTGCCTCAAGCCGAGGGACTAATGACCTTTACCGTTGGCGGCGCCTTACATCAATTCATCGATCAAAACACGTGAACCCCGGTGAGGAATATTGTACAGCCCCCTCAGCCTCTTCTCACATTTCAGAACACCATGTTAAGGAAGTATGTTTGTTCAATGGGCCACGGTGAAGTACCACCAAAACATACTTCAAATGAAACACAGTACGAAATAAGATGTGTGGAAAGTATTTTTTTCTTTTATTCAATACTTAGTAATTTTTTGGATGAATCAGATTGTATTGGAAGTACTGACTCCATGCTGGCCATGGAGTTGAGCTGTACAAATCACGATATTGTCAGCACTGTTTCCTCTTCGGGAACGATTAAAAAAACCGCTGTAACTTAAAATTTTGTATCACACACAATCACAAACTATTTTATAATAATTCACTCTCACTGTAAACAATGTATACTAATATCAACGCAGAAAGAAGGAGCCGACATATACCTAACCTATATTATCATATTATTATATGAGGGACTAATTTAATATGAAACATTGCTTTAATGGAACAACTACATTCTTCTGTGTTCACTACTTACAAATATTTATTTAAATGATCTATTCACATTTACAAGCAATCATTGTTAATCTGAGGTAAAGGTAGAGTAGAGGTAGAAGTAGAGGTAAAAGTGTATTAATCTGATGAGTGTACTGGCATAACAGCGTCCGACGGGCCCGAGGCCTACCAGCGGCTTTCCGTGTGGATCGGTACGTATGGTTAACACATAGACATCCCTACGCCATATTCTGGTTTTCTGAACCTAATAAGTGAGCTTTCTCATCGTTACACAGCAACAGCTACTGGGACATTGCGAGGAAAGCACGCACTATAATCTTACCCGACTGGGAATGGAACTCGGGAGTCGCGTCATGGGAAAGCGAGCACTCTGACCAGTGAGCTACCTTTTGTGGCCTCTGAGGTGCTCACTCACCCCCAAAAGACAAGAAGTAAAGACTAACACATACACAAGAAATAAAACGAGGTTAGCGGCGTTTTAGGAGCAACGCTACTCAAGGGGATGTGCCCCGCCCCCTTGAGCGCTGGTGCTCGTGGATTCGTGGCTTTGCTCTGCCGCCCCCGCCCCCGCCGCCCCCGCCGCCGCCGCCTGCGCCACCCCACGCGTGCCGACGCGACGCTGCGGCGTGCGTGCAAGACTTCGTTAATCGCACGTCTAGGACGCGCGTTAGCCCAACCATCGTAACTACGTGCAATTGCTACGAATAGATGATAATTGAGGACTCTCTGTCCGCCTCCGGAGCTCCATCTCCTTCGAGGACTTGCGTGAAGGTCTGCACAGGGCTCGAGGGCGGTGGTGTCATGTCCTCTGAGATAGGCATATTACCCATCCCCCTCTTTTAAAAATTTTCAGTGCGTAAAAGAAATTGCAAATGTGCTTTAAAATGATGTATTTTTTGTGAATTTGTTTAACTATTACAGAAAATTATCGTGATTTTAATTATACATTTTTTAAGTTCAAATAAAATGTAGAAAAGTAGTACCAGTAGTAAGATTTATAAATATATACCTAGGCTCTTTTATTTTCAAAATGTTTTTAAAAGGAGATATATAATATGATAAAAGTAATATAATGAAATACGTTGTCATAAACAAATTACATTTAAAATTATATTTCATTTCTTTAAAATGGCTGTTATATGAAATGTTTGATGGATGTAATAGTGTTAGGGTGCAGTAGTAGATACACACAATTCTTCCGAAACAAAGTATTTCGTAAGCAATGAAATGCACCATTGGTTATCAGTAACGAATCGTTACATAAATATATTTGCACTAAACTCGTTTTCTAATAAATTACTCAATTAGCCACAGGTTTTTTCTATAACCTTCACCCTGTCTGCGACCCAGGGCACTCGGCACTGCGTATCGATTTTATACAGACACTCCGATAAGCACCTGTCTTCTCGGACAGATGACTAGACCTCTCACAAAACTTTCTGTATCTGTCAATCCATTTTTAACCCCATCGATATTATTTCGTTATAACTGAATATTACGGAGACGTCGGGAAGCTATTTCCTTCTTGATGCGGCCTTCGATACACAGTCCCGGTCCTCGCATTTGTAAAAGCGCACAGTAGGTCGAATGTATGTAATTCGGAAAGCGTATGCATTTTCTGGAAATAAATATATGAAAAGGAAGAAAAGTCGCGGGCGCGCCAGATTCCTTCCCCGACTCGAGGGCCAAGTCTGTCATGCAGTTCCACTCATCGCTCAGCTTATCATGGGGTTTTGTCGCCTTGCGATTGGACACAGGCCTTTCACCGTAAGAACTTCCCTCGGAGCGCACGCACTTCTCGGAAAGGTTCACCGGCAGTGATGGCTCAGTGGTAACATCCGTTGATTCTGCGGTATCATTCGCAATGAGGCTCTACAGTTCTTGTCCCCACGGTGACCTATTTTCCACACTAAGGAGGTAGCTAGGTCGAATTCAGCCTCTGTCTGGAAGATAATTGAAGCGGCTGGCTGCTCTGATCGGTAGTTTTCCGTGGTTTCTCCGATGAAAACCAGCCGAATCCCGGAGTAGTACCCTAACAAACGGGTCACGGACCATTCGCGATCTTTCCTTCCTCTTCCTTGACCTTTCATCACCCCTTACTGACACACGCTAACATGCAATACACATGACGGGTGACCTGCCGGGAGGTTAGAGCTTGTCGCTAGAGCGTTGCCAGGTTTGCCCCTGAGGGGGGGGGATATCGAGAGGGGGAATCCCCGCACGTCGATTTGCACAGCATCCGCGGGTTCGTCTCGTGCGCGTGAGGTGAAAAATCCCGAAGTCTGGCTCGCTGTGCGCTGCTTGGAGTGTGGGCCGCTTGAGGGCTCCACGAGCGGTGCCCGCCCTCGCGCCACTTGTCTTTCATTCGGCGCATGGCACAATGCGCGCCTCGCGGCCATAAAGAGGAAGAATAAGGAGCTAATGGTGGCGGTGACGCTGACGAAATGGAAGGACGAATGAATGACCGGATTCCGCAGCGCTCTGCAGTGACGAGATGTTGCTTCTCATGACCTTTCGAGCCTCCTCCTCCTCCTTCTCCTCCTCCTTCTCCTCCTTCTCCTCCTCCTCCCTCTCCTCCTCCTTCTCCTCCTCCTTCTCCTCCTCCTTCTCCTCGTCCTCCTCCTTCTCATCCTTATTAACCTCTTCATTCTGCGTCATGTACTTTGACTTCTGTATGACTTCTTCGTCTTCTTCTTCTACTTTGACTTCTGACCACTGACCGGGAGGTCCTAGATTCGAGTCACGACAGTGTCAAGATTTTTGACTCTAGCTTCTCAGCTAGGTGGAATTCAGTCGCTGACTTGAGGAAAATTCTAGAAGCCAACTGCTCTGATAGGTAGTTTTCCGTAGTTTCTGCGATCTTCACCAAGAGAATGCCAAACTAGTACCCTAAAAAACGGGCCACGGACTGCGCGCGATCATACCTTTCTCTTCTTAGCCCTATCCTCACACACATCTACTCTGAAATGCACCCTACTGCCACACGTGCAGGGAGACCGGTCGGGCGCTTAGAGCTTGTCCGGCCTGGGGCTGTAACGCGCTGGTGAGGGATACCCGGCTGGGAGAAACCCAGCCGAGGATTGGGTTGGTTAGATCCAGATCGGCGTTGAGTAGACCCAGATCGGCGCTGGATCTCGCTGGATCAGCGGGGTAAGATCACGAAATCTTGGCTGTCCGGGTGACGCCGCGTCGAAGGCTGTGTTGCCGAAGTTTCGACCATCTCTCACGAGATGGTCGAAACGTCAGCAACGTCACCCAGACAGTCAAGGTCTCGACTCTGGCCGCGGAAGCCTACGACTTCACAAGGGAAGATCGCAAGGGAAGACCACCTCGTGAGGATAAAACATGCATTACACTTACGGGACTAATGACCACGGTAGTTGACACGCTCGAAATCACCAACAACCGAAACTAACCAACCAGCCAACCAACCTATCTTGACTTCTTCTGCTCTTTTTCACATCCCCGACGAGTGCCAGGCAGCCATCCATCGATGACGGCGTGTTTAACCTCTTGTAATCCTGTGTAGTATATTACACACAAAGTTCCTTTTATTTGATGTCGTTCATATCCGCTGTGAGGCGGGAAACACATTAGTAGTTGTTCACATAATGACCACTAGACGTCAGGCGACTTTATAAATGCAGTGGGAAGTCCCGGGATCATAACATACATAATTCATTTAGTGAATCATCAAGAAGATCAATTGATACCTACCGGAATGAGAAAGAAAGAAAGAAAACCACTTTGTACAATTTGCAGTTGCGTATATATCAGCGGAGAGAATATTGCATTATGTGATGATGTTGTAGTGCGAGGTGTGGGAAAGAAAATCAAATTAGTCCCAACATTTACGAGGAATCACAGGTTTCAAAAGTGTCTGTAAATAAATCTTCATATTAGTTTTCCTGCACATATGATCCTTCTACTCCTCACTGGTTCAACATAAGAAAAATAGCAATTGATATTACAATCCAATGAAAGTTTTTAAATTGTCTTATAGGAAATTCAGTTGATACTAAAAATAAAAAAAATGCAAATTTTGTTGTCTTTAAAATATCTGATTTCTCCTTTTTTCGTACCAATGTCAAAGGAAAAAAAACTGAAAATTTTTCCTTGCGGTACATTACAAGACGCGTTTTCTAATTAAAAAAAATCATTTCTAAATTCTTGTTGGATATCTGATGCTTAATCATGTCAAATGTTGACTACTGTAATGTTCTGCTGATAACTGGAGAATTGACGTCATTGACTTTAATAAGATTGTCGTGATAAAATCAAAAGCGATGTATTAAAGTTTGCTCAGAAGGACATCATTTTTTCTCTCCATAACTAAAAATAGCTAATCGAGCTATATTTCTTATCAGAATGCCAAATTATTTAACTTCAGGTCAACCATTAATTCAATTTATATACCCACTTCATGAAATAATTTTTAAAAATATCTACAATTCCTCTTATGTTGAGAATAAGATGGAACGAATGAGGAAATAAATAAAGCAAAAAGATATCTTGATTTGATAACTGTTTGCAGCACTCTTTTAAAAAACTGTAATAAAATAGTATAATAAAAGAACCTACACTATTTAATATTTCATAAAAGTATTTATTCCATGTTTTTTGTGAAAAAATTGCTAATATAGAATTAGTAATAATTTAGCATTAAAAACAAATCATTCCACGGTTACTACAAACAACGCCGAATGGCGGTTATTGTCAGCAGGATCGTGCCATACCTGCCATATACTACTTTCGCCACCGGTAATAATAACACGCATTCTTCTTACCTGAAATACTTCCGCTAGCTTATTAGGGACAAAAGGATAAAGCTGTCGCAATCAGTCCGCTTACGCAAACACGCATCTGGGGTGCAGATGTCGAGAATTTCAGATTGGAGTTCTTGTGCGAGAGATCTCAGCATCGCTTCCTTTCTTTGTGCTCTGAGCCACATGTGCCGTGGCTCGTGTGTATTGCGTAACGAATAACAAATGCCGCTCAAGCAAAGCGGCTGCCAGAGCCGGGGAAGACAGCCCTCTGGATTTTTAATTGAATTGTTATCCTGTTTGTGAATGCTTGTTACAAAGCTTATCGCAAAAGGCTATTTTCCGCGTGACCTGGTTTGACCTTTCTTTTTCGGGACCATGTGTATAGGAAAAAGAAATTCCAATTTAGAATTTGAAGATTACGTTATGTGGTAACGTTTAACGTATGTATTAATGATTACATGCAAATTTCCCAGTCTGGCTAATTTTTTAATGAACCCATTCGTTCATATTATCCAAAAAATATTGATAAACTACAAAATAGGAGCAGCTTCAAAGCTTAGTACTAAGGGCTTTATAAGGATGCAGTAGACATTGTCCAACATTAGGTGGCTAGGGCACACGAAGGACCTTATCCAACACTAGGTGGCTAGGGCACACGAAGGACGTTTCGGTGGTGAGTAAAAGCAGATATGTGATAAACAGGCATAAAATTACCGATGGAAAACATTTCTAAGGGTAAAGAGACAAGGTGTTTAGTTTCGAGTTCTACTGCGTCAGTCGCATATTTCTATTTTCACGATGCTATCAAATCTATCTTTACTATTCCTCAGTTGACGCTATTCATATTAGATTCAGCGAACAGGCCCCGAACTTCGGCTTCACCGATTTCCATAATACAGTAAAAAAACAAATACATCTCCGTGACAAATAATTCGCAACCCATTTGTGTGCCAAAATACGAACACACAAGACCCCTAATACAATCACCTTTCTTTAGGCTGTTGCCAATACCAACTTTAAAGGATGAACTCCAACACTATCCGTTCATCGACGTATCATCCGTTCATCGATATACATCTTATCCATATCGTCCTTCTAATAAACGATTTAACCGGGCATGCTGAAAATTAACCTTATTTCGCTCTATAGCCCTGTGATTTATGCATTCTGAAGGTCTTCATTACCGAGAGAAAGAGAAAATAAGAATAAATCTTCGAAAAAATGCGTGTTTCCTATAAGAAATGTACTGTAAATCGAACATATATCGAAATTTGCGTGGTCAGACGGAAGAGCAGTCCTCATGGCCTGGGTCTCGCCACGTAAAATAAGACATCAGTTCAATTCCCGAGCTATTGGTCATTACAATGGTGGTTTACCTTTACCTTCTGCTGCTTGAATGTCGGCAAGATGCTTTTGAGAAGTGCATGATCACTAAGGAGCGGATTTTTATGCCCTAAAAAAGTCTTGATTTAAATTTATTTAGTAAAAAAAAACAGTAAACACTGTATGTTACGTATGAGGGAGATCTGTGCATGTTTTCTTGAGTTCCAGAATCCCATCCCATCATTTTAACAATAAATAGTTGAAGGATGAGTATAAGTTAAATATAAATAAATAAAGTAAAATTTAAAAAAGGGAGTTTAGCATCATTTGGAAAACTAGACATTTTCGTTTCCGAGTTATAGAAAACTTATTTGCAACAGTAAACAAACTGCAGGTTTGATTTTTCCACATTGCTAACAAAAAAGTAACTCATCCTTACCTCTACTCCTCCCACTACAAGCAAAATGAGACTTCAACGAAACGTGCGCATGGTGAAGCTACGTCCAGAAGCAAAACAAGGGGCCATCTCAACATTTGCTCAGTGTATCAGGGAAACTGAACAAAAACCTGATCGAGATCTTGAAATGTGCTTTTTAAAATAAGCATTTATGGCATAAAAATTCTAAAATATGCACTTTAATGTGCAATTAAATTCAACAATATTTCGTGTCCTCTATAAACATTTCTTGATACAATTCAGGAGAAGCATGCTTGGAATGAAAAAAATATTTCAGAAAACATAATATATCTGTATAGAAACCTAGCTTACTTCTCGGGAGAAATGGTTGAAGAAAATTTTCTGTTTTGTTTAAAAACTATGATATCAAAAAATGTCCTTCATTTACACAAATATTTTGTCATCTGTAGAAAAGAAAAAACAACTTAAACTCTGAAAAGCTCTTCTTAATCAATGAACGCTCACAAATAAATAGATTTCATGAAAACATGAAACGTTGTAGAGATAAGTATCTATTTTACCAAAATCTGCAAAATATGCTCCAGTTATTACACGAATACGCGCCAACTAGAAATAGCAGCCAAAAGTGCACAAATATTCAGTTACTTATTGATCTATATATCATGCAATTCTAACCAAATGTCAAGAAATTTGACTTAGCTGTGCCATGAAGCAGCGGAAAAAATACGCAAAATCATAGAAATCCCCTCCCTAATGATTAGTGATTAAGGGCGGGGTAGTATTCAAATGGTACTAGGAGGGACAAGCAGCCCTGGGAATCTGGCAACCTGCAACTTTTGGGTGCTATACTAGCCGAGCAGCTCCACTGATGCCATCGAGACAGTCGTTGGCTATCGATGTACATCGATAATTCGGGTATCGATATCTCAATGTGTAAATTCCTGAATGTGTGAAGAAAATTTGAACCCTAGTCTCACTTGAGACGACGCCGACCCTTATCTCTCCCTCGCTAATACTTCGCGAGAGCAGATAAGGCGCAACGTCAGAGCAGCCGAAGTTGGCCGTGAACAGGTTACTTCGTATTTGCAAAATATCACACTGTGTGAAATTCCTTGGAGTCTTTGGATTTGGTTAATTAATAATTGCACCGCGAAGAGAAGTGGATTGTGCGTCGCATAATATTTAATAAGCTTTTATAGCACCGCATTGCTTGGGTTTGTTTATCTGTTCGGTCTGTTTGTCTTGTTCAATAAATGTATAAAAATACAGTAAAAGAGGTAATTATGGTGATGAGCTTTGATGTGGAGGTACGACCAAATTTCCGAACATTTTTGTTCATTCACAAGCCGTCGGCAGTCATATCGGACGGAATGTTTTTGCCAGGCCGTACTTCCTATCTGCTTTTTTTATGTTATTCCACATGATCGACTTGCATTCCACTATCTGTTAGGCATTACAAATTGAAAAAAAAAACGTACACACACAATAAAATTAGTCAAAAACATGTAGTTCATTATCAAATTTTAAAGAAGTTTTTATAAAACATTTTTAAAATACAAGTTTTTGTGCTTGTATAGTGTGTGAGGCGAGAGAATTAGGTGTTATTTACCTCTGGGTAGTTCTAATGGATATTTATTAGATAGTATAAGAATAGTTTCGAGTTGTAGAATTGTTTTCTTCATGCATTCAAGTCGACTGCGTTAAGAGCAGACTGGTTGAAGTAACCCGGTTTTAATTGAATACTATATTACTAATTTCTAAGTCGCGCCGAAAATGAAAGAAAACTAAGAGAAATATCTGTTTTTTAGATAGCCAAAATATTAGGGGAAAATACAAAAATAATGAAGCAGTTTCGTTTTTGCCTGAAAATTGCAAATATTTGAACAAGTTTTTTAATCAATTTTCATACTGCGCGTATCGACTTAATTCTCATACTCAGCGCGTCACTACTTGCGGCACGGCGTCATGCGACAGCAAGCTTCTAAGGAATGCCGCCCGGCATTAAATGTTAGGTCTACGGCTTCGTCTCTCCCCAGCTATTGGTCACTACACATTGGTGGTTTGCCTTTGTCTTCTACTGCTTGAATGTTGCCAAGACGCTCTTGAGAAGTACATGATCAGTGATTAAGGGCGGGATAATATTCAAATGGACACTAGGAAGGTACATATATTCACGTGTTTCATTATGCAAGGGTAACGTTTTTTATATTCTTGGTTCACAGGACTACGTAATGTACTGTGTGTCCGTATGAACTACGCTAAGGTATTGCTAAAGATAGTTTTTGGTAAAATATTTAATATAAATATTGTTTTACTGAAAACAGTCTTTATCAGCAATAATCCAATGTTATACGTGAGTTGTTTCTGTTGTTCTCGAGGATTGTGGGCTCGGAAAACCATTTTGTGTGGTTTCATTCATCAGAACGTTTGCTGCTGCAGCCACTAGTTTTGCTTACATCCCGGCCATCTCCATCCACCAAGCGAAGTGGCTCAGGGCGTCACGAGCTGACTTCGCATTCGGACGCCGGGGTTTCGATCTCCGTGCCGGCCATCCTGACCGGGGTTTTCGTGGTTTCCCTCAGTCACCCAGGCGAATACTGGGATGGTTCTACTAAAAGACCACGACCGCGAGATCAGCGTCGCTAGACGAATTCTTTTTTTACTACCTGAAGTCACGAAGGTTAAGAGAATTCGAGACATCGCGGTTTCCTGATTTGGTAACTGACTCGGAACCCCGGTATCTAATGGCACCGAGGCCAATTGAGCTTTACGAGACATATAAAGGCTGAATATAAATAAAAATACAAAAAACAAATACGTCTCCATCCAGCATTGCCATGCCTTAATACCAAGGTGCGTTGCGGAATGCCTAGTGTCAAAAATTGTACAAAATAGTACATATTTTTGGCTTTCCAGAGGGTAAACTTCCAAAAATACTTCTTGCTGGTTACATACTTTGTAATAGAAAAATATATTCCAAATGTGACGTTTCTAGTTTCAGTAATTCTGTTCGATTAGTTCTCTTATTACGAGTGTAACGATTATAGTTTAAATATGAGAAAGTGAGAAGTTGGTAGTTCATTCTTGGTTGTTATTAAAATATTTGATCATCAATGTCGTGTTCTAAATATATCAATAATTATTCATTGGATATATCAGCGATACCAATAACGATTACGAACAAAAGACGTGGTTCCTCTCGCCCTAATGCTCTTTATGTAATAATTGATTATCTGCTGGATACCTCTTGCTCGGTCGATTGGCCGCTTGTAGCGAGCGATTACGTAAGCCGTTATCTGGGCGCGGCTGCCTACCGACTGTGGCCTGTTGGGGGGGAAGGGAGGGGCTGAAAGGGGTCTCCGTTGCGCGCTCTCTGCCTTCGCAGCGAAATGGAACTAGTGGTGCTCGACTGCACGTGCTTTCTCGCATTATTTGTAATGGTTATGCAATGTAACACTGGTGCTCAGAACATCGCCGTGTATCACTCGTGAACTCGATTCCTTCCGTGGATTCACATCTCGTATCGCTTGAAACCGGCTGAGTTTAGCTCAGAACCAACATTGCCGCCGTGTCTGCGGGGTCTCTGAACGGGAGGTCCTAGTAACCCTAGGACCAGCAGTGGTACGGTAGCAGGATTTTCGTAATTTTCGAGCAGAACGGTAGCAGGATTTTCGTCACATGCTCGATGGCTACGTCGAATTCGGCTGCTGTGTGGAGGAGAATTCTAGCTGCCGGCTGCTCTGATCGGTTTCCGGTGGTTATTCCTGTCAATAACTTCGCCAACTATAACTTTATGATGCAAGGATTTTCTTGTACTCTAGTTTGTCTTGAAAACGATGTAATGCACAAATGACGTCGGCAAAGATTCATTCTATTAATTGCTATATTTTAATAAAATATAGTTTCAATTATAAAACCAGCTTATAAGAGCAAGTGATAACATCTAAGGCCCACTACCTTTCACTTAAAGAAAAAATCCCGAAATTTGGTTCAGTATGAATCTCAAATTTCTTTGTACACGAAAACTTTTAGTGTTTTCCATATACAGTTACGATCGTAAATACATAATTTGTGTGCATAACAGTATGGGGTTCCTACGTTTCGTATTCCACCCTGTCTGGTGCCTACGGACACTTGTCGCACACGAGTAAACACCGGTCCCCACCCGACTGAGTCGTACTTCCAAGTTCAACCACTTGTTTACTTACCCATTCTCCCCACCCTTCTCCCTCTTGTGCTTCGTAAAGCGGTGTCCCTCTAATTACATACTTTTTTTCTAGAACCAATGTTACTCGTTAAGCCGTCGGTGCGTGGACCGGTTTCATGGTGGGAAGCCAGGTTCCTTCCAGACGTCGCACGATGTAGACCGCAGGCCAGTTGGACTGCGTGTAAAATCTACGGATGAAGTCGGACAGATAATTGATTGATGTTTGGTGGCAAGTCAACTGCTGCGGTTATTAGCCCCGTAGTGTAGTGAATGTTTTATGAGGGAGGTGCCGATGGTTCCTTTCCCACTCGATCAGGCGCAGCCTCAGTACAGATGTCATAAGCAACACTTTAGATAATCGTTCTTTTGGAAAGCCGGTATGATGCGGTGGATATTCGCTTCTTGGAATCTACTCCTACACTACGGTTGCCAACATTGTTCATGTAAAAGGGAGGACACTCGATAAGAAAAAACAAACAAAAGCAAAATACAAACGCGAAAATGAATTATCACATTTCTTTTTACAAATATTTAATTTGGACTGACATCAGCGCTGCATCTTTCTTCTCTCCATTTGCGATTCAAGTGAAAAGATTCGTTCTCAGAATGCAGATGAAGATGGTCTGAGCGTCTCTTTTTTTATTTTAGTCACTAGACAGAGCCACTATCATGCATGCGTGTGTCAGCGTTCAGAAAAAGGATATTCATGTTTTCTATTCTGAATTAAACAATGAACGATACAGCGAAGCAGATGTTAGTCATGTGATAAAATAAATAACAAAAAATGATAAAAATGTATTAAATTGCAAAGGAGGACTAGAGGACAATTGACCTGAATAGAGGACTATCCTCCCAAATTGAGGACGGTTGGCGATCCTAATCCAGACGGACACTGCCCTTTGCCGGGACAACGTCTAAGCTCGCAACGTTTATCTTGGTGCGTGAAAGTATAGTGCATGTACGTGTACTACAAATAGAGCATGCCTGTGCTGCAATCTGTGGACAAATAGCTACCGAAAAACAAACAAACAAACAAAAGTGAAGAAATGTCAGAATAGGTGGAGAGATGAAATTTTGACATCAATCTAATCGTACACGTAAGCTTCCGCGGCTCGAATCCATAAATTCTCGGCTATCCGGGAGACGCCGCGTCATTGGCTGGGAGGCCCACGTTTCGCCTGACATGTCACAGGCTTCCTCAGGGCAGAGACACTGCGGCCAATCAGGGAGACCCCTCCGCCAATCACGGCGCACCTGCCCCTCCCGAGCGCCCAGGCAGGATAGTATATAACACCGGGCGTACCGCCGCGCCCGACTCCCGGATAGCCGAGAATTTATAAATGTAATCGAAATAACTGAAATGTAGGTTGGAATCTTGTCATACCAAAGCTTCGTCAGTGATTTGAACTAAATGTTCGTGTTGTGTTGTCGTGAGGGAGGGGGGTGAGGTAGTCCACCCACCGCTCTGCAGGACACGTGACCCCTCTGCCCCGCCCCCTCGTGGGGTTTCGTGCAGCACGCGCGCGAATGCGGTCTATTGACTGAGCCTCGCCCCCCTCAGGCCCGCTGCATATGCAACGCAAGGACAATGTCAGAAAGGTTTTGGAATGAGATAAAATTCATTCTTCTGACAGCATATTTGGTTTTTGTTTTATGGTATAATCATCCAGTTCTTATGTAAGTCGGATCGTACTCCAAGATAATGAAGCACCAGAAGTTTGTGCCGTTTAAAATATTTAACAAATCTGGCCTACCTTTCTCCTTTTCCTTCTCCGTCTTCTGTATTTTTCTCCTGATCATTTTCCTTCCTCTCCTTTTTATTTTCTTCCTCTTCCTTTTTCGTTGTCCTCTTCCTTCTTTTCCTCCCCTTCTTTTCATCGTCTTCTTTCTTCTTTCTCTTCCTCGTCCTCCCCCTTCTCTTCTCCTCCTCCTTCTCTTCCTTCTACGTTTTCTCCCCATCCTACTCGTCCTCTTTCTCCTCGTCTATTTTCTTCTTTTTCTCGCCTCTCCTCTTCCTTCTTCTCCCTCCTTTCCTCATTCCTCTCCTCCTCCTCTTCTTCTTCATAATCTGCTACTTCTTCTGTATCCGTTGTAGTTCTCGACAACGCGTTTCTCTCTAATGCGAATGAGCTTTCTCCATTAATCGTAGTTCAGAATTGCTCTTTACGTGGCACTGATGTTCACCATAATCGTGTCCCTCGTGAGCATGAAAAGCAAGCGTCAGCGACATGCGACACGAGATAAAGCCGCTAAAGGAAATGGGACCGACTCCCTAGCGTGTACGCCTGGAAAGGTCGGCGTCGCTGGCACGTCACGGGGTAACAATGGGCGACAGTCGGAATTTGAAGTTCGCAGCGCGCTGCAGGCAACAATGAGATGTGTCGTTTTAGTGTTGAGCGAGAAACGACGCGCGCATCTTGCAAGTGGCTGCCCTCGCACGTTTTTTGAGATTTATTAATAATTCTGCAGAATTCACTATCTTAACATACAGAACTTAACAACTTTACAAAATCTACAAACTTTACAAATTAACGTGAACATTTCACCGTGCAATCTTTCATAGCACTTCACTTCACCTGCGAAACACCGAGCCCAGCGTTTCTTGAGAGGAGCAAAGACAAAAGAAGTTGTATAGCAAACCGATCAATCATCAGGGAATCAAATAAGGGCTCTTCTTACGGAGATTCGTGTATTTACGTGAGAAATGATATTGATTCTGACTTCTTGTCGGAAATCAATTTATATGCAGTTGAAAACAGTTTTTGAAATAATAATCGTGCATATTACTACGCTCAAAACTATCTTACTTTGCATCTACAGACCTCCAACAATGCGAGCTTTAGATAATTTCATTTTCTTAGAAAATATAGAGATAACTCTAAACAAAATTAGTAATCTATCTTTTAAATCCATTGTTATATGTGGAGATTTCAATATTGATTTTCTGAGCGTATCCCACAATTAAGAGCAGTTTCTCAATTTCCTGCATTATTTTAATTTAGATATTACAGTGAATGTATCTACACGTAATACATTTACATCACAAAAAGCAATAGATCAAATTACAATGAACAAAACCACAACTAGATATGAAATAAAAAATCTACTTCGGGTTACAGTGGCCATGATGTACAAATTCTTACAATTACTAATAACACGAACACTGACACAAATTATACATGCATGTGCAGATCAATCTCTAAAGTTAACATAAAATTATTTACGGACTACTTGCTGAAGGATTCATGGGACACATTTTAAAACGCTGTTGACAAATGAAAAATATAAAAATAAACCGCTTCAATGAAACGGACAATTGGGCGATTAACACAGGAGTTTCCAGGAGGAAAGGTTCCTTCCTAGAGCGATGTAGTATAGGGCTTTCTCGTCGTTTAAAAGAGCGTGTTTTAAAATTCGATCAAAGTAAATTTCCTGCTAACAATCGCCCAAAAATTATTCACTTGTCATAAAAAAACACTTCGAAGTAAATATATTATTTCTTAATAACATTCTGAAGAATGTGAGAGTAAAGAATGAAAATATATGAGGAGGATTTGTATCCCTTTCCTCCCCTGAAAAACCGTAATTTTTATGAAAAGGAATTATCAACAATTGAATCGAACCTCCAAGGCCAAAGAATAAAAATAACTTTCTTCCTATATCATGAACAAGGAGGTAATTGCTCTTATAATTTCTGATAAGAAGCTTGTAACTCGAACAAAATGCACTACTTGTCTGATCAAACTTTATTTAATTAATTTAAGTATAGAACTGCTTAATAGTGTGTTCATTTTTTTAACAACGATTTAAGGGTGTATTGCGTGCTTAGTTTCACAGGACATTCGTGCGATATCATTTTAACTTCGCCGGCTTATGAAACATGAAACTTACTGCATTACCTTTCCTTCAACATGAGAATAATGTAATGTCTTACATTTTCTTGCGCACAAATTCTAACTTCATTACAGTTCCGCGCTCGCTGACTTCTCTCTGGGCTAATGGAGACGTAAGGTTTCAGGTTTCGCTACAATTCTCGCTTCTGGAGTGAGAGGTGGTCATTAAGGGTCCAATTTCGTGTAATGAGATGCTACCAGACACCCAACACCGCAGAGCAAAGTGCGGTTTCTTTTCAGACCGCTGAATGTGTTCATTATACGGGTAAGCAGTGTCTCTCTGTAATCGACACCATAACTACACGTAATTAATGTAGCTCCGGTCTTATTTATCGTAGCTGTGTACAAGTTGACTGGTACTTCTCAAGGTGTTGATAGTATGGATGTGATAACCACTGACGGTGTTCTGTATCCTTTGGAGTTGTTGATTTTCGGAAGAAGTACTGCTCTCATCTTGCTGAATTCAGATATTTGCAGCCCTACTGAAGGCCGAGATACTTGGAGAATTCATCCATGGGAATGCCTCTTTTGCTCTCTTATCTTCAGAGTTCGATATTCAAGGCGTTTGGATTTTACCTCGGCAGATAGTGATGAATGTGTGCATTACCAATTTCATTGATGTCTCTACTAAACATCTGCACACTATTTTTGCAGCGAATATAACTTTTACAACTTTTAGTAGAATTTCAGGTCATTTACGTAGAGGAGTGAGATATCCTAGGACTGGTCTTGAATACTTGACACATGGGACTAGTGGTGCGCAGGACTGTTGAAAGCATCTCTTAGCGTATCGGTCTGTTGTACTGTTGAGCTACAGTTAAGAATAGCGTAGGAAGGCAGTTTCCTTGGAATGTTATTCCTCGACGTATTCTGACATTTCTGAGAGGACACACCTTACCTAGAATGCGAGTGTTGTATTAATATTATAATCATTAACATATTATTATTATTAGTAGTAGTAGTATTAATATTATTATTATTATTATTTTGGTCGCGAATTGGCTATCTAGGACCACGTAAACGTACCGAATCTCAATTACGTTTATCTCGTGGGAAGTGTATGTGGCTCTCTGTTGGGGGCATTAGCATTATGCTGAATCTAATTTTTATCCCCCTGGGTTGCTAGTCCTGGGGAGATGAAATATGGAATGATGATAATGAGGGATGAATGGAAGACACACACGCACAGACATACATCATGTCCGAGGTGGAACTCGAAGCCGCGATCCTTCTGTCAGAGGTCGCCACGCCACTCCATGTCGCCGAGATACTGTAGCGATCTTGGCAATCCGCTTTTATATTATTATTATTATTATTATTATTATTATTATTATTATTATTTATATTATTATTGCCTCATTATTTTTACATTCGCTAACAATTCACGGCAACTCTTCCCCATATACTTCTGTATTATTCTAATAGTTGTAATCCCAACAGCCATGACAGTCCAGTCAAGCATAGTCTTCTAAGTATTAATGTCAACAACTAAACCCCTCATAAGTCTAGATATACTCTTCGCAATTTCTGCAATGCTATAAGTAACGTGGTACAAAAATCATGCGGTCTTTTACCTGAGGTCAAAACTTTTACTTGCGCTTCACCAGTGGTCAAAACTTTTACTGTCATGCCCAGCGCCAACTTCAGCCATGACCAGGCGCTCTCTAGGGAGAGGTCCCTTTTCCGAGGGCTTACGACTTTGCAGATGTCTCTCCACATTTTGTGGACAAGGACATTGACCTGTCAGCCGCCTTTATTTGGCGTAGGACGTCTCCCTCGAGGCGAAGTTGCATGCTCGGCCGTGGAATTGGACTTTGGAAGAATAGAAAGCCTGAAAGGGAAGAAGCGAAGAAACAGAATGGGGAGGAAGAACTTGAACACCGTGGACCTTGGAGCCTGCGCGGCTCTCTACAGCCTTTTCCCCCCAAGGGGCGAGGAAGGAAAAACAGAAATGCTATCTGAAGAGTTGGGAGTTGTCTTTTACGATGGGGAAGACGTCGCAAGGAGCTAATTTACTAAAAATCTCAGTCGGGATTTGTTGTGGTTATTATTGTTATTATTATTATTACTATTATTATTACTATTATTATTGTTACTATTATTATTATTATTATTATTATTATGTGTTTTGCAGATAAGACAAGGTATTTTTTTGCTACAGAAAGCAATATTATTTATTATAGTAATTATATATTATACTAAAGATTTACTTCAGTACGATCGTGAAAAAAAATTCAATTTATTAGCCACAGTTTTTTCACACTATCTACGGAGTTTTCTTCGCTTACTTCTCCGCTGACTCTTCAGGTCCTCTAACCGAGAAGTCATGGGGTTCGAGTCCTGACGGAGGCAGGATTTTCGACACTAGCTATCTAATTAAGTCAAATTCAGCCGATTTCTGCAGAAGAATTTTTGCGGCCGTGTAGTTTTCCGTGGTTTCTTTTATCAGTACCAGGCGAATGCCGCAGCAGTCCCCTTCACAACTGGCCTCTGGCCGCACGTAATCATTCCTTCCACTTCTTCGTTCCATCCTCTCCGCTTACACACACCTACATGCACTAGAGTAACTCACGTATCTGGATTCGGTTGTGAGCAAAGAGCTTGTTCGGGATGGGATGGATCTCTGCTGAGGGGAGATATCTGGAGAGGGATATCCTCCGTCAGCCGACATGCGTCGGAACCCAACACTGGGGAAGGAATCACCGCCACATCTTCTTCCCCTGATGTCTCTCAGCTTTGAATTGAATTGAATTTGCCTTATTTTACGTGGCGAGACTCGGGCCATCAGGCCCGCTCTTCCGTCTGACTACGCAAATTTGGCTACGCTCCTTTCATCAACTAGCAGAGAAGGGAGGTATTTCTTGGGCGAGAAACAGGCGATTTGAATTTAGCTCAGAGGCGACATTTAGGCTTGAGGATCTTTTACATGCAAGTAAATCTACGAACATGGGACAGCCGGCTTTACTTCCCCTCCGAAGGAAGGCGTACGAAGGATTTTGTCGCCCTAAAAATCCACGGCATCGATCGGGTTTGAACCCGCGAGCTTGGGTATAACAGTCCGGTACGCTAACCGTCACACCATCGCCGTCACGCGCATCGCATTGGTTAGCCAATTGACTTACTCCTTTTCGTCTTGTGCCTCGCGCTTCCCCTCTCCTAGTGTAGCTTCGTCCCTTTGGCGTACATCACCGCCACCTCCCGGGGATAAAATATTCCCTACAGACATGGCCTAATGGCCACAGCAGTGTCGTGGCCGGAAATATCAGTCAAACGGCCCATTCACAATGCAAACATAAGCATAAGCATGACATTAGCATAAAAGTTAGGACTACGTCCATAAACAGACTCGTCCACAGTGCGTTCGCATAAGAATAACACGTAAGTCGTTAAATTAAAAGCTTGCAAGCTTCAAGCTTCTGTTCTTATGCTTAAGTAAGACATTAGAAACCCATCACTGTACGTTAACTCAAAATCGAGTATCGAAATAGGATCGAAGTCGATAGACGAACTAAATAGAAAATCTTATTTTGCTTTATGATAGACATTGTGAATACTTCAGTCTATCACTTATGTTAAAGTTTTCGTCTATACGTAATGCTTGTTTATGTTTGCATACTGAATGGGCCTAAAAACACTGAAAGTGTTCCAGAACCTTAGTAATTTATGGCAGATTGAAAAATACCGGAATCAACCAGGCAAAAGAAATTTTAAGGAAATGCCTGAAATTTTGTCGTCCTGCAGCTGTAAACAAAGCAAAGAAGACACTTATCGCTAGAGTATCAATAAGGATTGTGTAAAGTATGATCTTGTTTTATTCATGTTTTAAGGTTTCGTTTTCCGCATCGAAAGAACATTCTGTTGAAGTGAACTATGTAAATGAAGCTTTCACTTTTCCTTTAAATTCCTTGTTCTATGTGTAGAAGTAGGGCGTTAGATGTCAGAGCACCTGCTCTTGGTACTCACCGGATTTTAACTCGAATTAAGCCACATGCAACCGAGCGTAGGCGGCATTAAGTTGATGTGATTGACTCCGTGTTTGAAATGCTAATAAATCACATGATGATGATGATGATGATGATAATCTCTCATTTCTGAGCTTAGACGAGGGAACATCACGTCTTTATTCCCTCTATTTTATGAGCAGGTGATTTCAGCAGGGTTTGCTGTCAATGGTTGATTCGTTATTTTGTGTTTTCGTACGCATTAACTACTGTGGTAATTGATCCAATAAGAATAGTGAATTTTGTATCCCGGATAGTGGCGATATTCCTGTTGCGCTGTACGTGTGAGCTCTGGCGCCCTGACACGTGGGGGGGGGGGGGGGGTGGAGTCGACTTGTGGATTTCCCCTTCCAGGTGTCTCCTGCACATGCTGTGACGAGGCCTAAGCTCCCAGTCGATATCCCGACGTGGTAGTACAGTGCATGTAAGTGTTAAGGGGTGAGGATAGGACAAGGAAGATGAAGGTTTGAGACGCGAGAGGCGCGTTTGGTAAGGTAATTCTCCAGCGTTCGTATGGTATTGTTCGGATAAACCACGGAAATCTACCGATCAGAGCAGCCGACCGCTAGAGTTCTCCAGTGGTAGCTGGCTTAGATTCGACCCCGGTGTGTAGTTAGTGCCCAAAATCCGCCTCTTGGGACTCGAGTGGCGAGGCAAAAATTCCTCCGCGCGCCCCCTGGAACGTCGCGACGAGCGACCGACCGGTCGATGGCGGCGCTGACCTACAGGGAGAACGAAGAGCTGGATGGGCGAACGAGTGATGGCCGAGGGCTCCCGGTCGCGCTTCGATTACTCCCCCTCCCCCTTCCGCTCCCGCCCCTGCCAACGCTTCCGCCGCTATTGAACAGGTGGCCCCGTGACGTCAGTGGGCGCCGCCGCCGCCAACGCCGCCTCTGCCTGTTGCGCCCCGCCCTCCCCGCAGGGCCCCGCCCGCGCCGTGGCTCTGACGTCACGAGCCCGCAGCCGCCCCGGGCGGAGGCGCGGCGCTGCTGCTGCTGCTGCTGCAGTGGAGAGCTCACGGCGGCGTGACGAATCAAACGGATGGACCGTAGGGGAGCTGTTATAACCGGTTTATTTTTGTTTTGATTAGCTGTGCAATTATTTGTTTACGCTCTCCATCTGTCTCGTTAAATGTACTGTGTACTCTGTTTATACGCTGTTTTAATCAGCTGTAAAGCCCCGGCAACTCCAGATATTTTGCTAGTATACTATATGTACTGCTTATAAACTGTACACACTATTTATGTTCTCTCTGGATTATAATATATTATAGTACATATTATATGCTATTTAAATGTTATATTATTTATATATTATATAAATAGGTATACAAATATAGAATGTGTATTATGTAAGTAAAGCCAAAATGTGAAGAAAATAATTACCCCTATAATTTTTTTGAATAATTTTAAAATATTAAACATGTAAAAATGTTAAATATGTATTCTTGTTGTTTTTTAAATTTGCCCTCCTCACTCTTCGCTCAAAAGCCGCCCTTTATCATTTCAACGCCCTATTGGGAAGATCAGACGAAAGCATTATTGTCGGAATTCTGATGTGATATTGTTCACGTAATTATATAAAGAAATAATGGAAGTTATCTCCGTCAACTTCGTATACATTTATTTAGAGAGCCGGCTTTCTACAGCTTTGCCGTCAGAATTAGCTCGCTGTATGTGGCAAAAGGTGAGAGATTATGCCCGACACTGTCTCCCGACTTTTGTCACAACAGCGAGACTGATGTTGAAGGCAAAGCCGTCGAAAGTCGGCGCTTTAAATAAATATTTGAAGTTAATGGAGATGATTTTCATTATTTCTTCAGTTGGCATTATTGATATTTCCGGTTTCGTAAGTACGGCATTTGTGCCGTTTCCCTAAAAATGCGTGCCGTACGATTTAAAAAAAAAAATCTAGCAGGCTCCATGTGTCGGCTTCCTGCAATGCGCGCACAGAATTTGCTTGCAGAAACTGAAGTGTGAGAAAATATCTTGATCTCTCTCCCCGAAGGCGAGATAAGTTGAAGGGGGTAGCGACGAAGTGGTGGTTGGTGCCGGTGGGGAAGGGTGGGGGGAGAACGACCGCGTCTCCGGGGTCGGGGGAACTCGGGAGTCAGCTGCTGCCTAACTTGCGCTCTTCATCCAACAACTCTGTGGAGTTATTCGAGAAACAAAACTCGCCTGAGCGTGCGCACTGCGGGGAGGGGGATAAAGGGGCGTTGTCTCCCTGGAAATTTTGAAAGGGGACCTGTTGCGCTGTATAATAAAATATTTTATTCAAACAAATATGTTAAATCCCTAATAATAATGACTTGTTGAACGCATAGGCACATTTCAAAATTAAGTGCTGGCAGAACGAGATATTAGTCTATCCTAATGTTACCAAATCTGTATGTTAGAGTATCATTGTCTAGAGACCCAAAATTTGAAAAACAAATATTGGCGTTATGCTTAGTTGTAAAAGTGAACTCTTGTGCTGAAGTCAACATTCGTTGACTCCCTATTTTTCAATAATTCAATTTTTTATGTTTATTTATGTCGTTTTAATTTTTTTGCAAAAAGTGTACTTGTATGCCACAAATTCCAAAACATAATTATTACAAATTTTGAAAGTACGTTATTTTACTTATTTTCGACTATTTCAGTTTTTTCTTTTAAAATGGTATTATTTAAAATTGCATCAGGACATTTACAATTTGCTAGTATTCAGGTACCCGAGTTAAAAGTTGAGATCCTAAAAACCTAACGGACTTGTTAGTTAGAGCGGATTTTGACATGCTATTTTATACACTTTATAAAATCATATTGATCGTGTTACATAAAATAATATGAATTAAATTTTCGAAAAATGTCGAAAAAATTGGAAATTGGACATTTTGTACTTATAGATTAACGGACAAAGTCGACCAAAATTTGAAATTTTACCCTTTTAATTTCATTTTAACCTTGAAAGGTTCAAAATACATTTAGCAAACTGCGAGTCGATCAAATGTGAAAAGTGTCAAAAGTACAAGTGCCAAAAATACATTTACAAAATTAAAAATAGATTGAAAATTGTTGTCCAAGTCAAATGTCTTATACGAATTAAAAAGTTAAGTGAAATCGGCGGGCCAAAAATCTAGTTACCTCCCCCTCCTGTTTTAGGCCGCGTATGCGTATGAAAACTCACTGTTGGAGGGACCCGAAAGTGAGTGGTAGCTAGACGTGTGAACGAAAATTGTACATAAATTACAGATATTACTCATTTAAATAAATATTGAATAGACGCGGAAATTCTGACAGAAGGCACAGAAAATACACCTAAGATGTTTTATTTGAGAGTTCCACAGTTCAAAATGTAACGTCAGTGCAGATATCTTCAGTTTTCTCGTTTTGTCGATGTTTCCCGCCACAAAACGTCTTTGATTTTATACTTCACGTATTATTTAAGATTTATTTAGAAACATTCCACTTTAAAAATATTACATAACAATATTATTGATGTGACACAAAGTTACTCGGAAATTAACTCTGAGAGGAGACTTACAATTTCAGCTCATAGGTCAATTGCGTCTTTTGATTATTTGAAAGGATTTAAAGCCTGAACCTTGAACACAATAACTTGCATGTGTTTTTTGAGAAATGAATAATTATGTTTTAAAATGATTTAATACGTATAATAGCTTATTTTTTTACAGAACCTATTTATTGATGAAACCATTGATATTATTACACTTTTGTAATTCCGCCGACTGAAAAGTGAGTGAGGAAGTTTATGGTATGTACGTTCGAATGAGGGATAAAAATACAATCGTGCTGTAGTAATTAAATTATACGCAGGAGATGGAGGGGGGGGATATGAAAGCCTTGTTGTTTACATTTTTATTCAATAATCCCACGTCCATTTTTATCCACTTTTCATATAGAAAAGGATGGCAAATGTGCCAAGGTAAAGAGTGCTGATGTGGAGATCCGCGATGCGAACAGCTCTGAAGCTGTCAGGAAAGTCCACTTCTGTCGGTCACGCCGTCTTGAAGGTTACGGTAGCAGGAGAGTAAGAGCAGGGTACTTGCACGAAGAAATATAAGCGTCGTTATAACACTAGTTTGTTAATATTTAGTCTGTTATAACGTTAATATTGTAGTGATTGCTCACAAAATAAATGAAAAACACGGAGTTTATTATAAGCGGTTTCATGAGAAAGATGCTTTACCGCAAGATTAGTATTCTTCCTCCGTTGTCACAGTCAACAGAAAATTAATTTGGATGATTGCGATTGAGAAGGTGGAGATGCAAAAGCGTATTTCTCATTTACTCGTTTGATAGTTTTAATTTTTCCCAAAGAATTTCATGTTTACTGTTTCATGACCAAAATAATGACAGTACACTTTTCAAAGAACAAATTACGTTAAATTATTATTATTTGTGTTACAGTTTATCGTATCTTAACGATAAGATAATTAGATTATGAGGCTGTACGAGTGAAGAATTCTAGGCGTTTAATTATCGATAACATTTTGCTTAGCCTCGTTAGTTTTGCTGGTCGTGAGCTCTCTGATTTAGGTTCAGAAATGATTACATATTCATTAGCATAACCAATATACATATGAACTCAGTGAGGAGTGGCCTTCTTTCAACTTCAGCTTTCATTAACGTTCGAAATTAAAACGTTACCTTGCAAACGATAATGTAATGTTATGTGCGATGGAAGATTAGTGGTATCATTGTAACACTGATAAGAAGTGATATATTTATCACTGAACTATTTGCAGTGTTGTGTAGATGAAACTGGTTTTCGTTGATGCAAGAGTGAAAGAGAACCCATTTGGTGGTATGCAGTGGAGGCTTTGATACAATCGCGATCATCGTAAGATATTTATCATCGCGTAATTAATAAATGCTGTAGTGGGGCATGTATTACGGTCCACATACGCTTTGGAGGCTTTAGTATATTCATTTGATTTTTGTTAAGGGGAAGAACAGGGCAGGGTTACAGCCAGCACTGCCCTGGTCGTCCCGTGTCTGCAAACGCAATCGAACGAAAAATTTGTGTTTTTCAATAATTATTTTTCGCAACTACGACACTTAGCCATATTTTTTTAGCATTGAGCTTATTTACATATATTTGGAGTGATCCTCCGTTTAATTTGTCTTTTATTTTGTCTCATAAGGTTGCAGTCATTCATTCTCATTACCTTTTATTTCTTCAGGGGCTCGGGGCCGTTTGTAACTGGGGTTCTTAGACGGTCGTCCATACAGTAATCTGTGCTGTCCCGAGTTGCGTAACTTCCGTGACTGCACGGATCACAGTTAAGCAATTCGGCTAGCGACGCCGTGCGTATTTAATAAAACAATGACCAATTATTAATTACGCTTAATGAAATGGTTTACTGAAATTGGTCGATAACTTGTGCTAACCAAGCTGTGTCATAATGAATACGATTATAAAACGAGCTACAGCTATCTAATAAGAAAATTATACAATGAGGAAATATATTTTTTCGCGAGAAGAATTGGGCCTTCATAATTTCACGTCGTTTCTTTCTTTATTTTTTCGTGGAACTCTATAAATTTGGCAGTCCGGAGGTCGCCGCGTCCTAGCCATAGTTGACAACAATTCGGCCATCATACTGCGGCCTTCCTCAGGGCGAAATGCTGTGGAACTCTTTGCAGGATGAAGTTGAATCACACCGACGGCTGCGAGCAGCCAGTAGCTGTGTCGTCGGCCGACTACTATAACTCGTGCTAGTGAATTGACTTAACCTGGAATTGCGCACGCGGTGAAAGAATCCGCCGCTCTTTCCTTTCGTTTTGTTACACTGCGCACTGCTTGTGCGCATATACGTTTTCTAGGTATTCCTTGCCCTCAGTTTTCCTCATCGGCTAGCAGGAGCTTGTGGCAGTTGAACTACGCAACATGTGAGAAACGTATGTGTATTCTGTGAAAACCTTTGTTTCTCATCACTTAATGTGGGGATAGTGAAGTAAAGAACTACATTAATACCTTACACTGGATGAAAGCAAACGTTACATTTTACTTTTTTATTGTTGTATTGCCTCGTTTGTTTGTTTTTGTAATTTTTATCCATTTAAAATTCTTTCATAATTTCGTATAAAAGAAACAAATTAGGTTAAAGTGAAAATGTTACTTATTTTGCAAAGTAGACAGTAAACTTTTAGTGTTTGCTAAGAGAATAAATAAAGGAACAATAAAAAATTACGTAAATAAATTCACGTGTGGATTTGTTTATCTTCTGCAGTATAAACACTCATTCAAGAAATTCTTTACAACGAAAAACTTATAAAAAAGGGTTTAAGAATGGTTGGTTTATCTTGTAACCGAGACATTGATACACTGAGTCAATACAATTGAAACTCGCTTTTAGGGAAGAAAGTACTGTCTCTAGAGTTTCGTTACTACCGTGAACGTAAATTAATGTCTGTAAGTTGAGGACTGTCTACAGACAGTTTTATTCAAATTAATTTTGATAAATGAATGTATATTAAATGCATGAGTCAGTACTGTTGTGGGGCGCGGCGCGGCGCTGCGCTGCGCTGCGCGGCGGCGTGATAGCAGCGTACGGGCGCCTACACCCCCTTTTCCGAGCTCTGAGGCTGCTGTCACATCGCAGCCGAAATATCGGCCGCTCTCTACAGGATACTTGCGAGCGAAATCTATGTATTTCATTTCTAAAACTACAGAATGATGCGAGCGAAATCGACGTATTTCATTCCTAAAACTACCGAATGTGACACTCGAAATCGTCCGAATATTTCAGAATTCCACAGATCACTTTTTGAAATATGTACGAGAAGAACGCTCAAGACCATTTGTATGGCAAATGGACTAGACTCTCAAGCTGATTTCAGCCAATGGAACAGAGTGGAACCACAAAAGGCCGGCGAATGGAACAAAAGAAAAGAAACAATCTTCCGACAGCCGATGTTTACTGCCGCTGTCGGAAGAGGTCGATTGGGGTTTACTACGACGATTTCCGTTTATCGAATTGTTTGAACAAATCGCACACATCAGCACATCGGACGAAAATGTCCGACTTCGGCCGACTGAAATTTCGCCCAAAATCGGCGCTCCACTGTCAATGCCACCAGGTACCCGAAGGCAATTGCCTAGTGCTAACTGAGAATTGCTGATTTTTTCTTACGGGTTGAATAAGAGGGCGCTGTCCGATACTCTGTAAATTTTTCACACAAATTGCTTTAATTAACATGTGAGATTTGTTTTTCAGAGCATTTTGGTATAAAATTCATTCGAAGTTGTGCGCTGTGCAGACCCAAAATTGTTGTCAATCGCGATATCCGAAATACGGAGTATCGTTACTAGGGACCTGATTTATAAGGACTAACAATCTAAGAAATAACATTTGTGCAGTAAATAGGTCTAAAGTACTCGTATGTCTTAAAAGTGCCCTTTTATTATGTTTGACGATTTGTAAAATTGTTTCTCCCATTTTTATTCAAAGTACATTCGTCTGACACTTTAACTCTCTAAATAAAATTTTAGAGGGGGAGTAGGAGAACTTGCTTAATGCAGATTCTCAAGGGACCCACGTTTTTTCCGTATTAGACAACATTACGAATTATGCAATGTAATACTGTACATCTTACGTTTTGCACGTCTGCATTTATGTTCACATTAGACAGATCTCCGCATTATACACGTTCCTCATTAAGCCCGTTTAACTGTATTAGGTTCTACAATACCTTGCGCTAAATATATTTTATAATAACATTAGAACCACGTATGAACAAAATTCTGAAAAGGGTAGGTTCTTTTTTTTTTGCATTCTATTTTTATTCTTTATTTATAGGGGTCGTAGTGAGTTGCGTATATTGATTCATCAGATATACCGATTTTCAACGGTACGAATATGACGCTACGAAAATGGAAACGATCATAATTTTCCTGTTAATTATCAATCATAATTCAAATAAAGAAATTGATAGTAGGATAAATAAAGGAATTGACGTACATTGGAACCTTACAAAATCAAAAGTTAAATTTGTTAAAATATGTACAGTAAATAAATGAGAAACGATAAAGAAGTTATATATATATATATATATATATATATATATATATATATATATATATATATAATACTGTATACAATTTACAGAAGAATACAGTGAGTACAAATTTCAAGTAAAATATACAGAATAATTGTCCATTTTTAGAAGCTTGATGATCATTAAGAAACTTGTCAAAATGCGCAAAATTAAAATCATGTTTAAGTACCTGAAAATGGGATGCTTCATGCACAAGCCTCGTGAGCACACTTTCTGACTACACGACAGGGGAAAACACGCGTTTGCATTAAAATCCGGTCCCTGCTCGTCCCCAGCACGCAGAGGATCCCAGCGGAGCGACAAGGGGGTGGCGGGGATGGCAAGGGCTGACCGTGGGCATTCCCCAGCGGACGCTATCTTGTTCCTGCCCGCAAGAGCTACTGCACGCTAGAGGCACGCGCGCTACGAACACGGCGCAGTCTGCAGACGATGGAAAAATACCGGAAAGGATGGCTCAGGGCATCAAATGATGCCACTAGAAGAAGAAAATGCCAAGTATATGGCATTAGGGGTTGCGGCTTGATTACCACAGGTCTCCCAAGCCCATGGGCAGGCTTAGGTGGCTCAGGGCATCAACTGATGACACAGCAGAGTCCCTGACCGGAACGTCCTAGGGTTCGAGACCCGGCAGCGGCGGGATTTTCGACTCTAGCTAGAAATCTAGGTCGAATGCAGACGCTGACTGGAGGAGAATTGTAGCGGTTGGCTGCTCTGATCGGTCATTTTCCGTGGTTTCTCTGTTCACCACTAGGCGCATGCTGGAGCAGTGCCCTAACGAACGGGCTACGGATCGAGCGCGATCTTTCCTTCCTATTCCTCGTCCTGTTTTCACCCCTTACTTACACACACTATTTCTTACTGCACTACAGAACCACTCTTGCCGAGAGACGAGAGCTTATCCCATCTGAGGCAGTGCACCGCTTGTGAGAGATACTTGGTTGGGAAAATACCCGTTAGGCGTCGTAGTTCGGCGCCGGATCTTGCCATCCAGCAGGCGGCAGGATCACCGCCTTCTCACGCGATAAAAACATGCACTACACTTCCCAGCATTAATGACTCTAGCAGGTGACGTGCCTAGAATCACTAATCAATCAATCAACGTTGCTAAAGAACACTCAATGTCAAAATCTTTATTTTTCAAGAGTCAGAAAACATCTGGCAGTACTTCCTGATTGTAAATTGTAAATAAGGCTCCTTCTGGGCAGTAGCGCCAGCGAAAGAAAATAAATATTATATTACTAATATCGAACGCGCAGAAATTGAAACAAAACTGTACACCCTCCGGCCATGTGCCTGATGTTTATGTTTTCGTTAAATACACATGGACTCTGGAAAAAATACAATGAAACGACTGAATTCTCATTCACCGCGTGCGATACAGTTGACGTCGTCCAACATGGAAGAGGTCTCCCGCCTTCAAATATATCACATTCCCGCGTTATGGAATAGCATCATTTTTTGTTTTTGATTTGTAAAGAACTGTTATACTGGGTGTTTGTATGTATCCGTAATTATATTATTCTGTAGTATTCGTAAAGGCTGTTTTTGTTTTTTGCAGCGTTAATGAAAGTATTTTATTTGTTGTTCTTGAGCAGTGTGTGCAATTTTGGGTAATCTTTTTGTGGGGTTTTGTTCAGCAGAACTTTTACTGCTACAGACCACTTGTCATATTACATTCTATGTACACCCATTAGATGAGCCGCTTTTAGTACTACAGCCGCTGGTTTATACATACGTTTGTTATTCATTTTATTTAGAGATGTCTTTCACGCATCTTTTGCACTTTAATGTCTGGACATGTATTTATGTAAATAGACAATCAATTAAGGACGCTTCTAACTTGAATTGAAGAACCTGTAAAGTCATATGTAATTTTGGTGGCAATACACCATACGTTGATTTTGTGGCAGGCGTATTCATCTCACGCCAGTGAAGTCAAACATTCGATTACAAAAATTCCCAGACCTTCCGTTGTAGGTATGTACACACACATATATACATTATATATATTCATTGATTTCTGGGGGAACGCGACGAAACGGCTTTCGTGTACCTCGGGAATAATTATTAAATTGTACTATTATATAATTATTTCTATTAAATTAATCATAATTTGGGGCGCGTTCTGGAACCAAAGATTTTCTAAACCACTCACCGTTTAGTCTCAAAAATGTAATTTATTTATTTTGATGAATACGTTTGTCCAAGTATTTTCCGTGTGGTTTTTTTTACATGATATCCAACTTCGGACGTATGCTTCGAGGCATTTTCGGGATGACTGCTTTCCTCTCTCCGCCAATTCGCTCGCGTGCGAACGCTTTGCGGCGCAGCGCGCCCTCATTGGCCGGTGGGGCGCGTGTCGGGAATGCCGGAGCCGGTGCTGGCGACGGGCTGTCGCGGGCGGGCGACTGCTGCATTAGTGGACGCGGCCGCCGCCGGGAGCGCTGCGCTGGGGGGAGGGGAGGGGGCAGCTCTCACGCGACACCGCGATGCCGTGCGGGCGGGGCTTGGCTCCCTCGTAGAGAAGCGCTGGCGGGGAATTGGGATCTCCCGCACGAGAGCCCGGGTTTCCGGTGGTACATTGTGAGCAAAGGAAGACCGCCGTGAGGAGATACGGTGGAGGCTCCGTGCCTCTATCCCCCCCCCCCCCCCCATGTTGTCCCCAGTTGGGCTCGTGGCTTCCTCGTGGCAGTGCCCGACAATTACGAACGTCGAGGAGGGACTTGTTCTGAGCGCAGTGACTGGGAGAGGTGTCTCAGGGCAACAGCTAATGTCACTGCAGTGCTTCTGACCGGGAGGTCTTAGGTTCGAAACCCGACGGGGGCAGGATTTACAATATTAAGTAAACAATTATTTAATACAATTAAAAACTTTTTAATTTAATTAATTAAATGCGATTTTAAATACATACGTATACGGGAGTACAAAAGGGCGGTCATCTTGAAATCACAGACAGACCCTGCAATTTTATATCTACAGATTCGGTGAGCAAAATAATGAATGTGGTTTCTGCGCAGGCACCGACAAAGGTGGCTCAGAGAATCAACTGATATCACTGCAGTGCCTAGATTTCAAATGCCGACGATGGCAATATTTCCGACACTAGCTTGTCAACTAGGTGGAATTCAGTTGCCATTTGGAGGAGAATTCCAGCGACTGGCTGCTCTGGTTGGTAGTTTTCCGTGGTTTCCCCGATCAAAACCAGGCGAATGCCGGAGCTGTACCCTAAGAAACGAGACACGGACCTTCACCGAATATGAGAATTCAGTCAGAAAGCGCAGTATGAAAATAAGTGGAATAACACTACCGATTATTATTTGTATTTTGCAGTCCAAATCGAAACACTTATTGTTTTAGAATCCCGAGTCTCTGGATATCTAAATAAACCATAGACACCTTCGCACGGCTGAAGGCTGCATAGTTTGCGTCGATACACACATTCCAAATTAGTAATATAGATAAGTTGAACAAAACTAGTGCGAGAAATAAACTCTCTGTACATTTTTGATGTGCTGAAGTTTTGATTTGGGGAATCATATATGTGCGGTAGAAGATTTCTACTGATATAACGCTCTCTCTTTCATTTATTCATTCAGAGTTGGTGGGAGCAAGGATAAGATAATGCCACTGGAAAATCTGCTCCTATTATGTGTCACTAGAACACCACTGACAGCCGTATAACCTGACTCTCTAACGTCAAGAACAAAGACATTTGATACAAGAAACAGATCAGTGGTTCCCCTTTTCAAATCCCTCGTAAAAAAACGAAATAAATTCCCGCTATGAACTCATTTGTAACAATGAAAACTATAAAATTGGGTTGTTATTAAAAATGTTTTCCAAATGCACAACAATTTGTACCGAAAAACTCGAACTATCTTAAAAATTTACATAATTAATAAATTAATGATAAAGTTACACACAAAACATATAAGTTAATACTATAAATTAGTCTACTAAGTTTTGTAGTATGAACAATTGCCCAAGAAAAGTGTTAAAATCAATATGCGCTCTTTTTCATGAATATAGTGAAATTCGCGATACGAGACCTCTTTTTAAATATATACTGTTATAAATGAAATGTCGATGAATACTATTTTACCATTCTGGAACCTTTTTGGATCCATGAAAGATTGAACAATATGCCAAACTACTTCAGCTGAAATTATTATCTCTGAGGAAATTACAATATCTATTGTCAACCCATAACTGTTATGTGCGATGCATGCAAGATGATTTGCATCACCCCCGTATACTCTGCCTCAGGAGTAACTTCAAGAAGAAGATAAACAAAAGTATACCGTGTCCACTTTTTATTTAGATGCATAGTTACTTCTAAAAATATTTTTCAGCTCTCATGTCAGGAAATTAGTGCTTACCATAACTTTTTATTGTTTGGAAGGTGATACTTTGTATAAAAGTCATGACAATAAACAACAACAAGGCACTTCAAAAAACCCCTGAGGTGACATCAACATTGCTGCTGTCTCGTTATTTGAAAGTTTCCATGAATTCGTTCTAAAAAGTAATATTCGCAACTCTTACGAAAGCGGCTTTGGCGTGATCATTTCAAAATGCCGGACTCGGCTTCTGTCATCGCCTCGTCCGTAAACGTTTCATTCGTTCGCCGACGACTCACTTTCTCCACATGTTACGTAAATACCTATTTCATATGAGTTTTCAGTCGCGGGACATTCTGCTCTACTAGTCCGGGCTAGGCTTCCCACCGAACGCCGCTGTACGTCGATTTTCCAAAGAGCGCTGCACCGACGTACACGAGCTTCAGAAGGGAGGGGTTCGTGTCTACTGTGTTTCTTAAGTCAATATTTTGTTTTTTGGCGTGCATATTAATAAAATGAAGATAACCTTTTCGTGGAGCGTAAAACATTATATGCGACATCTCACTAGAACATGCCGACTCTGCGGGCAGTCCTCAATGAATCCTTTAAAAATCCTGTAAAAATCCGTAAAAAAAATCATCTAAGGAAACTAAACAGCTTACAAGCGGAAGTTTTAAAGTTGTGAATGTTCCTGGAGGTGATGTGCCACATTAAGGTAGAATAGCAGATTCATTAGGAGGGCGATTACTATGTACTATTGTAACTTTTCTTTGTTATTACTTTTTATAATTTTTTATTTGCACTATTAGGTATGAATTAGAATCAGAATCAGAATATTTCTTTTTGAGTTAGTGTCTCATGAACCTTTAGTAGGAGTAGGCAATTGAATGCAGCATCTCTTAAATAGTTCCAACATTGATAACCTGGCAATCCTTATCAAGACTCGAGGGCAATGAATTTTTTATTATATTTCGTTCGTACATTACACTATAATGGACAATGGCACAAGGAATAGTTCTGACCATTTTCAACACCGTCGGCTTTACCGTTCTCTTGATAATATTTTAATAATGCTAGATGAAGGAAATCAACCATTGTGCGACGGTATCTGTGATGTGTGCAAAGAGGTGCATCCTTTTCTGTGGGGGAAAGGGTTACAGATGTAGGTGTCCCTCCGACTTGATGTTTTCTTATAAATAATTTTTTCCTTTACGCTGAATATAAAATGTATATTATTATTATTATTATTATTATTATTATTATTATTATTATTGCTTGTTATTGCTTTCGATAAGGAACCTGATAAATGGGTAACTTTCCTGAATCGAGAGGATCGTAGTTACGAGGGAAATATGAAAACAGTTGAATGATGCCACACGTTCTTTTATGGAGGTAATTGTGAGAGAGAATTATGGGAGGAAAATATTAAAAGACAATCTAGATCAAACTAGTATCTAGTTTATTTGTAAAACAGTAAATCTGAATCATTAAAAATTAAGTAAAAAAATAAAATATTGAATGTACCACGGGTGTTAATAAGTTCTAATGATCGAGCGGCGACATTTTGTCGTCTGAAATCATTGGAACTCTTTTAACGCCCTTTGTGCATAACTAACTTTTATGCCTTGAATGAATTCCGTTCATATATAAAAGCAGTAAAAGCTATATTTTTTTAATACGTACCATTAGCTTCGGAACGGGATAACCGTTTGCGAAAGAAGCTTTCGCTTTTAGACGCGTAACCTATTTTCAAGAGCGCTGTTGTGCAACGGAGATTGCTAAGCCGACCCAACGTCTGCTGGAGACGGCGCCGCAGCAGCCTTAGCGCCTTATCGCCTTAGCGCTTAGTGCCCTCGCGCAAATAAGGCTCCTCAGAGAAGCCTCGTTAGGGGCCCGGGCCTAACTACAGGCCGCACGTTTTATCGGTCGCCGGATGGACGCCGGGAAACTCTGTCCGCCGCCGAGCCTTGCCTGTCGTCTCCCAAAAGATCTGGTCCGTCCCCCTTGGCCTAAAGATGTAGTTACCGCTATCTCTAACACCTTATCTTTCTATCCTCGTACCTGCAACTTCTTAACATTAATAGTAATCTATATAGAGGTTCTCAGAGGGGATGTTCTCGCTCAGAATTTTGGATATGATGCGATCATTTGCAGTTTCTCGACCTTTCGAGTCCCAGCATCCATACATCTTCTATAATATAAAAATGAATCGCAAAATGTGTTGGTAAGCGCATAACTCAACAACGCCTGGACCAATTTGGCCAATTCTTTTTTTAAAATGTTCGTTGAAGTTCAAGGATGGTTTTTACGTCGAGAAAAATTCGAATAATTGCCGGAAAAAACCTAAAAACAGCCTTTTTCTTTTTCCCATACAAACGTTTTCTAACTAAAACGTAGAGTCAATTTGAGCTTTATCACTCTAGCTATCTCTATCTATCTCTCACTATCTCACACTAGCTATCTCTCACTCAGCTAAAGCACTCATTGTTGTAGGTATGTTCGTAACGTCAAAGAGTCAATGTGCACTTTATTACCGTTATACAAAGTTCAAATTCAATCACATCTATCAAAACAGTGTGCGTGTGTGCGTTGAAGCACAGAATACATGGTTGGAGGATTTAATGTCGCGTTCCGAAACTATTATAATATAGATATGCCTCCTATTAGACGAAGCAATTTAGGTAGAAGAACCCGAAATGCTACAAACCAAGCTAATTACCGATCTAATCATGCTGCACAAGAACGTGACGACCGAAATGAACGTGAAAGAATTCGGATATCACGAACGCGTGAAGCGCGAGCGCTACATTCAACTAATAATCGCGCAAGTTTGAATCGAGCTGCTTTCAGTTACGATGTCAATGTGTCAATTGACATCAGTTGTTACTGTGTCAATTGACTACAGTAACTACCAATGTGTTGTTATTGGTTCTATGAACTCGGTTTGCTCATATTGTAAGGCATTGAAATATAAAAACGAAGATAATGGATTGTGTTGCGCAAATGGTAAAGTGAAATTGATACCATTGGAACCACCACCAGAGACAGTGTACTCATTGGTTTCAGGAATAGGAACAGATTCCATACACTTTTTGACAAATATCCAACAATATAACAATTGCTTTCAAATGACTTCATTTGGGTCAACAAATGTTGTTCGGGAAAATTTTATGCCAACTTTCAAAGTATGTATTATAGCGGTTAAACATAATTATTTTATGTTCTGTCACCTAAGTTAAGATGTGTTACTAATCTTCAATTTCTTAATCATTAAGATCATAATCATCACTTAGTCCCCATATTATTTGGTGATTCAGTTTTAGCGACATTTTTATTATTTTGAAACCCAATATATTTGATGATAGATATTAGTTACAACTAATTAGGAGACTTAAATAATATTTGTTCTTTAAAATTATATCTGTTTGATCACTGACAATCCATAAATTTATACCCCACATTGGTTATTTAATTTATTTTATTTTATAGTGTTTGGTACAAACATAATATTTTTTTAAATTTACAGATACAAGGCCAAATATATCACAGAGCAGGTTCACTGTTACCAGTGTCAGATAGCAACTACAAATTCCTGCAAATTTATTTTATGGGCAATTCATCACAAGAAACTAATCTCCGTTGTGCACATAACAATTTAGTAAAGAGGTCTATTGTAGAACAATTACAAACTTTATTTCATGAATACAATCAATTGATTATATTGTTTAAAACTGCCCTGGATCTGATGCCATCAGATAATCACCAAATTGTAATCAGAGCTGATAAAACACCTGCGGGTCAACATGCAAGACGTTTTAATGCACCAACTATTGATGAAGTTGCTATCGTTGTAGTTGGAGAAAACTTGGAATCCCGTGATATTGTTTTACATCGTCGGAATGATCGATTACAACGTATAAAGGAAACACACCGCTCATGTGATGCACTGCAATATCCCATTATATTTTGGCAAGGTGAAGATGGCTATGATTTCTCAATAAAAATGATAATCCCATTACAGGTAATTAAAATATTAGTTAATATCTCAGTCACTATATTATGTATTTTAATTTTATATTTCAATGTTATTAAAACAAAATTTATTTACAGGTTCTGAAACTAACAAAAGAGTCAGTTCAATGAACTATTATTCATACCGCCTAATGATTCGGGAAAATGAAGACAATCACATATTGAAATGTCGGCGATTATATCACAAATATATTGTTGACATGTATGTTAAAATTGAAACGGAGAGATTAACATTCATCAGGTTGAATCAGACCAAACTCCGATCTGAAGAGTATATTCACCTTCGAGATGCGATTAATACTGATGGAAATGCACAGAATGTTGGTCGGATGACTATTTTTCCAGCAACATACATCGGAAGCCCTCGACATATGCACGAATATGCTCAAGATGCCATGTCGTATGTTCGTCATTATGGTACAGCAGATTTGTTCATCACATTTACATGCAATCCGCACTGGATAGAAATCAAGCAGGAGTTATTCCCTGGGCAATCACCCATCATGATATTACAGCCAGAGTCTTTAGACAAAAATTGAAATCTTTAATGGATTTCATCGTAAAACATTATGTGTTTGTTGAGACACGCTGCTGGATGTATTCTGTGGAGTGGCAGAAACGAGGATTGCCACATGCACACATTTTGATTTGGTTGATTGAAAAGATAAGGCCAAATGAAGTTGATGCAGTGATATCAGCTGAAATCCCTGATATACAAGTAGATCCTGGATTGCATGAGGTAGTTATCAAAAATATGATACATGGTCCCTGTGGAACTCTTAATCAAAATTCACCATGTATGATGGATGGTAAATGTTCAAAACGATATCCACGGACATTAATATCGGAAACAATTACTGGTAATGACGGTTATCCACTGTATCGTCGACGATCGACAGCAGACAATGGATGATCAACAATTGTCAAATTAAATCAACAAGATATTGAAATAGATAATCGTTGGATTGTTCCATATTCACCCATTTTATCAAAGACCTTCAAAGCACACATAAACGTTGAATCTTGCCATTCAGTGAAATCTATTAAATACATTTGCAAATATGTAACCAAAGGGAGTGATATGGCTGTGATTGGAATTGGTGCAGAGAATTCCAATGATGAAGTTACCCAATACCAAATGGGCCGCTATGTTAGTAGTAATGAAGCAGTATGGCGAATATTTTCTTTTCCTATTCATGAGAGACACCCTTCCGTTGTTCACTTAGCTGTGCATTTAGAAAATGGACAAAGGGTGTATTTTACAGCACAGAACGCAGTACAAAGAGCTGCTCAGCCACCATCTACTACATTAACCAGTTTTTTTGAGACATGCCAAAACGATGACTTTGCACAAACATTGCTATATTCTGAAATGCCAAAATATTATACTTGGAATCAATCCTCAAGGAGATTTATACGACGGAAACAAGGAAAACAAGTTCCAGAATACCCAGATGTGTATTCCACCGATGCCATTGGTCGAATTTATTCAGTACATCCAAGCAATGATGAATGTTTTTATTTACGACTGCTATTAGTCAATGTACGTGGCCCAACATCATTCCAACATTTACGAACTGTTGATGGTGAATTGTGTGGATCTTACAGGGAAGCCTGTCAACGTTTGCAATTGCTAGAAAATGACGCTCATTGCGATCAAACTCTTAATGATGCTGTAATATCATCAAACGCTCATCAAATACGAACATTGTTTTCTATAATCATATCTACGTGCTTCCCATCAAACCCAATTGATTTGTGGATCAAGTACAAAGATTATATGTGTGACATTTTGTATCAAATAAGAAATAGAATGGGAAATCCAAATATACAAATCAGTGAAGAAATTTACAATGAAGCATTGATTTCAATTGAGGACATGTGCTTGATGATGTCAAACAAACTATTAATTCAATTAGGCCTGGCCGCGCCCAATCGTCCAATGCATGATGCTTTTAACCAAGAGTTGAATCGAGAAAAACTGTATGATCTCAACACTTTGAAAGAATTAATTCAAACAAATCTTGCACTGTTGAATGAACAACAGAAGTATGTATTTGATACTCTTATGAAAGTAACAAATGATGAAACTGGAGGGATTTACTTCTTAGATGCACCTGGTGGTACAGGAAAAACTTTTTTGATTTCATTAATATTAGCAACGATTCGCTCACAAAATAAAATTACACTTGCACTCGCTTCGTCGGGAATCGCAGCAACTTTGCTTGAAGGTGATCGAACAGCACATTCAGCATTAAAATTGCCATTAAATATGCAAAGCAATGAAACTCCGACCTGCAACATTTCGAAGAACTCTGCAATGGCACATAAAAAATCTTTGGAGGCTTTAGACAGAACCTTAAAACATCTACGGAGCAATCATAACCAATTTGGTGGTGCAATGATTTTATTAGCAGGAGATTTTCGTCAAACATTGCCAGTGATTCCACGATCAACACCAGCTGATGAACTCAATGCATGTCTAAAGTCCTCCAATTTGTGGAAACATGTCAGAGTACTTTATTTAAGCAAGAATATGCGTGTCGAGTTGCAAAATGACCAATCTGGAAACATATTCTCTAAACAACTCATTGACATTGGTAATGGCAAATTTCCTATAGACATGTTGACTGGCTGCATTAACTTTCCTCAAAGTTTTTGTCAGTTAACACGATCAAAAGATGAACTTATTCAGAAGGTGTTTCCAGATGTTTCTCAAAATTACAGAAACCATGATTGGTTGAGCGAACGAGCTATACTGGCTGCAAAAAACATAGATGTAAATGAATTAAATTTAAAAATTCAAGAACAAATTACAGGCGAATCGAGGATATATAAATCAGTTGATTTGGCTACTAACCAAGATGATGTAGTGAACTATCCACCAGAATTTTTAAACTCGCTGGATTTACCTGGATTGCCACCTCACAAACTTCAATTAAAGGTTGGATCGGTAGTTATAATGTTGCGAAATATCAACCAACCACGTCTTTGCAACGTCACACGGTTAGCGATAAAAAAATTACTAAACAATTACTAGCAACTATACTGAAAGGAAAGTATAAAGGAGAAGACGTCCTCATACCGCGCATCCCAATGATTCCGACTGATGTGCCGTTTCACTTTAAACGATTACAGTTTCCAGTTCGGCTTGCTTTTGCAATGACCATAAACAAGTCCCAGGGGCAATCATTAAGTGTTTGTGGTATTAATCTGGAAAACCCATGTTTCTCACATGGTCAATTGTATGTTGCCTGTTCCGGTGTTGGAAAACCATCAGATTTGTTTGTCTATGCGCCAGGTAATCAAACAAAAACATTGTATATCACAAAGCACTACAATGAAAATAAAACTGATTTTTGTTAATAATTATGATTCACATGATTAACAATAAAGCGATTACTTACTTTTAAATGCTTATATATGTTTTATTTAATTATATTTCTTATTCACAACGCCCTATCACCAGGGTGACGGTTCTGTTCAGGAGATTTTTTGCCCAGACTATAAAATATGTAGGAACAAAAAACTGTCACATTACAAATCTTTTGGACAGGACGAAGTCTGTCGGGTCCGCTAGTTGTTTAATACATATGAACTAACACTCGCCTGTTATGTGGCAATCGCACTGGTCTGCTAAAATGAAAAGAAAGACTTACCTGCCCGACCGCAGCGCTACTACGGTTCCGTCACTTCTTAAAACCCCTAAAGGAAGTGCGGCAAGTTGTAAGGTTTACGAAGACTTCCTCTGTGGGTGAGTTTCTTGCGTACACTAAATCCTGCAAATTTGTCCTCAAAAGTGTCACAGTGGGTTAGATCCTATGTTTGGGTGGTCTCAATCCGTGTATTGAGGCACAGTCAATTCTTTTGTCGCCGTACCTAGTAAATCCTGCATTATTGTGTGCAGAGAGCGGGTCAGAATGAGGTCCAAAAGTGCCTAAGTGAAGTCTCATAGCCCTGGCGCGACTGGAGCGCACATTTAATCGGTTGGCGGATGGCCGCCGCGAAAATCTGTCTGCTACCGAAACCTACTTGACCGAAGTAGCGCTGCCTCCGCTAGTTCTCTTCAACGAACTCTACAAAATGTTCTGTAAATTACGCCGAATGGCAGCCATGCGTTTTGTGAGATTTTTTCCACATATTTCCTCTGTGTGAAGTTACTTGCGTCCACTAAATACTTCAAAATTGTACTTAAAGACGAGGGTCACAGTGGGATTAGATCAGAAGTTTGGGAAGTCATAGTACGTGGATTGAAGATTATTTTGTCGCTTTACATAGCAAATTCTACGCGTTTGCTAGCAGAGAGTAGGCCGAATGAGATTCGGAGGTGCCTGGAGTGTATCGTAAGACGGTTCGTAGAAGGCTCGTTAGCGGCCCTGGCCCATCTACAGAGTGCGCATTTTATCGATTACCGGAAACCGCAAAAACGGTCGACCGCCGAGACATCCCTGCCCAACAGCGGCGATGCCAAGGCCCCGCCTCTTTTTACGAACCGTACAGATTACGCGAATTGGCAACAGTGCTATACGTAAAGTTCTCGTAGATTTCCTCTGGGTGTGGGTTTCTTGCGAACACTGAAACCTTGCATTTAAAGAAAAAGGTTACAGTGGGTAATGTTAGGAAATCTGAGAGGTCACAATGCATCGCAGCACACAGTGAATTCCGCGTGATTGGATGCAGAGAGAGCTCCAGAGAGTGTTTCGGCCGTGCCTGTATTGTTAACGGGTGAAGAAGGTCCTCCATAAATAACGTAACGCTAAAGAGAGAGAGAGAGAGAGAGAGAGAGAGAGGTTTATCTCTCTCTCCCCTCTCTCTCTCTCTCTCTATATATATATATATATATATATATATATATATATATATATAGAGAGAGAGAGAGAGAGAGAGAGAGAAATACAGAGATAATAGAGAATATTAATGTACACGAGAATGTAACATATTAAAACGTTATATAACTTATAAATTGGTGCAATAAATGAATTTTTCATCAATAATACATTAATTGAATGCTTTAGATTTCGAAGGAAATATTGAAAACTAATGTATATTATATTCTACAATCCATGATGGCGTGTGACCGGCTTTGCAGAATTTTTTTTCTTAAAAAATATCCTCTACTCTTTAGATGAAGCAATTATCGCCAACTAATTTTGATTTTTTAATTATAAATTTTAATAAATAATACATAATGAATACAAATTGTTTTACTATTTTATGGTGATGTATTAGGTCATGAAAATCCTCCACCTAATGATTAGTAAATTCATTTGAAAACGAGGAACAGCTCTCAAACATTTTTCTCTTCTTTTGGTTATGTGGTTCGACCCATTTTCAGCCAGCTAAAAATGGGTGTCTCGCTTTTAAGTCTTTTTCTTGCGTTTCAAGAACACTGTAGCCGATCTCTTCTGTGAGACCCTTCGTAAGGTTTTAAAGCAATTTGACGTGGGGACATAAAGAACCATTCATTTCAGAGCGTTACTAAAATTGAGGTCTACCTACAATCTTGAAAAAGGCTTGATTTATTGAAAGTTTAATCATAATACATAATAGAAAGTAAACATTATTTCACAAATTAATACATAAAAATATTTCCCATTTAAGTTAGAAAGGTTTAAATGGCGTAGCATATTTGGGAGTGCGCATAGTTAATCCAAGAATGGAATGTTGCGTTTTCCATATATTCTCGGGGGCCCGTTCCCTGTTCTGCGATGCAGCTCACGTGCTACTCGGTTGTGCAACGGCGAAGTGGAGGTGAGCGGCGCTGTGCCACATTCGCCGGGGCTCGCTTCCATTCCGGTGGATGAGCCTGTCGCTCCGGCGCAGCGACCGACCAGCAGTGATCGGCGCTGCTCCTCAAAAGGACACTTCGGCCTTTCACCCGCGCGTGAGGCATCGCGGACGACGGCTGCCGGTGGTGGGACGGGACCAGATCGAACTGGTAGAAGGCTGCGTTGAGCTCGGAGGCAGCGTCGCCGCCGTCTCTGCAGCGGATCCGACTAGGGTTCGAGTCCCGACGGTGGCGGATTCTCGACACTAGGTCGACACTAGGTCGATTTAGGTCGGCGCCGGATCTCACCCTCCAGCGGGGAGGAACACATGAAACATTCACTAACTCAGGGGCCTAGTAATCATAGCAATGGACATGCCCGAAATCATCAATAAATCAATCAATGTGGTAGAAGCAGGGATGAGATGTCGGAATTGAAGAAGGTGGGAGGAATTGCGGGACTTCTCTCTTCCTTAAGTGTTGATGTCCACCGCTGGAGTGTATCAGTAATTACTTCGTTTTTCCAGATGCATCAAAGACGTTGGTCATTACTCCTTTAAATGTAGTACACGATATATCCTGGAGGCGGAGGAGTTGCTCTCTCTGAAACGTAAGATCTGACAACGGCATACTTCTTTGCTTGATGTTTTCTACCTCGAGGAATCTGCCCCAGTGGGGTACCACCCTAGCCGAGGCAAACTGTGTGTGTGTGGAGGGGATAAGAATGAAGGAAGATCACGCGCTGTTCCTGTCCCGTTTGTTGAGGTAGTTCTCCGTCATTCGTCTGTTATTGATAGGGGAAACCAAGAAAGAGCACCGGTCAGAGCAGCCGACCCCTAAATTGTCCTCTAGATGACGGTTGAATTTCCAACCATCTAGCTAGTGACGAAAATCTGTCACAGTCTGCCTTCAGCCTAAGGACTTCCCAGTCAACGACCGGCTTAGCTGGCTCAGAGTATAAGTTGTCTCAGCAGTGCCTCACACCGGGAGGTCCTAAGGTTTGAGTCCCGACGATGGCAGGACGAGGTCGAATTCAGCCGCTGTCTGGAAGATAATTCTATATCTATTCGATACGGCGGACGGATGCTCTAATGGGTAGCTTTCCTTTGTTTATTCGATCGCTACCAGGCGAGCGCTGGAGCAATACCCTAATAAAAAGGCCACTGACCGCCCGCGATCTTTCCTTCGCCTTCCTTGCCCCTTCCTCGCCCCTTACACTCCTACACTACACTACACTACACTACACTACACTACACTACACTACACTACACTACGCAACACATGCTGGAGACCATCAAGAGCTTAGAGCTTCTCCTCGCTAGGGCGGTGCCCTGCTGATGGGAGATACTGTGTTGGGGAAAACCTAGCTAGCTGGCGTGTAAGGTCGGCGCCGGATCTCGTTATCCAGTGCGGGGTGCGCCTCCCGCGATAAAACATGCACTATACTTATGGGACTAGTGTCCGTAGCAGTTCACGTGCCTGGAATCACTAATCAATCCATCAATCGTAGTCAACGACACTGCATACTGCAAGAGTCGTTACCATTGTCCTGCATCCGGTTGCCCAGTTGCTAAAGTTCTGTTTTACATTCCTGGATGTAAAGCAGTCATTTTTAAGTCTGTTTATGACTACCCTTTCTTCTCTTCTATCCCCCCCCCTTTCCCTCAATTGGTAGGCTTCCTCTTCTACCATTCCGAAAGATGGCTGCCACCTAGCTGTAGCAGCATGTTTTGCAGTTTTCATATTTTTTGACCATGTTGTGAACACTCATGGGTGATCTTCGTTGCTTGGGCAGTACGTATTTTCAATTTGTATTTATATGATATTATTTGTTTGTTTTTTCCCCACTAAATTCACTGTGTTTAATTTGTGTTAATGTTTTAATTTCTCCTCCTTGCTAGAGATCCACTGAGGATGGGAAAAGTGTTTTCCCGAAAGTTAACTCTGGAAAATAATTAATAAAAATTATTAAACCTTTTGTGGAGATTATTTCCTTTACCATACCAGAGTGAAAAGTTAATCTTCAGACATGTAAGCGAGTGGTCAGTTTAAGCATTTTTCTATGTAATTCTATGGATGAGTGTAGAGATATCTATATTCGATTCTAGAAAATTAAGGAAGTCTCGGTAATTATGTATCGATACAACATCGATAAATCGAACGTTAATCTCTAAAAATGTTTGAGTTCAATGGCGCTGTATGGGCAGCGTGGTGTGCACGGACTGGTTGATTAGTTCGTGTTTCCGAGTGCGTCAAACGCTAAGGACATTAGTACCGTAAGTGTAGTGTACGTTTTATCCCGGGAGATCGCAGTATTATGACACCGCTGGATGGCGATATCCGGCGCCGTCCTATATATTACGGGGTTTTCCTCATCGAGAAACGAGGTATTTCCCGCCAGTGGGACCTCCCACAGGAAGGACCAGGTCTAACCCCGACTGGTCTCTGGAAATGTGTGGCAGTGTAGTACATGTTCAGTGTAGATGCACTACTCTGTCACACTGGCGTAATCAGGTGCCGCAAAGGGAGGACAGTTGGAAGGTGTACGGGAGAGGGGGGCGGGGCAGAGATTCGCTGCCAGGCGGGGCGGACAGTGGCGGGGAGTGGGCGAGGCGGGGCGGGGCGGAGCGAGTCGGGACAGTGGGGCAGGGCTGCGCCAGAGAGCGGGTAGGAGCGGGGTGTAATGAGATGCGGGGGGGGCAGGATGGTCGGACGGCGTGTGGGGGAGGGGGCGGGGCGGGGCGGGGTGGGCGTGGCCGCGCCGCTGTCTGCGCGCGGGGAATGTGTGTCAGCTGCTTCGGCGCCTCCGTTGCGCAGCGCGGCACGGCGCGCGTGGGGAGCATACGCCGTTGGGAACACGTGCGCAGGCCATAAACTTTCTTTTTTTCTTCTTCTTCTTCTTCTTCTTCTTCTTCTTCTTCTTCTTCTTTCTTTTTTGTCCTTCTTTTTTCTTTTTTGTCCTTCTTTTTTCTTCTATTATTCCTTTTTTTCTTTTCTTTTTCATTCTTTTTTTTTCATTTATTTTTCTCTTTCTTTTCTTTCTTTTTCGTTTTTCGTTTACGCTCATCTCTACTCCTTACTTCACTTGTGAAAAATGACGAAGAATGTGGAAATTAACAATAAATTCAAAGTTATCACTCTCCGCGTCCCAGCTTCCCATTTCCACTTCTATTTCTTTCGTCAGCGATACGTGATGTTCTACAACCTCACTCATACGATACCTTGTTATCTTATTGGATACCAAGACTTACATGGGAAAGACTGTAATACCGCCAAGTTGACTAAATTCAATAGACGCGTCGATAATCTTTGACAAGTATTTAACAGCCATCAACATATCAAACTACTGTTTATTCTCCTCTCCTGATTCTCAAATCTATTTTACGCCAGTCCCTGCGTACGCGTGTCCAGTCCGATGTAACGCCGCCACAGGTATCAACAATAGTCTTAAAACAAGGTCAGGTCTTCAGAATAGATGTAAACGCCCATTGGTACGTAAGCATTGAGAACCTTCTGAAACTAGTGATCATATCGTCGTTTACCAAACCATCACACATTTCCAGAGACCATTTACCAATCACCAAACGTCTCATACATTTTTTCAAAATCAACCCGGAGTTTGTATTGCATCCCATTACAACCTAGATACAGATCAAGCTGCAGACTGATAGATCTGCAGCTCTTCTTCCACATCTCCTGCAACATGACAGATTAAGAAACCGCTATTAATAATTCTCCAATCTCCAATAAACTACAAATAGTCATTCTCTTAAAATCAACGTTAATCAACGAGCTATAAATAATTCTCCAATCACTAAACTACAAATAGTCATTCTCTTAAAATCAACGTTCTGTCATTCTAACTATATGAATCTGTACGACAATGCATGCGCACTTCGTAGAAAAACGAAGAAAGATGATTGATTGGTTATTTTGTTTCCGGGCGAGTCAACTGATGCAGTCATCACTCATCATCGTTAGTATATTGAGTACTTTTTATCCCTGGAAGTGGCAATATTTCTTCTCCGCTGGAACATGAGGTTCGACGCCGACCAAAACATCGACTTGCGTGGCTTTCCAACTCCAGGTTTCTCCCCCCAGCGAGGCACCGCCCCAGCCGGGCCAGTCTCTAAGCTTACGACTGCTCCCTCGCCTTGTGTGCTGGTGTAGTGCATTGAAGTGTGTGCGCGCGTGGTGAGAGGATAGATAGATAGGAAGGGTGAGATAGGAAGTATCGCACGCAGTGCGTGGTGCGTATTGCTCAGGAATTCGCCTGGTAGAGATAGGAGAAACTAAGGAAAACTACCGATCACGGCAATGGGTTGCTAGTTTCTCCTCCAGATGTGACTGAAGTCCACACTAATAATTATAGAGTTAGTAACGGAAAACCACCATCGTCTTTACTTGATCCTTTGGATCTCCCGTCCAAAGACGCTTCAGCTGCAACGAATGTTGTCCCTGAGCCTTCTAAAAAAATAGTAAATCTACAACAAGGGGACAGACGCGTTTTGTTCCCTTCCGAAGGACGGCGAACGAAGTGATTTTTCGACCTGAAAAATCAACCTCTACGATCAAAATTGAACCGACAAACTTGGGTATAACTCCCGAACCTAGGGTATAACCGTTATACCACCAAACCCGAAAAAGTTGTTCTTCAAAGTTGGTAACGCCCACAAACTTTACCACGTGACTTGTATTGCCTCCAATGCGTCATATCGCAGCAGGGTTTTCTCCAAAACGGTTAGCAAATCTGAAAATTACTTCCCCTCGCAGAAGCTACGCTTTACTGTTTTATAACGTTACTGTTACTTATACTGTTTCTACTGACCACACAACACTCTTCTCTCTCCGAGGCCAAGCTGTGTTCTATCCTAAAGAGATTAACATGTGTAATTATAGGGATCAGCCTTTCGGCTGAATCCTTTGGTTGAGATAAGGTTGTTTGCCTTGAATATCAATTGGAGGGGGATAGGATGATATTATTATTATTATTATTATTATTATTATTATTATTATTATTACTACTATCATTACTATTATTACAGGGTGATGATAGGTGAAAGGTCTCCGGATGATGGTAGGAGGTGTTAGGTGGAGTAGTGGGAAGTGTTCGTGGGGGTTTGAAACCATCGAAGCATTCGCTTTGTGACCGAGGGAAGCCACGAAAATCCACACCAGGATGGCCGGCCCGGGGATCGAATCGGGACCTCCCAATTGAGAATCCAGCGCGCTGTGCACTGAGTCACTTCGCTCAGTAATATATTTAATGAATTAGGTATACTTGTATTTGGCATTTTGGATTGAATGCTCCACTTTACCGGCTAGCTAACGGTGTGTTAAACATGACGTACGTCCTTCACCGTAACTAGCAAACTCCGCCTGTCTGAGCTTTTCTTCGTCATACAGCTACAGGAACAGACAATTTTAAAGGATAACCAAAACTCTATTTTTGCCCCGACCGGTAATCGAACCCTGGAACACGCTAGAGGAAACTAGAGCGCTGCCCATGAGCCATTTTAGAAGCTTTAATTTAATGAATCATTAGGGCGCATAAATCCGGCCCCCTAATGATGAACGAGTCTTGAGTTTCGGGGTGGTAGGAGGAAGTCCCCTCCGTTCTGTGAGCTCCTCTCTCGAGGATTCGGCGGCGGGCGCCCGGGGGAGGGGGGAATGTGTTTGCGGGGGCGGGGGGAGGGGCCTGCTCCAGACGCATCCGCTCCGAAATAGCTCCCTGCGTATGTGACGTCACCGTCACCCGCTGGTCGAGGCTTGGTGCGTAGAATGGTGGAAATTCTCGTATTTAGGTGACGCGCCCACTTAGAAGGGCACTAATCACCAATGGGATCCTAGTAATAAGCAAAGTTGGATAGTTCTAAGGTGTTCTTGTAATAGCAGACTGCGCAGTTTTCTACCGATTTTAATGACAAGAGTTGGCCGACATTGTCTCAGGCACTTAAACTACTCTCTACAATCTGAACAAGCCCTTAACACCTAACAACTCCATAATTGTTTTTTAGTAATTGTTGATTCTAGTTTGCCATCTGTAGGAACTACAACCGATAATCATTGTTTTGTTCTTGCCCTGTTATCAAATCGTACAATATCTCCTCTGTTTCTTCGATCGTGCTGGCCGGTATGAGTGAACCGCCCCGCCATATTCCAGTCAGACGATTCATCGATTCATGGTTACTTATTTCGTATTTATTTTCACGTGTCTTGTGAAGTACGTTTGTACGTTTTGTCGCTGTAAATATTTAGATTGTGCCAACTCCAGTTGTAATTCATTAATTTTACGTAATAGGTATTTATTACCAATCTGTTGATTCGGAATGTTTTTTTGATAAGCTCTTGTTTTAATCGCTCGATATTTTACGGAGAAGAGGAATCTCTCTGATGTTGTAGGCTTCCGCGACCAGAGTCATGATCTGGGCTGTCCGGGTGACGCAGTACAGCCCTGAAGAGGACCGCGATATGTCGGTCGAAACGTCGGCTCCTCAGCCATCGACGCGGCGTCACCCGGACAACCCAGATCAGGAATCTCTCTGTTTCTCCTTTAAGGCTCGCTGTTCTGAGCCGTTCCGGGGACAAGAGGCGAGCGCGATTTTACCCGCTCGGCCGAGGTAATCCTGCTCTTGCCTCAGCGAGCACGGCCTCTCGAAGTCTCTGTTTGCTGCGTCCAAGCGACGTACTTCGAGAATGGAAACATCGCTGTCAGCTTTATAAAGAAACGTCACGAGTCAGAAGAAGCATTTTTATTCCAAGGTGTTTTAATCGATGCGTAGTATAGTGTAAGCGTCTCGTAAACGTATACGTGGAGAAAATACGCGAACGGTAATTAAAATGCCTATTAAATATGATATGATCCTCATAAGGGAAACCCAGCATCAACGTTTACAAATATAAAGAAAAAAAGGACAGACAAATTCAAAACACTAGTGTCTCTAATCGACATGTCCTAGGGTTCGAGTCCCGACGGTGGCAGGATTTTCGACCTTTGCTAAATACCTAGATCGCGCGATATTTCCTTCCGTTTGTCCTGTCCTTACGCCTTACTTACACGCACTTATAAGGTATACACTATCACGCGTGTCAGGAGACCAGTTGGGAGTATAAAGCTTGTCTCGGCTGGGGCTGTGCTCCGCTGATGGAGATATCTGGTTGAGGGCAAACACTACTATCAGACACGTAAGTCGGTGCCTGATCCTATCATCCAGCGGGAGAAGAACAATTAATCAGTCTGTCATTGAGGGATACTTCTCGAGATTATTCTGCTTTCGTTGAGTAGGAGCTGTGACTCATTGTCAATCTGAAGGACATGTGCGTTAATCACGCAAGGCGGAATAATCCTTCTTCATTTAAATCCTTTGGTCACAGATGTTCCCATCTTTATTATAGACCCGCTCCACGTGAGTAGGATTAAAGACCTTTTGACCCAGACGGGGAAATGAATTGCGCAATTAATTCACATATTGATTCAAATTGTGACTGATATTGGCATTAATCACAATGAACCTTTTAATAGAAGCTAACTGGAACCCCGGCTTTATCCCCATATTTACATGTCTCGCTAATCTGTTGGACAGAAAAAGAAATGAATTATAACTGCACTGCAAAATAGAAGTAATATTATTTATATGTCGCTCTGACCCGCCCAATTCCACCCTGTCCCAAGTCACGGTTCCTATTTCACACCACATAATTCCATTCCACCCTACCACATTCCTAATCATTCCATTCCCTCTCTCAGTTCCCCCATTCCATCCCCCCGCTCCATCCCCCCACTCCATTCTCCCGCACTCTATTTCAATCTACTGCATTCCACTCTACCTCATTCCACTCCACTCTACCCGTACCACTCCACTCCACTCTACTCTAATCCATTCCACTCCACTCCTTTCCACTCTCATTCACTATACCCTGTTTAAATCCATTACAGTCCACCCCATTTTACCTCAATCCATCCCACTCTCTCTCACTAACCCACTCTTTCTGATCTGTTTCACCCAGCTCCCACTCGCTGCTACCTCCTCACGCCTCCAATCGCCCTATTCCATCCCTGGCCCGTCCGGCCCAACCCCTCCTACCCACCCCTATACCACCCTAGCAACCCTCCTCCAGCCTTGTCCTCCCTGTCCTGTTTAGATTCATTGCAGTGTGCATACTCTGTTCTAGTAAACGAAACATTGATAGATAACGAAAATTTGAAATTTGCGAACTCCATCATGCTGAAAAAAATCTTAACTTATTGGAAGTTTTCATTTTCGATTTTAGTAAATAAAAAACAATAGCAATTCGAATAGGCAATCGTTTCATCTGCCCGATTTACTTATCGTCCCGGTACTTGTAAGAATAAAAAAGAAGTTCATGCGTCTCCTAAGCTTCGTCAGAGACAGTGTTGTAAGCGCCCAAAAAGGGTTGCGAGATAGTGGGAAAGAGAGGATGCGTTTATAATAGTGTTATTGTTTTTGCTTCTACTATCATTGTCTACAATAGGGCTACTAATAGATCAGAACGAATACATGAAGTATTAATACTTTCTGCTGGAGTGAATGGGCATGTGAACAATTTTTAATCGTTCATTAAAAATAATGGTTCCTTGTGGCTTGTCCTCTTGAATTTAAATTACGATGTGAATCTTCAGTTTAGGTCAGTTAAAACAACTCAATTGTCTACTCGCCGACGTTTTGGCTGTATATCACGCCTTCATCAGAGCTGCAGGGACCAACATCTCTCAAACAGTCCACCTCGCCATCTCAATTTCACCTCACATTCTATAAATCACTGTCATTACCACATGGCTTCTCAATTCCCTTTCTGAAGCTGCTGTGAACACAATCATGTGTGTGATTTATCGAGTGTGAGGGGAAATTGAGCTTATGATGTGGAATGTTTGAGATATGGTAACATCTACAGGCCTGATGAAGGCATCTTTTACTGCCGACACTTTGGACGTAATGATTAATTTTAACTGCCTAAAACTGAAGATACACATTCCAGCCGTAAAACCGAGAAAAAACCTTTCTAATATATTTTTATGTAAGTTCTATCTATATAGTAGCTGATATTCTATTCCATTACAATAGTTTTGTGAAATTACTCGCAAATTGTGATAGGAATCGCCCCTGGATACCTTTTGCTGCTACACTGAGAGAAAAGTATCTGTAACTCCTACAGACGTTATCATAGGTCGACTGAAAGTGATAGTTGAAAAACGGAAATATTATATTGAATTGATTCTTGTTTTAAGTGAACTGAGTATACAGATATATACTAAACCTCCACGTTGTTTACGGCAAACTGAATAGTTATTGGGACAGTTTTTCATTAGCAGCCTGTATGCAGCATACAGAACTCTGCTGGATGCGAACGTGTTTTTCTTGGTGTTAGAGCAGCTACAATTACTCTTCCGGTGCCCTTGCGTAATGTGCTTTTGATTGATCCATGTCTCTGGGTGCGGCAACTGCTATGGTCATAAGTCCCTTAAACGTAGTTCATATTTTATCGCGGAAGCTGGCGGTGATCTTTTCCTGGATGAAGAGATTCGGCACTGCCCTACACGTCGCAGGGTTTTCCTCATTCAGGGATCTCCCACGAACAAGACATCGCCCCAACCGGGACAAGGTCTAAGCTTCCGACTTGTTTCCCGGCAGGTGTGGCAGTGTAGTGCATGTAAGTGTGTGTGTAAGCAAAGGGGGGATAGGACAAGGAAGGGAAAGGAAAGATCGCGCGCGGTCCTTGGCCCATTTATTAAGACATGCGTCTGATGTTGATCGGAGAAAACACCGGAAACTACCGATTTGAACTGGCGGCCGCTAGCGTTCTCTACAGACAGCGGCTAAATTGCACCCAGCTCTACCCATTGTCGAAAACCCAGGCACCGCGGGGAATCGAACCCTAGGACTTGCCGGTCACAGACCTGTGCCCGTATGACGAGCGTTGGCCAGTGCGGAACGAAAGGTGCGTGACGCAGCCCCTGGGCGGTCCGCAACCCGCCTAACGCGCCGCGCCACGAGATCTGGGTCAGCGAGATGCTGCGGCCCGCCAGATCAATACACGCGCCTCCCACAACGCCCCCCCTCCTCCCGCCCCGCCCCTCTCCTCCCGCCCCGCCCCTCTCCTCCCGCCCCGCCCCGCCCCGCCTCAGTCCGCCCCCCGCCCCGTCTCCTTCCGCGTCTGGCAGACCGCCTCGCATCGCCCCGCCCCGCCCCCACCAACGCCCCCGCACGCCGCAGCCTCAGCCGAATCTGTTCGTCCTCTTCACTCGATCACTGCCCCACGCGCGCACTTTTCCTGCTCAATGGAAGTCTTCACGTCAATCGATGTAATATATAAAACAAAGTAGGGTTAGTTACAGCATTCATAACTCAAGAATGACTGGACCAATTTTAATTATCTTTGATTTGTTGGATTCGTCTCTACCCCGAATAGAAGAATAATTGTTAAAATATCGTAAAAATTCACTCAAAGGCGTTGTAGAACAAAACTAAATTTTCGGGTCAAATGCAACCCGTAACACACTCGGAAGGGTTTTTTTTCTTCTTTTTTTTTTTTCTTCTTCTTCTTTTTTTTCGAATTTATATCGTTGAATACTTCCTAAACGAAGAGTTCTAGGGCATTAAAAACTAAAATGTTGATTCCAAAGGCCTCAAAGAAAGGTGTCTCATGCCGTAATCTACAGGATGAGATCTTTTTGAACATTCTATGACTTTTTGGTGTGGGTAGGGGGAGAAAGGGGAGACAGAGAGAGGGGGAGACGAAGAAAGAGAAAGGGAGATGAAGGGCAGAACAACGTCTGCCGGGATTCGCTAGTACTTCAATGAAAGTCGTTACTTCTTTGCGAAGATGAGTATCGTACTCATGGCCACTCATTTCAAATAGTTTCTAGATAGCCTTCTCCATAACTACATTTTTGAAGATAATGATAATTGCGAAGGATAGATTTAATTAAGAAAAATTTTCTTCGGAATGCAACTTTTTCCTAATGAAATCTTTTCTTTGAAATTTGATTTTCAAATCCCATACGCAAGACGTTTTACGTAATTTTGAGTGATATAAAAGCAGTTTTCTAAAATTTAAATAAATTTTAAAAAATGATGTTTTTTGAAAATGTCTCCAAATTTGTTCTTGAAAAATTTAGCTCAATTGGACTAAAGTTTGTTTATTGCACAGGCTCTGTATTCGTTAGACGTTCTGGAAATTTGGAAATTTTGAAACTGTTCAATTTTTTCTCGCCTAACTTGCACCATCAGTAAGAAATCAGGTGTGCGACTTTATAATGGAAAGTATTCTTCAATTATAGATATTCAAATCATTTAATTTATTTTTCTGAAAGTATCCGAGCGTATCACAGAGTAATTGCGAATATACTTCAATGCAGTTACCGACTTAGGAGGCTCAGGGTTTATCTAGAAACCACTTGTAAGGTTTAATTAATGTCACTGCATTACATTTTACCGGGAGGTTCACGGGTTCTGATCGATAGTTTTCCGTGGCTTCTCCGATCAACATCAGACGAATACTGGAGTAGTACTCTGGCAAACGGACCACAGACCGCGCGCGATCCTTCCTTCTTTCTCATCTTGCTTACACACACACACACACACACACACACACACTTACGTCACGCACTACTCTACCACACACGACGAGAGATCAGTCGGGAGCTTAGAGCTGGTCTAGGTTGGGGCAGTGCCACGCTGATGAAAGATACCTGGTTGGGGAAAATCCTGCAAACCCGACCTGTAAGTCGCTGCCGGATTTCGCCATCTAGTGGTGAAAGATCGCTGCCACCTCCCGCGATAAAACATTCATTACACTTAGAGAACTAATTACCTTAGAAATTGATGTACTCGACAACGAAATCACTGAACAATCAACAAAGCAGTATATCTTCCTAGATAAGATAATGCCTAGATAGCCCAGTTGTCAGCTCTACTTCGACTCTAGCTTAAGTAAATATTTTTCTTCTTTAAACTTTTTGTAAGAATAGACGTAAATATATTGACTTCAGCGACGGAAAGCAATACTCATTTAAACATTTTAAATTAAAAAAGAAAGAAAGAAAAAAAAGAAAAAAAAACTACTTCGTCGCTGCGTTTGATGAGTTTTGAAAGTGATGACTGATGTAGTACTAGGTAATACGAGAAAGTGTGTGCGCAACTAATTATATAACCGTTAATTAAATGGAAAATTTTAAATAAAAAACAAAACAAAGAAGCAAACGTACATTTTTCATAAAGTTGACTTGTTTAAATGGAAAACTGGCTTACTTCCCGTACTTTTGAATGAGCCCTTAACCACCTTTAGGTTGTCTGACAGCTTCACAAGCGGAAGCACACGTAATATGTTATGAAAATAAGCATGTTTTGTGAGCGATATCCGTATTTATTCCTTATGCACATTACTTTCCGGATAAACACCACATGCTTCATGTAGGATTATCAAGAATTTTTCTTTAATGCACAATATTCACCAGATTTTTTTTTCTTTGTGTGTTTCAGGTGAAGCTCTGTCATGCTACGAGTGCAACAGCCATGCCGACCCTCTCTGCGCAGAGTCTACCCCTCCTGAAACACTCAAGAAGGACTGTTCTGAAAAGGCAGAGGGCAGACAGTACACCTTATGCCGAAAAATTGTACAGCACATTGAATTCGAAGTTAATGGAAGTATGTACTTTTTCTTCTCTAGGTTACAGAAGTTCCTAATGTAGCAGGGTGGTCGATAGAATTGCTTGCCTTCTGCCAACATGAAATGAATATTGTACTCATTATACTATTGCTGAATAAATACAATTTCTCCACTGTACTTCAGTCTCACTTGAAATATATCTCGTGTTTTACATGCGTTTATCTGCCGTGTTTTGAGTCTCTGTCCACTTGACAGAATTACATTTCCGAAAACGGCAGAAGATGGCACACTGTTCACCTGTATCCTTCTTCTTGGCAACATCTAGGCTAGCTCATTCACTAAACATATTAACTTTAGTCAGGCCACACACACACGCGCACGCGCACACGCACGCGCACGCGCACGCACACGCACGCACGCACACGCACACACACTACTGGAGGAACACATGAAACATTTGCGATACCTACCTTGAAATACTTAAATTCTGTCGTGATTGTCTTGACAAATATTGCGATTTGTATAACCATGGAACCCTAAAATACTGTATGTATGGTACTATGTATATTACTACACAGTAAAATAGTATTACATGGTCAATATTCTTTATCCTCACATTGTACTTCGCGTAATGGAGTGATTCACCACACGACATAGCTTTCAGGCAAGGGTCCCAGATGTCAGATAGGTATAGCTTTATAAACACGTGCTCTAATGAAACTAAAACGTTCTTGGGCGGGAGCTTGCCATCGAGAAGCGCCAAAAATGAATACGAAAGTCACCAAGCGAATTGTTCTTGAGGACTGAGGGGAGGGGGAGGCGGGCAGACTTTCGGGCATAAGCGAGAATTACAAGTAATATCGAAGATTGCAAAATTCTGGGGAAAAAACAACAACATGGTATCTCCTTCGATGCACTTGACAGTTTAGTTCGCTACGTATCATACATTATACGCACATTTTCTTCACCCCGAGAATAGCTTCTCCATTTTTTTTTTTTTTTTTTTTTTTTTAATTAAGTAGAAATGAAAGCCACGAGCGTTGTTGACGAAGTGTGATAACCTGAAATAATAGAAACTATTTTACTTAGAAAATAACACGCACATATCGCATCTAACGAAATGAGGGCTCAAGAAAACTTACCCGGATAATAGTTTGCGATGTCCCGCGGACAGATTATGAAATTTTCTGAGAGCTCTTGGTGGAATCCCGAACATTTCCTTCGCCTCATTAAGATGTTAGTTTTCATCGACAGATTTGGTTTTCCAAGATTAAGCCATTCTTCAAATTTTTCTGTAGACTTTCGAAAATAAATAAAAGTCGGCTCTCGAAAGAAATCAGTTCCACAAAGACGACTTATTGGGAGGTATTATTCTATTTCGTTAAATTCCACCTATGTAGATGAAATTGAGGTAACTCCTCACTTTTCTGATTAATTTACTGCTCCGAAGTCCTTTTTTGCCTTCCTTCATCTGACTTGAGTGTACAGTGGTGGTTCTTCATTGGAAGAATGAGTGAAAATCTTTGTCAAATTTAAATATTTGTATATAAACGCAATGTTTGGCTCCAACATGTCTGCTGTAAATAGCAAGTGTTGTGTTCTCATGGCAGCAAATGGCTGTAGACACCCCTTCATTCCGTTCTCTGCTTGGCAGATCCTTAACAATTTTATGTATTTTAATAAGTAATACTACATGTATTTAGTATTATATAACAGTCATTTTCTTCATGTTTGTGTTAAAAAACATTGGATTTTGACTTGTTGGAACGGTATTAATTGCAACATCTAATGATTACTTCTACAGAACATCAGTTGGTGAGAGGGGGACATGTGTGCTATATTATTTTGTGATTTTACTCCATGTTTTCAAAACAATTATATTAATCACATCACATATAAAGAGTATTTCCAATAGATGAATTTGGTTTTTGGTTGTAGGAGATATTTCTTCTCTCTCAAAAATTTACTTTTATTAACACTATTAATATGTTAATAGCAATATTTCAAAATAAATTAATTCATGCGTGAATAATAATTTCAAAACTACTTCACAATGATCAGTTTCCTTTTGCGAAATATTCAAGCTTGAAATATTCATCTTTGCCTTTGTGTGCAGACAAACCAGAGCAACGGGTGATTCGCAGCTGTGGCTGGGAGAACAGCACGTACCTGAACCGCTGCTACCAGCGCTCTGGTTTTGGAGGCCGCCAGGAAGTGTGCTCGTGCACTACTGACAACTGCAACGGTGCCCCCCACCTGCCTGTGCTTCCAGCCCTCAGTCTGGTCGCAGGGGTCACTGCCTTGTACCGACTGGTCTTTTGAACTGTGGCTCTTGAACCACACCAAATAGCCTCATGAGGCCTCAGAACCGCACACGTATGCTGAGTGTTGTAAAGATCAGACTTTGCTTTTCATTTTAACACATTTAATGTCATTGTTGATTGATAATCATTTGGGGGGGGGAGAGAAATTCATTAGGACAGTCATTGAAATAAGGTTCTTTTTTCATAAAGGATCTTACTTCTTATTTTATTTATTTTTGTGAGAAGACTTGTTTGGGGTGTGTGCGGAAAGACTTGCATACATTTTAACCTGTCGCAACAAATGTACAGTTTCTTGGTATCTGCTAATATACAGTTATTCCATGGTTATATACAGAGCAGCTGGGGTGGGTGAGTCGCTGTGGTGAGGAGTCATGTGCTCCAGCTGTTGCTAGTAGTGGAGAAGGAAGGGTTTGAGAGTACTTGCTGGTTCCAGGGATCAAATGTATATTCTTCCATCAAGAAACCTCATAACTTACTTCTGTAAAACACAGTGGCCAAGCTACTGCAGCTTATATCTATTGGGCAGTTTGAATGTCTACAGGAAGGATTGTCTTGGTGTGCCTGGAAGCTGTTCAAGTGATCAAGCTAATTCTGATTCTTCAAAATGGTAGACAATGTTTCTTCTCGGGTTACATGAGAGCTTCTGTTTTAATCTCGTTTCTCTTTCTGTATATATCAGTGGGTTTTAATTTTCTACATGATGGAGGAGCACACTTCTCACTTTGATCCTGTTGAATTTTCTCTATTATGGATGAAAGTTGGATAGTGTGCGTGTGTGAGAATGTGGTTATATGGAACGTTAAAGATTGAATGAGCATTTCAATTCACGCAAGATCTTTTGCTTCTCTGTCAAGCTTGATAAAAGATACTCAGCCCTGGTACTAAAATGTTACATTTTCACACTCTTTGAAGAGTGAGTAAAGTCACATTTTTACAACCCAGCATACCCTTTGCTTATAAAATTAGGAAAAAAATGTTTATTTTTAGCAGTACTTGGGTTACAAATAGTCTCTTGTTTAACTGTGCAATAGTTGTAATCAAAATTTCTTGTTTCTTCACTAAAGAAATGAAGGGTGATTTTAAAAACCAAATCTCAAGCTTGAAATAATTGCCAGTTTCTTATATTAAAAGGGTGTATTGTTTCATAAGTATATTTCATGTCATATATAATTAAATTAATTCCACAAACCTTCAAGGTGGTGTTCTGCAGCTAATGGATCAGGACTCCAAAATTAACAAATTGTGCCTAAATGGGAATCTATTATGGACAAAAATTATGAATTAAAATAATTTAAATCAAATCCTATTTGATTCTAATCAATTTGAAATTAAACAAAACTAGTGAAGCACAGTGGTTCCAGGTGAATAATTGATTCCTTTTTTCTCCTAATTGTGAACTCGTACGGCAAATTAATCAAATGTGTACTTTCCGTGTTAATGGGAATTTTAGAATCCAAAGATTTATGGAATCCATGATGCTAAATTTGTTGTGGAACACAGCCACGTTGTTTCATCAGAATTGGTGCTATGTGTTAGCAGAAAGCTAATGTCATTAACAAATTCGAGATATTTTATGAGTTAAATGTCACACCTAATACACTGTTCCATGTCAGTGCAAAAAATCAGATGTAGAATGACAGAATTTTGAAGTTCATTGTTATATAGCTCCCATTTCATTTAATTGTTTAAGCAGTTCCCAGGCAATAACTTCTTTATTTGCAGTTATGCAAATTTTTTGTAATAAGTACTTAGCTTCTAGGATTAAGAATGCTAGAAAAAATGAAAAATTGAATAGAGTAAGATAATATATGTATATAATATTAAGTAAAGGAAATATGTCTACAATGAGTGTATCTATAATAGCTGTACTAAAGAATACATGCCAAATGATTTTTAATTCATTTCATTTCATCATATTTCTTTGAACAATACTTATGTGTTTGGGAACTGCAAAAGAACTTTTACCCAGAAGGTAGAAATGTATAGTTTTATTTGCATTCTTCATGTTTATATTGAAAAGATTCAATATTTGTTTTAGACAATAGCTGTTAATTAATAGGGAAAACTTGAATTAGTGAAATAAATAGTCAATGTGCTTCAAGTAAAAAAATAGTCTACACACCTGAAAGAAATGCCAAGCATTTTATTGCACAATTGTTTCTCTGGGCATTGGCGTTTCTTACAGGATTTTAAGAAATTAAACCATTTTTATTTTGAAGTACTAATGATTGGAAAACAAATCTGTATAAGGTTAAGAAGATAAATTGACTTGTACAAGTATTAAAAGTAATATACAATAAGTCACCAAAAACAAAGTGCAAATGATGCAAGTTATATTCTATTTTCATTTCAATGAACCAGTACAAATATGTCAATTTTGAGGTCTCGAAAAATTTTGCAAGCTGCACTGTACTTTAAAATTTAAAACTGACATTTGAGTTTTGTTCATAGTACTTGTTTTTTTTTGATTATTTTGTATTGTTTGAATTCTACTTGCAGCACTCTTTTCACATGTTCTTACCACTTTAGGATATTGCAGTTTGATCCCTGACTTATGCTTGTGCAAATCCATGTAAAACAACAAATCATTCTCAAAAATTTGAAACTATTTGTCCTCAGAATTCTTACAGTAATAATATTATTGGACTGAATTCTTTTGTGCCAGTTCTTTGTGTTCATTTTCATAATGTATTACTTTCCAAAAACATGAATAATGCTTGTGTAAATTATATTGTAATAACACTGTATTCTCCACAGTTTATAAAAATTGGTTTATAAATATAATTCTTAAAAAATAATTTCCCTTTTTTTTCTTACCTTTATTAAAAGAAATGTTTCGGGTAAAGGGGTAAATAAAGATAATTTTGTCATAACAATCAAGAATCTTCAGATGGTTAAAACCTAATAGCCTACTTTTATAATGGGATTTAATAAAACTTGCCTGATGGAAAGTCATATTACCTATTTCTTATGCTTTCTTAAGTAACAATATAGGCAAAAAACAGAGAAGTTTATCGAAGTTCTTTACTCAAGAAATATTATTTCTATGGAATATGTTGGTGAGAGACAAAAATATATCTTTTGTTATTTTATTTTCTGTCAATTAGAGAATAAGTTTGTAATAACAATAAATTTCATCTTTTCAAATAATTTTAGAATAGTGGTAGATGAGAAAAATTTTTTTTTTAATATTGGAAGAAGATTTTGCTGTCAGTATTAAAAATTTCACTTCAAATGTTGACCAGTTGACCAAACTAAATTCAAGAATAATTGCTGTCTTTTGTTTCTGGGCACGTCAACTACTAAGGTCATTATTCCCTTTACTATAGTGATTGTTTTACCTCAGGAAGTGGCAGTGATCCCTTCCCCACTGGAAGGTGAAACCTGGTGCTGACCTACATGTCGCCTTGCTGAGAATTTCTCTCCCCTTGGTATCTCCCACAGCAGGGCACCTCTGCAGGCAGGACATGGTATAAGCTCTCAAATAGTCTGTCGATCTTGTGGGAGTATAGCGCTTGGAAGTGGAAGTGTGAGTGCAGGGAAAAAGGATTAGTCAAGGGACAGAAAGGAAAAATCATGCACGTGCCATGACCAGTTTGTTAGAGTTCTGTTCTGGCATTTGCATAGTATTGATCAGAGAAACTATTGAAAACTACCAATCAGAGCAGCCAACCTCTAGAAGAGTCCACCAGGTAGCAAAGTACTCCAGATAGCAGCTGAATTTGACTTATCTATTTAGCGAGTATTGAATGTTCACCACAGTCAGTTCTCTGGAGTTGGACTGCGGTCACAGTTACTGCAGAGACACTGACAAGGCTTGTTGGCTCTAAACTAAAGTCAGCTGGTTGAGAGAATCCAATAAAATATAATCATTAACAAGAAGATCGATAAGCAGATGAATGAAGAAAAAAATATTACATACATGGTTTTCATGTAAGTTTTGCCCAAAAAGCAGACAAAAGAAGGAAATAAAAGAACAGTGAGGTGGCTTTTTAATGAAGCAGAAGTGACCTGCATAATTTCTGGTTCAAACTGGTAGTAATTGACTCTCTTGTTTCATTTTTGTTGGTGAGAAATAGTTTGAACTGTGATATTTTAACTAAAGTAATTTAGTATATTTGTACATTTAATATTCCTGATACGTTACCTTCATTTTATGTATGTTCTTAAATTTAAAACTATCTATAATAGCATTTTAATAATCAACTTTACTGAGATTTTTACTGCTTCAAAACATTTTTAGAATGTTCAAGGAAGAAAAAATTCTATTTTATGCTAAATTGAAAGCTGTGAACGAAATAATTTTCCGAGAGTAGTATCCATCAATGTACATAATATCCTGTACTTTTAGATTAACTTATTTTGATTGCCGAAAAATTGTACAAATTATTAGGAAATGACATGAACGTGAAGTCTCTTTATTCAGGGAAGGATACTGCTGTTGCTATGCCTGGTCTTTATTGTAGATTAATTGTTTCTGTAATTGTGATTTCAATCTCATTATTGTTTTTTTTATTTCCCTTGATCCATCGACCAAATACTGAGATGGTACATTTTTTGTTTAGAGTGATGTGCTCAGAGTATCAGTAAGAAAAGAAGGATGCTGAACTGTCAGACATCTGTATCCAATGTTTGATTACATTGCTTTTTTTATTTATTTTTATTTATTTTTTATTTATTGGCAAAAACAGTTAAAAACTATGTGTGACACACATGGGAAAAGTGTATTCTGTCCATGTTTTCTTAAATTCTGGAGTCCCTACCTTTACCAATATATAAGTTAAATTCTAACAGCAGATGGAAATGAGCATTTGTGGCAAGAATTGAGAGGAATATATTCGCTCCAGTGCAGAGGTGTATCTATGTATGGCAGAAAAGGTACTTGCCATGGGCACTACTCAGGAGGAGGACTATTTAGAATTTACATGCTAAAACAAGTAACAACAAACCTAATTTGAAGTATCCTGACTGGGGCTCAAATTCTACACTTGCCATGGGCGCATGAATACCTAGATATACCTCTGCTTCAGTGTAATAAAAATTATTTGAGATGGCAAATCAGCTGTCGATTTTGGCTATTATCCGTCATTGTGTCCTTCATGAAGGAATCATTTTTCTGCATGTGAAATTGAAGTATGATAATTTGAATAATTATATTTCCTTCAGAACTCTAGAAGACACACTCAGATAGCGAAGTTTGATAGTGATTCATATGAATCATTATTAAAATGTTCTTATTTTGACATCTTTTACTAAAATTGTTTTAAAATATTGATATAATAATCATAATAATGATTGCAAAAAAAAATTTATTCTATCTTATGCTCCGAGTTGGTAAAATTTTTTGCATCAAATTGGATCACAAGGACCAAACGCAGTCATACAGATATATCCCATCTGGAATAATCAGGACTTTTAAACATTTCTAATTTTCAGCACTTTTGATTTGTTTTAAGGAAATGTTAAATTAGTATAATTACTAATACTTTTGCAGTGACTGTGTTTCAAATCCTATGTTTGAAAAGTGAGCAAAACAACCTTTCTGTACACAGTTAATTGCAACTTATACAATTGTTGATGCCTCTCAGAAAAATAATGAAGAAAATTGAAAATCCAAATCAAACTTTCATAACAAGATTTTTTTGTAAAATCCTGAAGCACAAAACACACAGAACACAAAAAAGAATATTAAATTTTACAATATGCAGTGCTAAAGGTCAACAAATTTGGGACTGGGGCAATGCTGAAACATAGCCCCCCCCCCTCGTTGAAAAAAAAAAATTAAAATGTAAAAGTTGTATCAAGAAAATATACGTTATTTGAATTCAACAAATATAAAAATTACAAAATTTTCTCAGTGAGCTTAAAATGCTAAAAGAGTTTGTTGTGTTTAGTTAGAGTTTATAAAAAACAATATTAAATACATTAAATAATAAATAAAATTTTAATGTTAGCATTATTTCATTACATACATTTTTCCATTTTATACATGCATACTTATAGAAAATATATAATATACAATAAAAAATATATACAATTTTACAAAAATGTGTAGTAGAATATCTTGGATGTTAAGAGAAGAAAATATGAATACTTAAAAATCTTTCAATGACAGTATTGTTTTGTAAAATTTTCAGAATTGTCAGACAGTTTTCATTTTATAAAATCTTACCTTATAAGTAATGACTGTAATTAACTATTTAAGGTAAAAAAAATAATTGAAAATTTTATAACATATCTGACTACTATACTGAGACTTAAAAAAATTACGATTAAGATTTTCTCGACTTCTGATTTCTTTTTCAATTTTTTAGTAAGTTTTCTGATCAGTCCCATCATCAGACCCGGGCCCTGAGCGATCTGCCCATGTTTAGCGCCAGCACTGATAATATGATGCGTTTTATTTATAAAAGTAGATTTTGAAACAATGCACTTCTCAATTTATGCTTCATTTTGTGCAAATGTTCTTGAAGTTAAATCTTGTAGCCAAATCTTATTGGCTTTTTCTTCAAAAGTTTATCAACAAAAATAATTTAAAACATTAAACTGGATTTTATGTTGACATTAGCAAAGCTGATGCACTGAGTATGAATTTCTTTGGCTTTGATAAATGATATACCATTGTGTTATTTTTATATATTTTTTTAAGAAAAGCTGAAACTTATAAAATCTCTGAGGGATTCTGAGGTCCTCTCACCCCCACCTTGATACTGGTAGGGTTAATACATTCCTGAAAAATATGAGTAATGAATGAAATCTTTGTGGTATTAATTGAATAATGTTATATATCACCAATAGTTCATTTCATTCTCCTTGCAGGACCCCCAAACAAGAAAGTAGTATTTCAAACACAGAAATAACAATTATATGCAAAATTCACTGGGATGTAGAACATGCAATATTTATTTGCCTGTTTTTTGATTTGAAAACTCGGTAACAAAGAATTCATTACTACCTAAATCTAAAGGTTGTAAAATTGGTCTTATTGAAAAACAAGAAAAGTAAATTGAATTTGATACACGATAATAATTTCTTGTTATTAAAGTCTAATATGTACTAAGATGTATGTCATATTCAGAGAATGTTTTGGCATTTATTAATCTTTAATAATAATAATAATAATAATAATAATAATAATAATAATAATAATAATAATTATTATTATTATTATTATTATTATTAAATATATTATTAATAAAAATATTAATGTGTTTAAATGTTCCATAGGATACCTCAAATATCCTGTTATGAAAGAAAAAAAAAACACACTAAAATCACATTGTCTCTCTTAAAAAGACCCTAAAATCAGAAATTATAAAGCTGTTTACTTGGTACTGTTAAAGAAATTATACAATTCAACAATAGTTGAAGTACCTATTTGTTAGCTTACGTATGTATACTTGGACCATAGAAAGCTACATTCTAACACATTCTGATGAGCTAGTATTTCTAGTACATTCTTTGCATTGTTTGTCATATCAAGTTTAAGTTATGCACAATATAATGTATAGTTAGAACTTGTTGGAAATGGATTTTTTATTCAACCCCCTCATTTATTCTAGAAACTTTTTTTTCTTTGCCTTATATGTATATAATGCATTACCACAGTTCTCAAAAACTGTCTAGAAAGAGGTAAATAATGCTCTGAAAACTGTATTCCATTTTTATGTATGCCTAAGAAAGGAACAAAGTGTTAATATTATGAATTTTTTCAATTAATTCAATAGGTAATTAATTATTAATTGATATATGCAAGGTGACACCAAGAAAATAAAATTATATAGTGATTCATACAAGGAGAATTATCGCACTTAGAAAAACAAACGGGTGCAGAAAAAGTCCCCAGTATTACGCTTTAGTGTTGATCTTGCATAAAACGAACACATATTTGACAGAAACACAAATTTCCATATTCTAAAAATTGAAATTAATTATAAATACATATTTGTATATACTCAATAGTAAGAAATTGCAATTTGTATATACTCTGTCTTCTTAACAGTAATGTTCTTTCCCTCACCAACAGATTCCTGAAGTCTCTTCCTCTTAACTAACTAAAATTAGCTCAAAATGAAAATATGGCTTTCATAATTACCTTGTGAAATTCAGTATCTAAGCTGTTTAAACAGTATAGAAGTGAGGTGTGGGTTCTAAAGCAAAAAGACAAAGACTGGAAATGGCTCACATTATATGTGACTAGAAAAGGCCAATTAGAAATCAGGATGTATGGACATAAACCTCTACAAAGAACAAGAACACAGCAGAACCTGTATTAACTGATCACTGTTGGTTCCATGAAAAAGTTCTCTTTTAGAGGAGAGGTCACTTAATAAGGAGAATCATTATTTTAACAAAGTCTATTATTAGTAGTCATCAGATTTATCTGTTTGTAGGAAAGTGCCTATTTTATTTAATGAACTTGCATTAAGGTTTCCAGGAGTCTCAAAACTTCTTTGTAGCACTTTAGGTAGTGAATTTTTAACATGAAAACAAAATAAATATTATATTTTGTTTCTAAAACTTTGTGTAGACTCCACAAGCCTAAAAACAGTTACACTCCAGAAAATACTTTACTAAGCATTTGAATACGTGCATTCATTTTCATTGTTTAATGCCATCTAGTAATGTGTTTTAAAATAAAGGAGAAATAATACTGTTGAGTGTGGATTTTTTGAAATGGTTTCTTGATACTGACCCTGATGAATAATTTGAATGATGTATGTTGTAATATTAAGAAATTAAATACAATGAAAGAAAATAAATTAAAACATGGTTGTTTGTCAATGTTACGAGCTTTCAACCACCAAGAGAGTATATCTATTCATCTACCTATTGAGCGATTTTTTTACAGCCTTGGCCGTTTTCCGCATCCCAATTTCCATGCCTCTTTATCCCATAGATTGTTTTCCTGCATTTCTCTTTTTTCCATAGCTTCAGTTATTGCCATGTTCCATGTTCTTCTTGGTGTTCTCCTGTATCTTCTTCGATTTGGTATCCACTCTCAAACTTTTTGTGGAAGTCTATCCGATTTCAACCTTCTCATATGTCCATTCCATTTTAGTTTTTTTCATTTCCATCATCTCGTTCAAGGTTGTTTGCACTTTCATTTTATTTCTTATTTTATCTAACAGAGAATGATTATAACATCTTTGCCAGAATATAATTTCTGTTGATTGAAGTTTGTCTTTCAAATTTTTTGTTAGTGTCCAGACTTCTGCCCCATAGAGTGTGGTACTCTCTATGAAGAAGCTATATATGCATTTCTTTGTCTTCATTGAAATAATTGAGTTCCATAGCACTGGATTCAACCTTCTTGTGGCTATTTTTCCTCTTATATTTTTATTTTTCACATCCTGTTCATCTCTATCATCTGCTGTTAGTGTGACTCCCAAATACTTATATTGTGTATTACCTTTAATTATTCCTATACAAGTCTCTAAATCATGGGGCATACCTCCCACCACCATATATTCAGTTTTTTGTACATTTATTTCCATTCCCCATTTTCCATACTCTTCTACTATATTACTATTCTTCATCTATACTATACTGAATGAAATAAGCAGCTACATATTCTTGACTGTAAGGCACCTCAAGGGAAATGAGCAAATACACCTTCACCACACCAACACACATATGACTACTAATGGTAGAATTCTACCATTCTGGGTTCGTTACTGCTCACCACTTTCTGTATGTGTGCGTGTGTGTGTGTGTGTGAACTCTCCTGACCGACTTAGAAGACTCTGGGCATCAACTGATGTCACTGCAGTGCCTCTGATCGGGATGCCACAGGAGTTGAGTCCCGATTAGTGATTCCGTGTATGTCAACTGCTAAGATTATTAGTCCCGTAAGTGCAGTACATGCTTTTTCGAGGGAGGTGCCAGTGATCTTTTCTGCTAGCTGACAAAAGCTCGCCGAACTACGTTGGCTCGCGAGGACTTTCCCCACCGGCGTGGCGCCGCCCCAGACGGGACAAGATCTAATCTCCCGACTGGTCTCCGGACATGTGTGGTAGTGCTGTGCATGTGACTGTACGTAAGGGGTGAACATAAGGCAAGAAAGGGCCAGAGGAGATTCTAGCTTGACCTGACTGAGAGTCTCGCTGGTGGGAGATTCCTGAACTGGAAAATAAACGGGAACCAACGTGTAAGTCAACGCTGGATCTCCCCACCCAAGGACGAAGATCACCGCCACTTCCCGTGATGAAATCCTGCATTATTCTAATCACCATAGCAGTTTAAGCGACCGGATACACGAAATCAACTATTCGAAAATTCAAGGGAACAGTGAAAATTGGGTCAATTCCATCTACATTTTTTCCTCAGATTACAAATGACACAAAGCAAAGCACGTTTACAAATGACACAATTTCAATAATTTTCGTTGAACTCTTTGAATTTTCAAAAATTGCAAACATTAGGTAAATTGTGAGAAAGTATGTGCTGCTGAGAATCACTTGCTTTCAATTGATTTTTTACTTAAAAAAATTTAATTAGTTTATATGGTTACAAGAAATCATTGCAGTTCTGGAAGCTCAATTTCAAAGCTCATTTCCTTGTCACAACAGTTTTGATTACTGCTCTCCAGGCAATGGCTGTTTATAAGTGAAAACTCAACAATTATGTTGTTTTCTTGCAATACGATATTTAAAAAAAATATATTGTCCCCCCCTTTGCATAACAATATGTTCTTCCATCCACAGATTTTTAAAAAGCTTTGTTTCCTCAACATGTGCCTGTAGCACAATTTTGTCTCTGCCTCCAAGCTTCCATTCTTTGTGCGTAGGAGTCATCCATTGCAATAATCTTACATTCAGTTGGCCCTAACGTCACTTCTTGAGGTACTATCTTCTTCTTCTCGCGCTATTTTTCCACCATACGTTTAGACTCGATCGTAGGACATTGCGCGACTTGAAAAAGTCTGCATTTATGAGTTGTTTCTCTTTTCATTATTTCCTTCCGTTTCAAGTTTGCACGACTTGTGCATTCTTCCTGCCTTCTAATGCATTTTTCGTTCACTTCCTCCACTCGCGAACATCCTCCTAAGCTCCTACTTCATCCTAAGCTCTCCTTTCACCTTCGTCATCTGCATCTTCCTCGTCTTCATCACCGTTCGCACATCCGTCAAGATCGTCGCCGTCGTCGTTGTAGTCGTCGTCGTGGAGTAGTACATGACTTACTCCTGCACCACATCCACCCAGTCCGCGTCATCTGCAAATTCGAGAAAGACACGTGTGTGTAAAGTATCGGAATATATATGTGTGTGTGTGTGTGTGTGTATATATATCCTAAATTAATAATTTAATATTTTAATATATTAATAATAATTATATATTCTTTTAATAATTATTATTATTTTAATAATAATAATTATTTTATAAATACTTTATTATTTTTACAAATAACATTGCTCGACAAACAAAACATTTTTTTCTGTAACAAGAACAAAACACATTGTTTCTGGAAGATAATTTGGCAGTCAATCCAGATCTAATTTTAGGATTTCTGTACCGGCCTCAGTTTTCATGTCATGACGGTTTTTGTAATTACGTATGTCTCCCTTATGTATTATATGCTGCTGGCAAAACGACACGCTCCATTAACAACATATCCACATTTAAACAGTACAAAATATATCAACATAAGTGTTAAGAAAAGTGAAGAGGAAGCTTGAAATGTTTCACAGGAGGCTTGAAATTTTAGGTCAGCATTCATATCTCCTCCTCTGTCTTCTCAATGTTCTTCACAGTAGCATTCATATGCATTCATTAACACATTCGTAGGAGGTAGTGGGTAGTGGTACCAGCAATTCTTCACTGTGACACAGAGGCCTTATAGCAGATGGTAAATTAGGATATTGTACAGCTTTATTCGTTTTTGAGGGGGATTTCAACTATTTGAGGCAGACAGAAATAACGGTCTGTTGTGTGATCCGTTGATTCCCTCCAAATCATGCGAGAAGCAAAGGGCATGTGTCGTGAACCTTTTAACTAGCGTATGAGGAGTGTAACTCATGACATACAATATATATTGGAGGCCCATTTCTTGTCCTGGACCCCTACCTTATACCCGAAATAGAGTTCATATCAATTCCTTACCAGAGAATTAAGGTTCGGATTTTGCGATTTCAGAGTTAATTCTTCACAGATAACATTACGTATTTGAGCTTTTTACACAGTTCCGAGGCAGTTACTCTTCTGAATGAATACAAAGCACAAACCTTCACGAACCTACAACAACAAGCAGTCACATCCAAGCCGCTTTCCACGCTGTCAGATATCTCAATACAGGTATGCAATTGGCAAGAAACAACGCTATTCTATCTGGTGGAGCATCACTTATCAGCAATGTTGCGAACCCTTTTTCATTTCCTAAAGGTGAATTTTATGAATTCAGTTTCATGCATAGGAATTTCTTGTACAAATTTCGATTGTTCCTGAACAATTACATCTGCAGAATTATTAAATGAATCTACACCAAACCTGTATGCAGTGTTTTCAAGTATTTCTGTGAATAGAGAGTAGCGTGAAACAGGAAAACTGGGCCCAATAGGGAAAAACTGATTTTATATTCGAATTCAGTATCCAAGTCTTAGCTAAGAAGACCATTCACATTCTTTGTTACAAAAATTATGTTGACCAGTGTACATTTCATGGAAATGATAAATTTAAATGGGAAATTATTTAAATATCCAGTTCCTTCTTTACATAGTTTCAATGGATAATTTTTCAATTAGCCAATACAATTTAGAAAGAAAATTTGGAAGCAGATAAATCCAATTTGCTGTTCTGAGTGTATAGATTAAATAATAAAACGTGCGTACCTGCATCCTCAGATCTCCCATCATGTAGAACTCGGGCGCAGAGGAAAATTGCTCCACCTTCTGCCAGCGCCCTCTAGCAAGTTGCCTTTTCTGGAACCGGGGTTGACACTGAGGTTACCACTTCGTCCAAGAATGGCGTTGCACGACAACTGACGGGGAAGTCAACCGAGTTATTGTTGATATTTATTATTGTTGATGTGATGGGGAGTATCAAACAGCTCAGATTTTCTGCCCGGGTATTCTATAGGTAGAGAAGTTAAGTTGGTAGCCTATCGGGTCGATGAACAGATTACTTATTTGTACTGCTCTTAAAAAAGAGTACGGTAAATGAGAGGGAAATTGCTTAGTTATCGTTTGCCCGTCCGATAATGGAATATGGAGCAATTTTTTTGGGATCCGTACAAAATTATGCAGAGTAAAAGTTTTGAAAGTATTCAGCGTAGGGCAGCTAAATTTGCTTTCGGAGACAAGAAAATGGCAGGGTGGGATTCACTGGAAAACTGGCGAAACATTGGCAGACTATGTTCTTTGTATAATGCTTATGTATATATTTTCGTAATACTGTCAGTTAATGTATCCGCATAATGCATCCCTATAGAGGAATGAAAAAGGTAATCTTAATGGTCGTCGGTCGTAAATTTCTTACCGGCCTGCGCCCGTTAAGGACCATCGAACTATTTATTAATGTTCATTTTTTTTTGTTTTTGTGCTGTTTTGTGTAACTAGTACTCCGTTGTACTCCGTTGCTTGTGGTTTCTGTATAAAGAGTCAATGACACAAGTTCGTCTCGTCTCGAAAAGGGGACATGGGGACAAATTCGACAAAGGGACAAATGGGACGAGGGGACCAAGTTAGGCAAAGAAAATGGAACAAGGTGAAAAAAGGACAAGCGAACAAAATGAGACAAGCGGACAAAATAGGATAAGCGGCCAAAATGGGACAATGGAGACAAAATGGGACAAGGGAAGAAAATGGGAAAAGGGGACAAAATAGATCAGGGAGACAAAATGCGATAGGGGACAAAACGAGACAGGGGGCAAAATGGGGCAGGAGGGCATATGGGACAAGAGGAGAAAATGGGACAAATGGATCAAGGGGATGTCTTGTTTGAAAAGAACAAAAATTACAACTTTTTAACTAACCATTTGCTTCCAGTAAAATCTTTCTAGTATGTCCTTGTGAAAAAATCTTGGTCTTCTTGTTAATGTCGTGTCTGAAGCAACAATCGTATAGATTTGAAATACATGGCGTTGCACTCCTATGCATTAAAATAAAAGGTGTTTCTTATTTATATTTTGTTTTTCTTATAAGAAGATGATATTACGAAAAGTATTGAACGACACACGGCCGATATTACAAATAACAGACTTAGTTGGTTATAAACCTCGACTGTCTCCTCGGTTTACAAACTTCAATAGCGTCTGTTATTTGGTGTTTATCGGCCTAATGACGGAAATAACATTAACATTCTTCCATGACTTATAGCGTTCATAGTGGAAATAAAATAGGCGGCGGCTGAGTATTCCTATGTGTATCAGAAGAGGGGATCATAGGCGCTGAATTAATTTAAGAATGCAGAGAACAGACGTCAGGAAATCTCTTTTACAAATTGAACGATAAGGGATTGGAATGGATTGCCCGCAAAACCTTTGGACCCTTTTCTCGAAGCGTTCATCAGTTTAGGGTATTCCTAAGTGTATGAGGGCGTTGACTAAGAATATTAGGTTATATTGTGAAGTGAGGTGTCGTGCAGTGTAGAGTAGAGAAATAATGATGGAAATGTTTATATGTTATAGTGAGGTGAAATGAAGGGAAGTGAGTTAAAGTGAAAATCAGTGAAGCGAAGGATTGTGCAGTGCCAGTACATTGCGGTCTTAATAGTTAGTGCGATTTTAGGTCATAGACGTTTCATTTCTTTTTCTTCGTGTAATTTAGTGTTTTATGAATCATCAGTTTTTATATTATTATTGTTATTATTATTAATTTAGCATTATTATTATTATTATTATTATTATTATTATTATTATTATTGTTGTTGTTGTTGTTTTGTTTATTCTCAAAGTTTTTGGTCTCACATGGATACCTCACAGATACAATATCAAAGCATGGTAACACAGACATATTTAAAATCTACAAAACAAATTAAGGCATTCTAACACATAATCATAAAATAACTCTTTTCAGATGTAAACATAAAATAACAGTTTTCAAATGCTGATAACAAATACAATTTCAAGAATGAGCTTTCAAAACCCAACATTCTCATGAACCTCCTGACTAGTGAGCAGATACAGATTATAACCGACTTCTGGAGGCCGATGATAATGCTCTTCTCCAAGCAGAGGTCTTCCAACGATCTGCAGAGAGCTTTTGGTATCACGTCAGTTGCTGACAGTACAATTGGGATAGTTTCATTATTATTATTATTATTATTATTATTATTATTATTATTATTATTATTGTTATTATTATTATTATTGTTATTGTTATATTTGCATGAAATTATATTACCTTATTTAATTAACTGTGATCGGGTTACATCGATTTGCAGTTTAAATAAATTTATCTTATTTGTCTTAATTTGGTCTTCAACCGTTTCACTAATGTAAACATAGTACGTTTTGTGGACCATTACACAGTAACAGTATTACTATTTTGATTTGTGTGTATCGAATAAAACATCCACAGACAATGAAGTGAGTCTACTGTAAATATTTCAAAGTATATTCAAATATATCAAAGGGTCTGGCAAGCGTTACGTAATAATTTTGGAGAATTCAACCGATCATTACAGTGGGAGTGGGGGTATTCAAAACACACTAAATTGGCGTAACGTAATTTATGGACGGCTTTCAACTCCAATTTCGTTACAACAAACAAACAAATACAAGTGCAAATTAAACTTAGTAAAATGCAAACTTGTTTTTGCGAGTTGGTATGCATTTGTTACTTTTTTATCCCAACAAAATTAGATAAACAAATATTTATGTTACCGGTAATGATTATATGAGTTCGAAATCGTAGAATAGGGGGGTGAGTAATCCATGGACTCATCATGTATAAACTCACCGCGTACAAACTCGTAGAATAAATTTTTATTCTTGTCTGTTAGAATGATGAATAGCAGTAATTTAATTCGACATTCCTCTGCAGTATTACACTATTTTCTCTTTACTATGGAAGTATGTAGTGTAGGAGAAAGTGAAATCATAAGCGTGCACAGCAATATCAAAATTATAATTGGCGATTTCTAACAGAAACACTGAATCTTCTTTGGTAGGAAAAAATATGACGAAACATTAATAAAGTATTGAAGGCTTTCACGGCCGGAGTCAATATTCTTCATGTCTTCCGGGCTGATGGGCCGTGGTCCAATCGGCTTTGAACTGCCAAACGTTTCGCCCACGACTGCGTCAGTCGCCAGTCAGCCACCGTCCCGGACACTTCGCCCGACACCTCGCCACTGAGGATGCCCACCGCAGTCGTGGGCGAAACGATTGAAACATTAATAGTTCTTTATGGTACTGAAGGGTAAGAACGATTGTATTCAGGTTTGAAAAAGATTAGCTTCAGAGATGACGAAGGAACAGAATTTAATTTTCTAAAATTGTTTTGTTGTCTGAAAGCCAGAAGTCAAATCCTTCGTCAAGTTAGATAGGTTTCTTTGTCAATTCACGTTCCTTGTGAACGCGCGAAAGGAGAAATTACTTCAGATTTCTTTACCCGTGATGCAGTACTATCGACAATGCGTCAACCTTTTAGTTTCTGAACGTATGGACAATGGAGTAATGAGCGATAAACTGATTGTAAGATTATTCACTCAGCTTATTGCTCCTAATTCAAAAAATGACACCAGTAGCAGCTAAAGAATACTTGAACACCACGATGTGGAATGGGATAATGCCAAAATCTTTGATAAAGAGGATAATTATAAAACTTCTTTTGATAAGAAATGTAATATACTTTTAATACTAGTAATAAAAGTATACAGACCATATACAATCAGATATCCACAAAATTCATAAGAGTTATAACATTCTTTAGAAGTAAGAAATTCCCACTGAGATCCTATTTTAACTCTTTAATTAACGTTTAATGTGTTCCTTCCTTTAGGTTGGCACAGATTCTGAAATGTAATAGGTTTGTAATTCCACTAAATCGATCGACACCAAGGAGTTAGGAGATGACATGTCCTACCTTGGTACCTTCGCCATTGCGGAATATGAAGTCAACCCCTTGACACATCGTTTAGGCAACCTGCAGTGCAATTTGTCTAATTGCCAGAAATCCATCTTCCCAATTATATATTACATTTATTCTTATATTCATATTTCCCGAAGGAACGTGACGTAAATACACTAAGAGCCAAAAAAACTAGCACACCTGCCTAATATTGTGTAGGTCCCTTATATATATATATATATATATATATATATATATATATATATATATATATATATATATATAGAGAGAGAGAGAGAGAGAGAGAGAGAGAGAGAGAGAAAGATATTATATATTGGTTGAACGGTTTAGGCACTAGCGTTGAGGAGAGACGGACAGACAAACATTTTGTTGTCAATCGATTTTCGGTATCAGGTATCACGTTTTATGTTTCGTAGAATAAAGGCTGTACTTCAACTTAAACAATCTTTATTCACACAAAACATCTTTACGATTTGAAATTTTCTCGAGTGAACAATGTCCTTCTCTCGCTACGGAGAGTGCCTGTGACGCGGATACGCCTTCCGCGTGCGAACGTGCTACACCAGCACGGCACACGGCCTACACTGTAGGGCCTCCTGTAGAGCAAGCGACCCGCTCGCTCACGCCCAAGGAGTCGTCTCCTACTGCGGCTCAGATGTGCCCTCCGACACGGACTGGTTTGCGTTGCCGCAGTCGACACCTCGCGTTGGCCATCCCAACTGCCGCGTAGTACACTCCGCGTAGTTGACTTGACAACTTGATACCGCAAATCGATTGACAACAAAATGTTTGTCTGTCCGTTTCTCCTCAACGCTAGTGCATAAACCGTTCAACCACTATTTAATCTCTCTCTCTCTCTCTACATATATATATATATATATATATATATATATATATATATATATATATATATATATATGGACCTACACGATATCAGGCAGGTGTGCTAGTTTTTTGGCTCTTTAATGTATTTACGTCACGTTACTTCGCGAAATATGAATATACGAATAAAGACTGCCCAAATACCTTCTGGCAGGCGTAGACTGCCTGACTGACTGGCCGGCGGTTGACTGAGGCTGGCCTGCCCTTGCCGCCGCCAGTTGTATAGAGCGATTTTTATAAGAACGAAGCCAAAGTGACCGGACAAGTGAACATCATGAGTAATTCAGAGAAGTATCTCCCCACCGTGGCAGCTGATCAGTCGCGCCTCTTCGTCAAGTGTTTGTTTACGTGTCCCCGTGAAGATATACAGAAGTCTTATGAGTTTCGCTCAGGTATATGCACGTACGTGCAGAGCCAGAAAGCAGAGTCAGAAGATGTAAGCAATTAGCTTGCAAGCCTGGTTAACCGAGATGCTTTGGTCAACACAACATGGCGGACTGTTTGCAGAGCTCATTGCAAAATGCTGCACTTACTTTCTCGCTACCGCTTAAGTAGAGAGAAAGGTATGTAATGCTGCTCGCAAAATTGGCGAATTTTCGGCAGAAAAACTCTCATTTCAGGGCCCTGGTAACGAAAAAGTGGATACACCCAGTTGCTAAATTTAGCAAAATAATAATAATAATAATAATAATAATAATAATAATAATAAAAAATTAAAAAAAACTCTAACACGTGGTGTAGCCAGAGCACATGTTTTGTGGTTCCTTGATACCGCAAAGTTTAAACGTGTGTCCGTTCGACCATACCTGTTGACGCGCCCAGAAACACAAAATAACCAATCGTTTAAATGAACTTAAGCGGCCCAAGTAACATTGGCGAGAGTGAGGGTCTCTTGAGACAATTGCTCAAGGGACACAGCCATCTTAAACTCTATGCTTACTTAGTAGTTAAATTCCCCACTGTTTACTCTATGTATTCTTCTTGTGTCAAAAGAAGTGTTAATATTCTATCATTAGGATTAATTTTTAATTGCGAAGCTTGGATTTTCTACAATTGTTTTAATTAGTTAGTAATGCGACGGAAATCGCAAGCATTCCAAGGCGCCATAATTCATCTTTTGAAATAAGATAATACAACCCTAAATAATGTTTAGAATTTAGAAATACGTTGTTCTAAAGCACGTCTGATAAAAAAAAATTCGCAATACTAGCCTTACAAAATTTTCATAGTTTTTCTGAAGGGAAAATATACTAAGATGTATGCAGAATCTTTTAAAAATATTTCTATACTTTTTTACACTGATATCTCATGATGAACAAAATTGTTAAAAGCCGGTCCGGGTAGTTCAGATCGTTATGGCAATAGTACGAGACTGTAGCGACCGAAGGATTGCAGGCTCGAGTCCCGCCTCGGGCATGATTGTATTTGTGATCGTCCTTTCACCCATTATCATCACAACATCGTGTCATCTTCACAGTTACAATACCGTTAAATGCAATGGTGGTCGCTAATGGCCAAAATGTTGATGCGACCTTAAATAACAACAACAAAATGTTGAAACTGCCTCTTTCCAAAAAATATCATCATGCTTAAGTAACATAATTTACGTAAATATTTTTTTTTGTGAAATGTGTTTTGAATATTTGGCCTGTAGTTTATAGCTTACTAAAAATATTGTATTTATGATATTTTAAAGCGACACCTCTTGTTTGGTGTCCCGATTTTCGACTTCATTCCCTACTCCTATATCTATAACAAACTTCACGTATTAACGAGCACAGAAAACACACTTGTAAAGTAATGGGCCTGAAATCATTTTCAAGGACGTACGTAAAATAGAAATGAGGGATTTCGGATTCAGACTTGATTTGACTAATTACCATTAAATCGCTTTGCACAAAAGAATGAAATAATCAATCTTTCTATTCGTTATTTCATGAAATTACTCTTCAGATGGCTGGATTTGATTTGTGTTTGAGTTTATGAGATTTATAGGCTGCGGGAGTCCAAAGCCATAAAAATCTTTTGTCTCCAATTGTTTGACCGACATGCCTGCCCTCTGGTAGCGCATTCGTATTTAAGAAGCCCAGATACGTCGGCACTGCATTCTCGCGGCAGTCATGGGCACTCTTGCTGTTCTGCTCTTCTATTGCATCGCCGTGGCGCAGCTGATGGCGTTAATCGACGAGGCAGTTGGCCTGTCCGCAAGTGAGTTGGTCTGAAACAAACTTGACCCTGAAATAAACATAATAAATGTTTTTTGTCAGATGGACAATTCATTATTATAGATAGAATGTGGCACTAATTGTCTAAACGTATTATTAGAGACATCAAAAAAAGTAAGGTTTTCGTGTTATGTACGACTATAATGGAGATAAGTTTGGTTATTTTCTTTTATGGTTTTTTAGTTCATTTTGCTCATTTAGTTCATTTACATATCTTTCTTTTCTAGATTTTTAGTTCATTTGCTTTGTTAATTCCGTAATCTGGCCACGCTTGTATCGGTTTCCGTTCTAATGTGACTTGGGTTTCTGTACGATTTTCAATGTCGGGTCCATGACTGATTAAATTATTAAGTTTAAATTGTAAAACGCATAAAAATGTAGTGTGAGAAGGTTTTTAGTTTTACGAAGGCTCGAACTCAGGAAACATTCCAATATGGTAGAAATAAAATTCACGAGGTTCGTAGCTGTAAATAAGTGGGCGTAATAATTCGAAGCGATATCAGTTAGGATGATCACGTTGAATACACTACACAGAAGGCTTGTGAAACTCTTCATTTTTGTAGGCGCATGTTACGCAACACTGACTGTATCACGAAAACACCGGCTGACACTTCCTTGGTTCGACCTTCAAAAGAATAAGGGGAAATGTGCTGTAATCCTCGAAGAGAAGGTCAGATTAAAGTGTTAAACTGAGTGCAGAAAAAAGCTGCTAAATTCGTGAACGAAAACAATTGGACGAACGGTAATTTGGGAATCATCAGTTACACGTAGAAGGGCAACACGGCTCTGTTTCGTTCATCAAAGCGCACAGCAACCAACCGGCATGGAAAGCTATCAGTGAAAAACTTGAAATTATGAGCTACATAAGTAAGGGCGACGACTCATACAAAATAAAATGCAGAAAGCAAAGGAGGCAAATTCGGAAGATAAAATGTAAGCAAATTCAGATTTGCGTTCGTGAGTTCGCACGTGTAATGTAATGTGAAGTGCAGTGACGTTTTTCAGCATTAAGGAAAGACCAATAAAAGTACGGGCAAAGTTCTTACATTGAGCATGTACATCTTTTTTCTTCTTCTTCTTTTCTCTCTCTCTCTCTCTCTCTCTCTCTCTCTCTCTCTATATATATATATATATATATATATATATATATATATATATATTGTAATGGGACGGTCGCACATCGCGGATGACGACACGAGCCATATATTTCTTTTATTTAATTAAGAACCGCGCCGCTGTTAAGAGCAGCCGGAAACGTCGCTTCCTGCTCAACCGGTTTGAGCCGCTTAGCGAGCCTAGGGAAAGGCGAGAAAGGCGCCTCTTTTGTTCAGCACAGACCCGAGCCGGGCGCACCCCTTATGACGTGTGGGGAAATACTCCGCCCACAACCCCTTCGCCGAGCAACGGAATTACCCGCGCCTATTTCCGGGAATTTCGGTGACGTAGACAATGCGGGGGAGGTTGCTGGGGGCGACTTTGCCGCTGGCGCCGTAATAGGCGGAAGGGTTACAGGTGGCGCGTCATCCAATAGAAATAGACAATGCGGGGGAGGAATCACGTGGTACGTGAGCCTTCCTGTAGGACCGCGGAGGGACAGCTCGATCACTTGAATCGGAGGTAGCAAGGAGGAGACTTGTATCAGAGGCAGCGGGGAGGAGACTTGCATCGGAGGTAGCTAGGAAGAGACTTGTTTCTGAGGCAGTAGCGAGGCCACTTAATTGGTGCCTGACCGCCCGAATGCCACGCCGCCTCGCCACATCGCAGCCCGACTTGTGAGACGACAGCCGGCCGATGGGACGGGACACTACTACTGAGTGCCTGACCGAGAGTGCCATGTGAGTGCGAACCGGGGACGTGACAAACTATATCGCGAAGCGACCCGTCATCACCCGGACGCGTTCCCGCCGCCGCCCGCACCAAGCGCCGCTGAGAAGCTGCCGACCGACGCCCGCCGCTGGCCTAATCCGGGGCCGCCACCAAGCGCCGCC